>OY759162.1:4034398-4364398 GCA_963662125.1 Diplazon laetatorius | reverse complement strand
TTTTTCAGAGAACGAACAAAGAAACCGTGGGCAGCGGAAGGAATTTTCAAATCACGAGACGCGAGGGTGGAAAAAGGGAAAATTAAAACGAAACTCGGTATCGCATCGCGAAGGCAGCCACCGGCCACCGACCGTTGAAGAATGGAAACGTCGACACCGAGCTGTCACAACATCGCCGCGCAGGCGCAGACCGGCAAGAACAAGATTTTCGGTTAAAGAGCCCAAAACGTCCGGAAAAACCCTCAAATCCTCGCAATCGACGGGGAAAAACGCGAAGAAACCTCAACAACAGAAAAAAACACCCGCAAAAAGAGCGAAATTCCAAAAGAACGCGAACTTTCGGGTGTGGAAACACGAGCGACGCGGATCCGACCCAACGTAATCCCCGCCATCTGGGGGACTGTCAAAATGTGCTCGTCACTCACGGCAGTTACCGCGACGTCCCGCATCACGACGAAAGTTCCCCGCGTCACGCGTGACCCGCCGCGCAAGCTCCCGCGAGGGGGCGAGAGCCATCAAGATCGACCGGTATCGATTGATTGATCGACAAGGTACCTGAGGGCGGCACCGTACGGCGTCGAGAGCACGCGCGCGCAAGCTCCACCGAGCGCACAGAGGGACATCTCTGCTAGGGGGTACTATACCACGTGAGCGAGCGACGATATAGCGAGAGTAAGCGCGAAAATCCCGTGTAAACCCTACTTTTACCTATTGCCCGTGTAAAAACATTTCTTTGCGTGCTCGAGACCCGAAAAAAATTAAGTAACAAAAAAAAAAAGCGTTACAATAGGTACGTTCTCGTGCGCTCGACACGTTTGGTCGGGACGCGCCCAGCGCGAAGTGTTCGATGAGCCGTTGAACAGCAACACACACGCACGAAAAGAAGCCAAATGAAGGTTTCGTTATTCTCGTTTCTACGTGCGTATATTTTTATGGAATCCTGACCCTACAAATCAGAAGTGGGATACAAAAGCGTGCAGTTAAACGGGACGAGACGGTTAGCTGTGTGCTTTGTTAACATCTCGAATATTCGTTAAGCTGGGCAAAAACCCAACCTTCTCCCTTGAATGTACCACCCTTAAGGTGGTACGTAACATGTGCTTCGACAAGCTTCAAGACCGTTCCTTGTGCTGGGTGCCGTGGAAAAAATATAGATCGTGCTGTCGCTCTAACTGTGTGCTTCGACAAGCTTTGAGAATATTCGTTGAGCTGGGTGCTACGAATTAAAAAAAAAAAAAAAAAAAACAACAAAGCAAATCGTCGTTACGATGTGTACTACGACGTAAGTGTGCGTGGTTAGAAAAATTGGGGACTAGGTGACGCCGGCGGTTGTCAATAACACCAGTAGCTCCGTTCGACAACATCCCGATACGCCATGGGGGTATTAAGGCGCGGGCCGAACTACGCTACGACGCTGTGCGTTCCGCGGAGTGTTGTGAGTGGACAAAGACTGTATACCAAAAATAATACGCAATGGATACAGCTAAGCTAAAAGTCATGCACTTGAGATTGGTGCATCAGCGACGGCAGTTACCTACGGTAGGACGAAAAGATGATTTAGTTAGTCCTTTGCATCAGGCAGATCCTTCGAACTGGTGGATCGACGAAGCTCAGCAAGTTACAGACCCGGTGATGTTAGTGAATCACGACGACTTTAGGCGAGTGATCGAATAATCGAGAATGAAGATAACGAGCAAAGCCGTGTCGACATGATTGTAGAAAGCGGCGGCCAAGGCAGTGCGACCTTCAACGACGATGGTGATCGCCCGATTTGGACGCTGTTGAAAATATTGTAGACGCAAATTTCGTCAACGATAATGTTCGAAGGGATGTCATAGCCGAAATTCATCACAACGCAAATACTTTTGAGCAGAGAGAAGCATATATGATGCAAAGAGAGAGAAAGCTAATGCAGCGGGAAATAGACTTGTTGACGCGAGAGAATGCTTTGCTGAGAGCCTCCCGCCAGCCGAGTACATCGTCAACGATTATATCTCGCCCGCAAATGAGCATCAAAAATGTAGGTGAGTTGTTAAGTGAGTTCAATGGATCGGGTGCTGATTTCGAACGGTTGAAAACGCAAGTAAACCTGCTTCGGGGAAGAACTTGCAAGTGGTATCACTCGCGGGTGGAGCATTTTACGATGACGCTCGACGAGTTACTCAATGAGATGAGCGTGATGTTTGACCAACGGCTGTCGAGACTCGAGCTGAGAAGAACATTTAAGGTCAGGGAATGGCGCAGTAATGAGACATTCAGCGATTATTGTCACGACAAGCTTATTCTTGGTAACCAGGTTCCGGTGGCTAGCGAAGAAATGGTGGACTACATCGTAGGAGGAATTCCATCAGAACAGTTAACAAGGGGAAGCCGCGAAACGCGGGATCTACTTTTTTATGGGGATTTTTTTACTGGTAGTGGTTTCCCCTCTGACCACTCTGGTATTCGCTTTTCCATTAAACTCAAGCGTTTTTGAGTTATGAATTTTGGAAAATTGACGTGAACCAGAGTGCTTCATCTCGTCTCTACGAAAATCACGGTACTCATGGCACAGCGGCGTAGCCGTGTGGTTAGCAGCACGGTAAGAGTAGTTCGAACCCTGCCGACGCTAGATCGAGTCTCATTTTTTTCTAATTTTTTTTTATGCCAAATTCATGTCAATGAGGGTGCGACCAATCATAAACATTTGATTTTTATAACAAATTGACATTGCAAATACTTTCCCTATCAATAATGTACATTTTTTTCATTGGCTATCTTGGGATATTGAAACAGCAATGATCGATATTAATAAATATTATCAATAAATAAGTAGTATGAATAAATTAGTATACTAATTTATTAATATTATCCTATCAACGATTATTCGTACACATGGAAAATATTTCAATATTCAAATAAGAAGTGCAACAAAGTTTACACTTGTTCATTACATACATTGTAACATCAAGTTAAGTCTTATATCACCGTTAACTTGAAGGAGTTATTTAGCAACAGCTACTCTGGTGAACGAATGTCTTTATTTGCTGGTGTGCATCGCGAATTAAATGTTTATAATCATTCGCACCCTGATTAACATGAATTTGGCAGAAAAAAAAATTAGAAAAAAAATTGAGACTCGATCTAGCGTCGGCAGGGTTCGAACTACTCTGACCGTGGTGCTCACCACTCGGCTACGCTGCTTTTTTTTTTAATCGTATCGTTTATTTCGGAGTACTTAACGTTTTCGTGTGTTGAAATAGGCGAAATAAACCAAGAAAGAAAACCATGTGTAGCGAAAAAAAAGTAAATTTTCCCAGGTGGCGATACGCTGTCCACTCGACAAGGAAGTCGCTCGTACTCCCCGTGCAGTTAATATAACTCGGTCGCGTTTATAATATCACCTGATATGAAGTGTACATCTTGTTAAAAATTAAGATTTCCAGTGGGGAAAAAATAATTAAAAAATTGCCAGTTGAAAAAAAAACCCCACTTAAGGTCTGGGCTACGCCGCTGCTATGAGTACCGTGGTTTTCGTAGCGACCACATGAAAAACTGGTTCACTTCCATTCTCAAAAATTCATAACTCAAAAATGCTTGGCGGAAAAGCGAATACCAGAGTGGTCTGGGGGGGGAGGGAACCACTACCAGTCACAATCCCTATCAGCAAGTAGGTCCCGCCTTTTGCGGCTTCCTCTTGTAAGTGACCGAGCTCGAATGCACTCATTTTCTTCGGTCGGTGGGCTATTGACAGCTTTCCGGAAAATAAAATTGGAAGATTCAAAAGAGCAAGGTCGACGGCGCGATTTCCCAATCAACCAAGACTCGAAACAGAAATCTCGAGGTGAGAAAATTCAAGAATCTCAAGCGACCACGTAGAGCAAGGAGTCGGCAGAAAGAAGGAAATGAACATCGCGCGGTAGCATCAAGTGCACCTATGCGACGGAATGGACCACTATGCAAAGGATTGCAAGACCCCAGCAAAGTTAGACGAGCGTGACCGATTCCCAAAGGGAAACTCTGGCAAAACCGACCATCAACACATTGGGTGTGTTAGTAACAAGTCCGAGGGAGGGTGCTCATCTTCGGACGAGGGAACTTTCTTCGACGATAACTCTCGTACTTACAAATAAACCAGTATTATATGTGTAAACGTAACTATTCCTATGTATTACTAGATATAAGGTGAAAATTCCTATTGAAAAACAGAAGCAAAAACATATCCATAAGTTTGTGGACAAACTTGGGTCAGCCTGGCCGAATTGGAGGCATGAGCGCCTGTTGTTCGCTTAACGACAAAAAAAGCAAATATATAGATATAGGTACGTTTTCGTGCGCTCGACACGTTTGGTCGAGACGCGCCCAGCGCGCAGTGTTCGACGAGCCGTCGAACGGCACGCACACGTACGAAAAAAAGCCAAATAAAGATTTCGTTATTCTCGTTTCCACGTGCGTATATTTTTATGGAGTAGTGCCCCACGATCTCGAGGCTGGCTCGCCTATCCTGAATACGGTTTCATCGCAGAGTTATTTTGTTTGCAGGTTGAAGTTTCTTCTCCAAAACGCTAGAATTTTGGGGTTTTTTTGCTGTTTCCTCATTTTTTTCTTACAAGCTCAGTATTTTCTCATTCTAACCTAACTTATTCCTCCACGCTTCATTCCCACTGCCCCTTCTTTCCTCTCGTTTTCTGTTCGGCTTGCGAGGCATGGCCTCGCAAACCTTGGATATAAATGGGGATCGCTTCGACTCTAACGGTGATCCTTACACTGAATTATCAACACCAGCCATGGAAACCGAGGACGAAATCCGTGCGCTCTTGGATAATCCCAACAGCGAAGCTTTGCCAGGGAAAAACAAGCGGCCCAGGGACTGCTCGAGTGATGAAAGAAGTTTGGACGAAGAAAGAGAAAAGAAACTCAGGGAAAAAGATAAGAGCAGTAGCTTGCCGCAGAAAAACATTTCTCTATCTTTATCTGATCGTAACGGCAACTTGCAAAAATTTCCAGATCTTCTCCTTCGTAACAGATATGCGCAGAATTGTAAAGGCTCCTTCTCTGTTATCGTTCGTCCAGCTATGCTGAAGGAAGGTTCTGCCAGGTTGAACGCAACCAACACCGGAAGTCTTTTTTCAAATTATTTCCAAGACCTCAGATTGCCGATGTCTTTAGCTCTGGCAAATACCAGAACACCGTCGTTTTCAACTCAGCTAAAACTGCAAATGCAGCTCTCGTCTCCCCGGTCTTGGCAGCGAACAATCTGGTGGCCTTCATACCCGACTATTTTGTTTCGTGTGAGGGTCTCATAAGAGGCGTCCCCACTGACATTTCCACGGAAGATCTCCTCCGTTCCATTGACTCGCCGTACCGGATTGTGGAAGTGCGACGTCAAAATCGCGAAACCACTATTAACGACAAATCCATCCTTGTTCCCACGCAATCGGTCTATCTGAAATTTGAAGGTATAGAATGCGCCCGAATACGTTTCTCTCTTTCGGTGCAGGCACCCAGTCGATCCCTGGGAGGCCCCGGTAAAAATTTGTTATTCTTGCTACATTTTTAATCACGTAGCCGTTTGATGCAAACGCCAGGCAAAATGCATCCGTTGTGGTGACAAGAAACACGTTGATGGGACAATCTGTCCGAATCAAGATTCTGCTTCGTGCTGCGCAAATTGCGAAGGCCCTTATCTACCGACGGATCGAAAGTGCCCGGCGTTTCAACACAAAAAGGCGATCAGAGCACTTGCCGGTGAACGCAACATTCGCACCTGGAAGCCAGGAACGTCCTTTCAAGCACACGGTCCCGCGTACTTCCCAATTCTTTGCCGCGCAATATTACCAACTCCAATTCCAACTTTCCGGCTCTCTCTCCGAACGGTCCCCCACTTGCATCTTCGTTTTCAGGACAATCCCGTGCATTGTATAGCCAAATGGCTTTCTCTTCCGGCTTTTTCTCACGCCCTCCTCTGAATCATATACCGTCTCCGGCTCCATCTCTTCGGGATTCCAGACCCATTGCATCTCGTTTCCCTAACAACATCCGCTCTGCCCCCCGTCAGTTTCCCCACCTCCAAATGTGACTCAGTCCACGCTAAATACTCGCAGGGAACACGAGAACATTCTCCTAGCACCTCGTGGACACATTCGTAGCTCCGCTTCTCAAAATGGCTTTGCCTTTAATGACGGCGCTTCGACGTCTGGTTCCTCCGTTTCTAGGACTAATCCTCCGCTCCTCGACGGCGACTCTAGAAATCATTCGTCAATTCAAGCCTTATCGATCATTCCCAATTTGATCAATCTCATTCTTCAACGGCTTTGTCCAGCTCTGGCCGCACTTGGTCTCTCGGACGCCCTCGATCCAGTCTTTGAAACTCTCAACACTCTTGTTTCGACTGTATTACAATCTCAAGATGTCAACATGTAAACAACTAAATATCTTTCAGTGGAATTGCCATTCACTTCGTAACAAAACGGGCCCCATGTCTAATATCGTCCATTCATAAAATATTCTCATCCTTTGCGAAACTTGGCTATCGTCCGTTAACAATAATAATTCTACTCCATGTTTTGATGGTTTTAACGCTATTACAAAAAATAGAGATCTCACTAGAGGCGGCCTTGCCATTTATATAAGAAAAGACATTCCCTTCACTATTATCAACACCACCCATCACGTTCAAAATTTTATCGAAACTCTCTCTGTATCTATTGATTCTCATTTCGGCCCGTTAATCATAGTAGCAATTTATAAACCGCCTTCCCTTTCAATTCATAGAAATAAATGGCAACTCCTTTTCAACTCCCTTCTCACCGAAAACAATGTGATTATCGCGGGCGACTTTAACAGCCACCATACGTCTTGGGGTTGTACTAATAATTTTTGCCCATCTAGAAATTCCTCACTCGACGTCATATCCGACTACGACTTCTCTATTCTGAATGACGGTTCCCCGATTCTTGTATCATCTCCTGTTAATAACATCTCGGCTACAGATCTCACGCTCATCTCACCTCATCTCCTTCCCTTGTGTACTTGGAAAACCCAACCGGACTCTCTTACTAGCGATCACTTTCCTATTTCTATTTCCCTGGGAATTTCTTACTCTACGCTTTCCTTCTTACCTCACCGTTTGCCTTCGGATAAAATCGACTGGCCTATCTTCGAATCTTCTTCGAACTGCCGCGCGCCTTCACTCTCTAATCCTTCCTCTCTGACACAATACGACAACATCCTAATTGCCATTAATGAAGCTGTTGTAGAGTCATGCCCAAAACTTGCAAATTCAAAATCAAATCATCAATTGCGACCTATAGTTTTCAAACCCCGTCCTTCGGTTTGGTGGAATAATGAATGCGAAACCGCTAACAAGGCTCGTAAAGAGTCTTGGGCTGTCTTCAGAAATCTCGGGACCATGGTCAATTTCATTAACGCCAAAAAAAAGAAGCATTTGCCGAAGAAACGTTCCACAAAGCCAAGTTAAATTCCTGGAAACACTTTACAGAAACGATCGACTTTCGATCATCTGCGAAGCAAGTTTGGTCTAAAATTAAACGCTTTGAAAATGGAAATCTTATTGAACAAACCATGCACACTAACAATACAGAGACAATAGAAAAGATGAAAAAACTCATTCCAGCCATCTGCTCCCCTCCGTGCTTTCCTCTTTGCTTTCCTAACTCTTTCTCCGGCAATGATGATTTAGACTCCATTCTCAGTAACCGAATTAGGATCTGCGATCCACAGCAGCAAGCAAAAAGCGGCCCCCGGGGCTTGACAAAATAAACTTCCGAATCATTCGTCATGTCCCTGAATCCATTAAAGAGCTCGTCCTGGATGTTTTCAACGACTTTCTCAAGAATGGCTTTCTTCCAAAACCTTAGAGTGAATTTCTAATATTTTTCATCCCGAAATCCTCTCCGGGAAAATTCCGTCCTATTTCCCTTGCTTCTTGCTTTCTCAAACTCATGGAAAGGCTTCCCCATCCCAGAATTAACCAATATCTCGAAAGCAACTCACGTCTTTCACCCTCTCAATTTGGTTTTCGAAAATCTAGATCCTGCGCTGACAATTTAGCTATCCTTGCAACCGAAATTTACACGGGGTTCACCAAGAATCAATTCACTGCTTCAGTTTTTCTCGATATTTCAAGCGCGTTTGATAATGTAGATCCCGGGATTCTCTCTCACGACCTCAGGGGCCTTGGCTTACCCTGGTCCTATTGTAAATTCATTTTCAACCTGGTCTCGTCTAGATCAGTTTTTTTTAACATAGCTGGTCAAAACCACGGCCCCTTCAAATCAGCCAAAGGTGTACCCCAACGATGTATTCTAAGCCCGTTACTCTACATAATTTACACCAACAAACTGGAACAACACCTAGATCCTGCCTGTTCGGTTATTCAATTCACGGATGACATAGCACTTTTCCCTAGATCAAACGATCCATATAGATGCATTTCTGCAATTCAGAACAGCCTCAACAAAATCGCAATTTGTCTGAAGGGGGGGTCTGAATGCCCAACGAGAATGCCTTTAGAATGCCGATTGAAATGCTAGCGAGGATGCCGTGACTCTCTCAGACATCCATGGGTACTTTGACAGGCATATTGGCTTCAAAAGTTCGGTTCAAGCTTGTCGTGTTTCATGTTGCGTGTAGTGGTCCGCCTGCGCTGTCGAGAGCGCCTCTTGAGCAGCTGAGTGGGTAATCTAACCTCAAAGATTGTGATTGCGTGATCACGTTGTCGGTAGTTTTGGATTGTTTTATGGTGGCGGATTTAATTTGATTTTGAAACATATGTACATAACAAACAATATGTAATAAATATATACAATCCACAATATGATTCCCGTTTGTGTACATGTTAATGGTCGTTCATTAGAGTGAAAAAACCGATACAATCGGTAACTCGACGTATTCGGTCTCGAGATGCTACTTAACCTCTTCGCACAGATGGAGCGCGTGGACGCCTAAGAGAGACACGGCATCTTCGCTAAGATTGCGATAGGCATTCTGAGAGGCATTTTAAAGGCATCCACCGGCACTTGTTGAACCAATATGCCTGTCAAAGTGACGATGAATGCCTATAAGAGTCACGGCATTCTGACAGGCATTCTGATAGGCATTCTGACAGGCATTTCAAAGGCATTCTCTTTGGGCATTTTTATCGGTATTCACCGGCACTTTTTGAACCAATATGCCTACCAAAGTGACTATAAATATCATAGTATGAATGCCTATCAGAGTCACGGCATTGAGCTAGTCATTTTAATAGGAATATCGAAAGGCATTCAATGGTCGTTTAACTAGGCACCCAATCCGCTAGGGTATACTGATTTATTGACGCAAATTAGAAAATAAGGAAGTAGAGGGTTAACTGTCCTGAATTGTTAGCAGCGTATAATAGATTGAAGCCCTTTGGGGCTGAATTAACACGGTGTGAAATTTTATTGATTGAAGATTGATCATTTTACGGCAATCGCTTATATGAACAGCGCTTATATGAACAGGATGGGAGGAACAAAGTGTCAGCATTTAAATAGTGTGGCATATGATATCCGGTCCTGGTGCGAGCATTGTCAACTTTGACTATTTGCGACGTATATTCCGTTTGGACGTATATACCGAACGTATATACCGAACGGGAGTTATCCCCCCGAGTATTTTCGGAGATTTTAAGGCAGTTTGGCGTATTGGATGTAGATTTATTTGCCTCGAGGGGAAATTGTAAGTGCAGATGGTTTCGTTCTTAGCATAGGGATGCAGAAGCTCTTTGTACTGATGCTTTTACTCTAAAGTGAGAGTCGTTAAATGCCTTTGCATTCCCACCGTTTTCGTTAATACTGAAAACGATAAAGTAGATTCAAACCGACCAAGCTTGCGGAGTATTGGTTGTCCCGGATTGGCGCGCGCAACCTTGGTACCCACGGTGGCTATCCCTGTTACAATCACCTCTCACAATTTTTCAACCAGCCGCTGATTTGTTAATTGCTCCTTGCGGGAAAATCCAGCATCCATTAGCCGGCAAGCTAATCTTGATGGCAGACAGTTAATCCAGCAAGCATTTGCGAAGCGCGAAATCGAGGAGGGCACAGTAGAATTGCTTCTGTGTTCCGCCTTTCTGTTGCGGAAGAAAGGGGTATCTTTCCAAGTACTGCTGTGATTTTGAAAAAAAGTCGAATTTATAAATTTGGAAATCAATTTTCAAAGCAATATGTACTTAATGCAAATGAATGCGTTCAATGTTTCCAGTTGATCTTACACTTTTTTGTTAAAGCGCGCTCGCGGAAATGTACTTCCAGTTGATCTCACACTTTTTTGTTGGAGCGCGCTCGCGTAAATGTACGTGTCTCGATTTTTTTACCCATTGGGTTTTTTGTTGGGTTTATTTGTACAGTGACAACGAATAGAAATTGATCAATTCATAAACAATTTCAGAAGACAATTATAGAATAACATGATTGAATTCCTTCTGAATGGCAATTTAGAAGACTTACTTGTAATTCTTATAATAAACCCGAAATAAAAGTCTTCTAATCATAATGATCTTTTAAAAGTATGAAATAAGAAATGAATTTAGAACATTTAAAAAAACTCCCTGCTGGAAAAAAATGTAATATGAAAAGTATATTGTAAAAAAATATATATTTAATAAATAAATATTTAAAAAGGATGAAATTAAAGATGGCGGCCCGTGAAGGTTCACACACAAGATAAACATGAATAGCTATAGGCATTACTAGCCATGGGCACTTCTAACCATGGGCACTACTAACCATGGGCACTACTAGTTATCGTTGAAATTATCGGACCTCATATTTGACTCTTTGAGTGTCCGACAAAGAAAGGCGGGAACAGCGGTGGTAACGGACAGTCACGTGACTGTGCCTTCATCGTCGAGACGTCGCGAAGTGAAGCGTGCGGGTCGGGTAAGCTCGAAGGGCCAGATGGGAGTCAGCTGCGACAGCTACTCGCGGTCAATCAAAACGAAATCTGGCTTACCGACCATGGCGCGTCTAGACACATGACTTATCATCGTGAGTGGCTAAAGGAATACCGACCGACCTCGAATGGCGGAACAGTGGCGCTTGGCGATGGTGAAGAGTGCGGCGTAGTCGGTGAGGGCGTTGTACTCGTTCAGAAATTCGTCAACAGTTTGTGGCGTTAAGCGCGAAAATGTGCTCTAACGTTCCCGATCTATCGAAAAACTTGTTCTCTGATAGCGCCTGCACAAGGAAAGGTTACGCGGTAACATTTAAAGATGATTCCGTAAATATACTTCGCGACGAAGAAGGGGTTGCAATGGGCGTGAGGCAAGACAACGATATATATCGTATGTTTTTTCATGTCGTGAAATCATGTGCGGAAGAGGCAAATACAGCAGTGCATAATTTACGTGTGTGGCACGACTCGACTCGGTCACGTGGACAAACGTGCGATACGTGAGCTCATGAACAAGGGACTTATTCGCGGTGTATCAGTGACTGATACGAACGATTTCGTGTGCGAGATGTGTCATCTGAGGAAAGCACATCGGTTGCCATTTAAAAAGCCGGAGAAAGTGTCAACGAAACCGGGAGAAGTTTTTCATACCGACGTTCGTGGTCCGATGACGGTGGAATCGTTGGGAGGTGCGAAGTACTTCCTGACGTTCAAAGATGACGCGAGTGTCTATAGACACGTGTTTTTCTTGCGACATAAGTCGGACGTTTTCGATAAATTTGAAATCTTCAAAAAATCAGCTTCAAATAAGTTCAGGCGTTCTATAAGAATTCTGCGATCGGATAATGGCCGCAAGATTTGCAATTAGCAAATCAATGAGTATCTCGAAGTCCGAGGTATCAACAAGGATAATACTGCGCCATATACTCCTTGTTGAGCGAGTGAGTTCTCGGACTCATATCTCCCGCGCCTGCGTGCGCAGTGTGATAGGGAAAACGACGAGAAGCAGTTTTTTGTACACGAGATCGCGCTGCTGTCCTCGCGAACCGGAAGCGTCAGTCGTCCCATGATTTCCGTCAGGAGCAGTGGCTCGTGTTTATCGCTCTGTACCTTTTCTAAAATAGAAGTTTTTCTTATGTTCTTCATCCAAGCTAATCGTACGTTATTTTTATTCCGGAACCATCACCAAAAAGTCCACTGGGTAACTGAAAAAAATTAACAGGTTATGGGCCCAGGCGTTCTGAAATAAGAATAGTATCGCTTATCGTGTCGCACGAGAGAAAATCGGTCGAGTCGCGGGGCACGTGGCAGCCAACTTCCGTGAGTGTTCTGTCGAATACGAGAATCGTCTCGTACAGTATATCGGAGGTAACGTGCGAGGTCGCGACGGGCAAAAATGTCGAACGAAGTGTCAGTGCGACATGTTGAGAAACTGGACGGAACAAATTTCATCACTTGGAAGTTCGAAATGTTAGCTCTATTCCGGTCAGCGCGAGTGCACGGGGTAGTAAGCGGCGCGGATGTGTTGGCGGCAGACGCTACCACGGCGGTGAGAAACACGTGGGAGGAGAGAGATGCGAGTGCGAAAGTGTTAATTTCCACGACTCTAGAGAGATCGCAGAAAATCTTTTTAATTACGTGTGAAACCGCGAAACAAATGTGGGACTCGCTGTGCAGTCAATATGAACAGAAATCGGCGTCGAGTAAGTGGTAAGCGGTGAGTGGGTCAGACGGAGCCAAGTGGTCACAAGCCATCGAAAAAGAGCTGCTAGCTCACGAAAAGAACGGGACATGGACAATGGTCGAGAAGAAGTCAGACGTCAAGGTCATCGACACCAAGTGGGTGTTTAAAGTGCTTGGGGGGTCGACAGACGGTGAGTGTCGTTTCAAGGCTAGACTGTGCGCACGGGGTTTTTTGCAGGTACACGAAGTGGACTTCAACGAGACTTTCGCACCTGTCGTGCGTTACGATTCACTTCGTGCGTTCCTGGCAAAAGTGACACAGGCCGACCTTGAACTCATACAATTTAACGTCTGTACTGCCTTTCTCTATGGAGAGCTCGAGGAAGAGGTCTCCATAAAGATTCCAGAGGGCCTCACAGTGAACGAGAATCCCAGTGCGCAAGAAGGTTACGTGTGCAAATTGAACAAATCTTTGTACGGGTTAAAACAAGCACCCAGGTGCTGGAACCAAAAATTCACGAAGTTTCTAAAAGAATTCAGCTTCATGCAAGGTGAAGCGGATCAGTGTATTTTTAAGGGCTGTGTCGAGGGTGAAACTGTGAGTCTCGCTTTGTTTGTCGACGACGGGCTTGTTGCCGCAAAGTCGAATAGAGTGCTAGACACTGTGGTAGCGTATTTAAAAAGTGCGTTTGAAATTACGATCGGGAACGGGGAAAAATTCGTAGGTTTAGAGATAACGAGAAATCGTTCCGAAAAATCGATGTTCATACATCAGTCTGCGTATGTCGAGAAAGTTCTCGAGAAGTTTGGGATGCCCGAGGCGAAACCGGTGTGCGTGCCGGCCGATCCGAACGTCGTGTTAAGACCGGTAGAAAACGAGAGTGAGTGTGTGGATGTGCCGTATCGAGAAGCAGTCGGTTCCCTCATGTTTCTGGCGGTTGTGTCTCGACCAGATATTGCCTACGCGGTCAACTCAGTTTCAAAGTATTTGAATAAACACGGGCAAGCACATTGGAAGGCTGTGAAGCGTATTTTCGCGTATCTAGTCGGAGCTAAAAGTCGCGGAATTACATACTCGAGTGGAGGCAGTGAGCCGGAGCTCATTGGGTATTGTGACGCGGATTTCGCGGGTGACGTAGCGACGCGCAGATCAACCACGGGGTATGCGTTTAGTTTTGCCAACGGGCTAATCACGTGGTCGAGTCAGAGGCAGAAGATCGTGACGCTGAGCACCACGGAGTCGGAGTACGTGGCGGCTACAGCGGCCGCGCGAGAGGCTGTCTGGTTGAGGAGATTGCTCGTAGAAATCGGTTCGCGCTGCGAGGATGCGACTGTAATCTGGGTGGATAATCAAAGCGCGATAAAACTCACACGAAATCCCGAATTTCATAAACGTACTAAACATATTGATGTTAAATACCATTATGTCCGCGAAAGGGTAGCTAGTCAAGAGGTCGAGATAAAATATATACCCACTGAGTGTCAGCGGGCAGATATTTTTACCAAAGCGTTACCAAGGGTGCAATTTAACAAGTTATGTAGTATGCTAGCTATAATGAGTGCTCGAACGGTGAGTGTGTTGAGCGAGTGAGTTCTCGGACTCATGTCTCCCGCGCCTGCGTGCGCAGTGTTATAGGGAGAACGACGAGAAGCAGTTTTTTGTACACGAGATAGCGCTGCTGTCCTCGCGAACCGGAAGCGTCAGTCGTCCCATGATTTCCGTCAGGAGCAGTGGCTCGTGTTTATCGCTCTGTACCTTTTCTAAAATAAAAGTTTTTCTTATATTCTTCATCCAAGCTAATCGTACGTTATTTTTATTCCGGAACCATCACCAAAAAGTCCACTGGGTAACTGAAAAAAATTAACACTCCTCAGCAAAACAGGATAACCGTACTATCGTCGAAAGTGCGTGAACGATGCTTCATGCTAAAAGACTTCCATTAAATCTGTGGGCCGAGGCGGTTAATACTGCCGTGTACGTGTTAAATCGCACAGTATCGTCGGGCGGCAATTCTACACCATACGAAAAGTGGGTGGGGAAGGAGCCGACAATGGGTCATCTACGAAGTGTTCGGAGAATTTAGTCGGGTACGAGAATGAATCTACTAACTACCGAGTATACGAACCGTCGACACAGCAAGTAAGAGTGACACGTGACGCAACATTTCACGAGCGAATCGGGAAAGTTGACATTAACGAAAACACAGATGAAGTCGCCGATATGATTGTGTTTCAGTCAGTGAAACAAGAAACTCTACGAGAAGTGGAAAACGATGTTGCCCTGAACGGGCGGGATGCTCGACAACACAAGGAAGCACGAAGTGACAGCAATCAAGATCGCGAAGCTCATGATGAGCGAGAACAACGTCAATCGGATGATGCGACAGCAAACCATCAGCGAGCCGTGAGAGATCGACGCTCGATTCGTCGTCCTAGAAGATACGAATTCGAGGTCGATATTGTCGAGTACATAGCTCCGAACACATACGAAGAAGCAACCCAGAGCATCGAAGCCGCGCAGTGGGCTCATGCTGTCAACGAGGAGTTGCGGGCACATGCTACAAACAATACGTGGACAATCGTGCCGAAAACACCCGGAACGAAAACGATGGACTCCAAAAGAGTGTTTAAAATAAAAAAAGATCCTGAAAAGGGTAAGCATCGATTTAAGGCGAGACTCTGTGCTCGCGGGTTCCTGCAACAACCAAGGATTGACTACACCGAGACATTTGCACCAGTCGTGCGCTACGACTCGCTTCAAGTACTTTTGGCGGCCGTAACCGAGAAGGTTCTCGAGCTGCTCCAATTTGATGTCCAGACCGCCTTCCTGTATGGCGAATTGAAAGAAGACATCTTCATGGAAGTCCCCGATGGTCTGGAGATCGAAGGAAATGAACAAGTGTTGTGCAAGTTGAATACGTCCTTGTACGGGCTTAAGCAAGCACCTCGGTGCTGGAATGAGGAATTCCTAGAATTCCTAAGCCAGTTCAATTTGAAGTGTAGCGCGGCCGATCAGTGTATTTTTACAGCGCAAATCAAGAGTGAAACGATTTATCTAGCTTTATTCGTAGATGATGGACTTGTAGCAGCAGAATCAAAATCTACTCTTGAATATATATCTAGTAAATTGCGCGAAGCGTTTGAAATAAAAATTGGTAATTCGAGTTCCTTGGTAGGAATGCAACTTAAACAGGATAGAGTCAATAAAACCCTCGCAATTTATCAAAAAGCGTGTATCGAAAAAATAATAGACAGGATCGGAATGCAAGAGGCGAAATCGGTGAGCATCGCAAATGACTCGCACGTAATTTTGTATCCGGCTGACAAAATCGACGAGAAGTTGGTTTCTGTCCCCTTTCGAGAGGCAATCGGGTGTTTGGTCGTTCTATCAGCTGTGTCTTGTCCGGACATAACTTTCGTAGTAAATTCTCTGAGCAAGTTCTTAAACAATCACAATGCGGAACATTGGCGAGCAGTCAAACGAATTTTTGTATATATAAAGGGGACAAAAGACTGCGGAATAAAATTTAAAAACAGCTGTAGCGAGAAAAATTTGGTAGGCTTTTCATATGCGGATTACGCAAATGATGTTGAAACGCGAAGGTCAACACCCGGATACATATTCAGTATGGTGAACGAGCCAGTATCGTGGTCCTCACAAAGACAAAAACTTGTCATTCTAAGCACAACCAAGGCGGAATATGTGGCTGCTGCGACAGCAACCGAAGCGGCCATGTGGCTACGTAGATTGACAACGGATCTGGGGTATTCGTGCGATCACCAATTTGTTTTATACGTAGATAATCAAAGTGCAATGAAGCTGCCGAAAAACCCTGTGTTTCACAGACGTACAAAACATATAGACATACGTTATCATTACATCCGGGAAAAAGTCGAGAGGAATGAGATAGCAATATTCTTACAAAGGCGCTACCAAGAGACAAAGTCAGGGAGCTATGCGAAATTAATAATATAGCTCCAGTTGCTCGAAACGCTCAAACGGCGGTAGTGTCAAAGTAATTGCTTTATTGCGTCTTGATTTGTTACGATTATCATCGCCACCGAAAGGCGGCGCCACGAGTGGTCGTACGGATGGCAGCGAGATTCGTAAACGAAGTTCGAAGTTGTCGCTCGGGAATTTCCGGCAGCGTTCGGGTAAAAGAACGGAGTAGAAGATACTCCTTGCTCTCTTGTTCGGCACTCTCGTCGTGACTTCGAAGCCACGCACACGTTAATGTTAATTTCCCTGGAAATCAGGAAGATCGTTATATATTAAAAAGTGGTTACAAACCTGCTCATCTCTCTTCCACAGTCATCCATACTCTGATTAATATTCGTGGTACTTATTTAACAGGTGTGACTGAGTAGCAAACGATGTGGACGATAACTTATTTCGTCAGCCAAGAGTAGCGTCGACTTCTCTATCCCCACTACTATCGTACAGTACACTCAGTCGGTACAAAAGGAGATGTACACTACAGGCCGATAGTATCGGACCACTAACAACGCGCCCAGCCAAAATCGAGGCGCGACTTTGAACAACGGTACCTCCGTCAAAAATGAAGATAAATATTTTTTATTGAAACCATTAGAAAGCTCCTTTAATCCTGTGCAGAATGAGCTCTAGTTGAGGGAATTCAACCATCTGCATATGGAATTATCACGTGAGGAAGAGTAAAAAATAATTCCGATTTGGACAAAATTTCCTACCTCAACTTTGACCCATGACCGGAACTAGGAATTTTTTTTTTGAAAATCTAGAAAATTTTGAAAAGCATCTCTGAAACCTCGGGAGTTGATCTGTAAAAGAAAGAAAAAAAATATTGAGGGGTTCCTGCAATATCCATTTACTTGTAGGAGCGTGCAGAATCCATAGGACGACAGTCAGTTGCTCGATCCGAAGCTCTCGGCAAGCGCTTCGTCTGCCAGCCCAGGGCCGAATGGCAAACAAGGGCGTGTGCGGGCTACTGATACTCTAACAAAAGTTGTTATTCTCAATTTTTTTTCAGTCTATCCACCAAATTATTCCACGGATCGACTCCTAATGTTTGAGAGATGCTTTTCGAATTTTTCCAGATTTTCAAAAAAAAACAAATTCCTAGCTCCGGCCATGGGTCAAAGTTGAGGTAGGAAATTTTGTCAAAATCGAAATTATTTTTTTCTCTTTCTCACGTGATAATTCCATATCCAGATAGTTGAATTGTTTCAACTAGGGCTCATTCGGCACAGAATCTAATAAGCTTTCTAATAGTTCCAATAAAAAATATTTATCTCTATTTTTGACGGAGCTACCATCGTTCAAAGTCGCGACTCGATTTTGGTTGGGCGGGCGGTTAGTGGTCTGATACTATTGGCCTGTAGTGTATATTTATCAGAAAAAATTGTGCTATCCTAAACATATATGTCGTGTAAAAAAAACTATGCCAGAAAGTCACACAAAAAATGGGTGATTGTACTAAATTTCGGAGGTAGCCAAAAACATTTTTTAAGGGAATAAAAACATATTTTTTAAGATCCGATTTTCAGGTTCATCGATTTTTCCGATGAAGCACCTCAGTGATATCTATGACATATAACATTTCCATTCAAATCGGTCAACCTATGTAAAAATTATACATTTTTTTGAATATTCAAAAAATGAATTCCCACCCGTAAAGGGATCCCGAAGTTTAGCGTCCGTAGCGATTGCAAGAGCGATAGCGCGATGGGCGCTCACGGTGGGGCGAGAGAGACCGAGTCCAACCGTTTGGGATCGTCTTAAGGCGATGTACGAGTAATTTCGTAGCGCACAAGTGCGAGCGAGATAGCACCATGGGCGCTCGCGGCGGAGCGAGAGAGACGGGCGCTCAGATGTCGTACTTCACCTTAAGGATTACTCATTGAGGACCAAAACTTATTCAACGTTTCACTTGTGTTGTTAATAAATGTTAAACCGTTATGTTACTAAAAAATAACGGCAATATTCAGCGCGGGGGGCATTTTACCCCTGCTGATTGCCATATAGACTATAGTTTTCTAGTTTTCCTTCTTTCATGCATATTACTTACGCTACTGAAAAAATATATTTAAAACCTGCTTTTAACTTGAAATTGTAACAGCTGGTTAAAAAAATATTCATTGGCCAAAAAATCGACTTCAATTTTTCTAATGCGATTTTAAGTAATTTTTTAAGGCCCAAAATGTTTATGTAAAAAAGTTTCATTGCGGTGCCACATAATTCATCACTGGATGATCTAAAATCACACAAGCTATTGAAGTAGTTCGTCGCGGGTCCGTCTTAAGGGGACTAGACAGCGAGAAAATTCGAATTTTTTCATTTTGCTTCCTCATAAAGGAAGCTTTGTGACGGTGGGAAAATTTTTTTTCGAGATCTTCATGTCACCATGTTTAGAATGTTCCAAAACGTCGAAAAAACACATTTGGAGAAAATGTCCGGATGTATGTATGTGTGTGTGTGTGTGTGTGTGTGTGTGTATGTGTGTAATGGCCTCCCAAAATTCAAACTTGCATAACTCGAGAATGGTTTGAGCTACAGCCCTCAAATTTTGCAGACATGTGCAGCTCCGTAATCACTTCTTTGACTATGATTTTTGAAATGATTGACGCTGCGACTCAGATTTTATGTCGTTTTCAAATTCCCAAAAAAGGGCGTTATCACTCTAGCGATCGCAAATTTTGAGAAAATCGTCTGAATAGTTCTTGACAAAAAGATACGTACCCAAGGTTAGTTGGTATTGCATTTGGGCCAAATCCATCAATAAGTTTTGATTTTATGATATTTTGAATTTTTCCAAAAATCAAATTTGTCGCTATAACTTTTGTGAACTTTGACCAATCAAGCTCAAACTTCACAAAAGTATAGAAAATCATTCAGCCGTGGTGTATCTCAAATTTGGCGAAGATCAGTTGGATGGTTCGGTTTTGACAGGAATTGAAGTTTTTCGATCGTAGGTAGTGAACGAAGAATCCTTTATGAGGAAGCCAAAACAAAAATGCTTTCTCATAGCGCTCCCATAAGCATCACATTGCTTCCTCATAAAGGATTCTTCGTTCAGTACCTACGATTCAGAGGAAGCAAATTGCAATGCCCAACTTGCAGCTTGCTTAAAATTATGAGGAAGCAATTTGCAAGTTTCAACTTGCAGCTTTTTTCTTTCTTTCTTCGACTTTCATTGTTTTTATTTTTTGTCGTATTCTGTTACTGCAATCTCTTCCGAATATTTTGATACAAAGCAGACTAACAAATTCGCAAAATTAAGCTCAGGAGAGAAAAAACACTCCGTACACGGCTGGCGCGCCGCGCCTAGCCGAGCACGTAGTCCGTAGCGGCGTCAGAACTTTAAACGCGTTTATCTCGAAACAGCATTTTTCGAGATAAACGCTAACTTAACCACGATAACTCGAGAACGATTAAAAACATCACCTTTTTTTCGAAATAAAGCTATCAATGTTCTCTACCAAGCGAACCGAACTCTATGCAAAAAAATTAATTTATTATTATTGTTATTACAACAAATGTCAAAAAATGTCGCCCGTTTTCGATTTTTTTCGAATTTTCGCCGCAATTCCCGTAGTTTCTATGGTTTTTCGGAAAATTTTAGGTTCAATTGGTGGAGGAACATGTTCCGAAGAGAATGGCGCTCAAAAATTATACGAAACTTGAATCGGCCACCCGGAATCGTGGTTAAGCTGAATAGTTATTCGCTCTAATAGTTAGTCGCGATAGTTATTCGAGGTGTGCGAAACACAGACAATCGAGTATAGATTCTCCGCGATCATTTTTTTTCCGTTCTTGGATCAAACGAACATTCTTGTCGCTTACAGTTCTCTTCTCGAAAAAGTTGATCTCATACTGTGTATCTAATAAAACGAGTATTAACGAGTTGAATATAAACCGGCGAGTTCGGTTGATATATTCTCCGCCTGAAATATATTTCCTCTCCTTATTCCAAATCTCATGGACTCATCTGCGGAATTTTGTATACCTCAACACAAACCAAAATGATTTAATTAGTTGATATGATTCTGCAGGTAACTACGTTGAGTTGAAAAAATTATTTTTCAATTTTTTACAACGCTTAGAGGTCAAAATACCGAATTTTCATTTGAAAAATGAAAAATGTTGCCACTTTGAAATAGTTAAAATATAAAAACAAAACTCGACATCATTACCTCGTCAGTCATGTAAAGAAAGAGTGTGCAACATTTCAAAAGGATCGGTGCAGTAGATTTTGAGCTGCAGCGTGCACGGACTCTGAGAAAGCTGTGTGTGAGAAAAACGCGTTAGAAAGTTGGTAAGATTTTTACACCACAAAAGAATATATAGTATATATATATGGGGAAGAACGGCCGAAATCACCGGACTGAAACCCTTCTATCCTCCGATGTGGTCGCTGATTTTTTTCTAGTATCTTTGGGATCCCACGACCTCACTAATTTTTTTTTAGTTTTTTTAGACCCCTCCTCCCCCTGCCCCCACCACCCTTTATTTTTTTTATCAAGGGGTAACTGCTATTTCCCCCCTTTTTATTTTGATACATTTTTTTCCCAGATACTTTATTGAAATTGAAGAACTTTTTTCATAAAATGGGAGTGGGTGTCGGATTGCTAATATTTTTTTTTCTTTTTTTTAATTTTGGAAAAATTCGAGTTTTTCCAAAATTTCAACATATGATAATGGATTCCTATCTCAAAAAAATAAAAGAAAAATGAAATCTGTCTTGCGAAAAATCGATATTTCGATTATTTTTGAAAGTAAATCGATTTTTTGAGTATAAATTGATTTGATTATGAGAAATATATATTTTTTAATCGATTTTCTATCGAAAATAATCGAAATATCGATTTTTCGCAAGACAGATTTCATTTTTCTTTTATTTTTTTGAGATAGGAATCCATTATCATATGTTGAAATTTTGGAAAAACTCGAATTTTTCCAAAATTAAAAAAAAGAAAAAAAATATTAGCAATCCGACACCCACTCCAATTTTATGAAAAAAGTTCTTCAATTTCAATAAAGTATCTGGGGAAAAAAATGTATCAAAATAAAAAGGGGGGAAATATCAGTTACCCCTTGATAAAAAAAATAAAGGGTGGCGGGGGCAGGGGGAGGAGGGGTCTAAAAAAACTAAAAAAAAATTAGTGAGGTCGTGGGATCCCTAAGATACTAGAAAAAAAATCAGCGACCACATCGGAGGATAGAAGGGTTTCAGTACGGTGATTTCGGCCGTTTTTCCCCATATACATATATATATATATTGTAACGCGAAATAATTTCGATTGAAAATTAAACAAATCACTCCCGCTACTCTCGCCGCGACGACACCGGCAAGTCCACGGTCATCATAGGGAAATTAGGAAATTTACTAATTAAATTGTTTTTTTATTCTTTTTTCACGTATAATTGTAATCGTCTCGAGCGGGACGATTTGTCCACGCCCGTATATATTCCTCGGGAGGCCCCGAGTGTGCGACGGAGAAAGGAGAAAGAGAGAGAGAGGGAGAGTTGCTCGCCCGCCAGCGACGTAAGGACCCCTCAAAACAACGTTCCGCGGGGGAAAACTTCTCCGCCGGGAAGACGTTACGAATTGCGAATAACGTATGCGAGGACCCACGAAGATAGGTGTCGAGGGGGGGTCAGAGTTGGTCGCCTGTTACCCCTCCTGACCGCGTAACCTAAGACGGTAGGGGTATGAGGCACGAGCCACCGATTACCGAAAAATTCGGGGCTGTACCGGGAGAGTCGTTGCGACGAGTAGTTAACGGGAGAGAGAGAGAATATGGAATACCGTACCGGAGAAAACGTTGTAAAGAGGGGGAGAAAAGTTTCCCGAAGAAAGTCGTAAAGAAAGAACAAATAAATAGAGGGAAGATGAGTGGAGTAAAGGAAAAGACGAATTTTCTTAAAATTATTGTCTTTTTTTTTATTGTTACCGTTGCGACGACCGTTCGACCGCGTGGTCGAACTTACCGAGAATTTCCGCGGACGCGTGGGCTTGTCGGTTATGAAACTTCCCGTACAGTCAATTTAACAACATCACGTATTACCGTTTCTTTTTATGTTAAGTGAGTCGAGTCGATGGGGTTTGCTCGCGTATTAATTATTTTGTGAGTCCGTCACCGAATTGGTCGAGGATCACGTTTTCTTTCATTTTCGTGAATTCAACGTTATATTATTTATTTTGTGCGTCCGTCACCGAATTGGTCGAGGATCACGTTTTTGTAAATTCCCTTTGCTTATTAATAATTTTGTGACGCCGGCACCGAATTGGTTGAGGATCACGTTTTTTGTAAATTCCTTTTTTCTGCAAACTCCATTGGCATTCGACTTTCGCGACGCCGGCACCGAATTGGTTGAGGATCGCGCACTTTATCGTAAATTTAATTGGTGTATGATTGCGAGATTTCCGGGATTGCGCGGGGAAGACGGACGGTCCGCGTGCATGTGTGTGTGTGGAACGCGGGAAAATTATTTGTTTATTTATTTGTTATTTTCAATTCGTGACGCGGTGGATTGAGGAGCCGCAATCTGTAGGAGAATGAGTGTCGCGGTTTTCTTTTGTATTTTATTTTATTTTGTCTTCGGAAGCGTGCGTGTGAGTGAGAGTGTGGGGGCCGTCCGGCTTGTACCGCGAGTAAGAAAGAGAGCGAGAGCGAGTGAGAGAGAGAGAGCGAGAGTGAGAGTGTGAGCGAGCGAGCATAATTATTTTCATTTGTGTTTTCTTTTATTTTATTTTGTTATTCTTTTTTTGTAAAATCAAACCGATCCCGGCCAGGTTGTGGTTCGGGGGGAGTTGACCATTGGGACATGTTTTACCGGGACGTGCTCTTCCCGGTAGACAATTAAAAATCGACGTTAAACTCGAACCTCTATTTTTCTGTTTATTATTTAATTAAAATAAATCCACACGACGACCTACGAACCCCGCCACTCTATCCAGAGCAAAGCTGCGGTTAGTCGGGAAACCCAGCTCGACTCCTCAATATTTTCTCCGGTGCATACGCACCTGGCGCCCATTAAAATAAAAGGAGAAAATATTGGGGAGTCCTAGCTTTGTACGTGAGGAGGAAATTTACGTTACAATATATATATACACATAGTTTTTTACATACACTGAATCATCGATGTCAGCTCCATGAAGCGGAGGGCTTTCAGCTAGGATGTCTAGTGTATGTTACGTCCCCGTAACGCCACTACAAAAACGCCTGTAGGGCTGCAACCCTCTAAACGCAGGCGCGGGTGTAGGTTCTTCTCAAGGTGCCTACAAAGATATAAAGGGGGACGTTCCTGGGCTTTCAGTTCGAGGAAGATAAGAGCGATTCTCCCCACTTTTTCAGAAAAACTAAGGAGTGGGAAACGGGAAATTTCAGCCAATGAGATGCAAAGAAAATTTGCCCTTTTCCACCCTTACGACTAGCAACTCGCGACTAGGGTATAAAAGCGCGAGTTCTTCGTAATTTCGTCACTCAACGAAAAACCACCACCGACGAAAAGTATTCTTTAAAATAGAAGCATACCCTCCGGAACGAGCTCAATATTGCACAGCTCTTCCGACTTGTAAAAAGTTTAGAGTCCTCAAAGTAAAAAGTAAGTAGAAAACTAACATTTCAACTCATTCTCAAAACCTTATGTAAGAGGTTGCGTGGTCCACCGCGACTCTTACTCCTTTCCTCCAAATCTAAGAGGTTCCGCGGTCCACCGCGACTCCTACTCCTTTTCACAAAATCTAAGAGGTTGCGCGGTCTACCGCGACTCTTACTCCTTTCCTCCAAATCTAAGAGGTTGCGCGGTCCACCGCGACTCTTACTCCTTTTCACAAAATATAAGAGATTGCGCGGTCCGCCACGACTCTAATATTTTCCCTTCTTATTTCTTGAAACCACGGGGTTTCCGTCGGTCTCGTTGAGTCAATTTAAAATCAATTCAAAATCAATTCAAAATCAATTAAAAAAGTCAAATCATATTTAAATTCAATTCACGTAATATTGAGTCCAACAATTCATTTATTCGACCAAATCTTTTAGCCCGTATCCCGGATTAATTAGCCGTAGCTAAGGTCCAAAAGAAGGCATATTCTTAATTTATGTTATCTGGACGTAGCAGTATTTTTTTGCTCTTGTCTGCGTCGAATTCTAACTTGTTCGCTTTCGTCGGCAGCTTCTTGCTCCACTCGGCTTATTCGAGTGCGGTTTACTGCCCGCGCCTTTTCATGAGAACTTGTGCCGGTTTTAATACCCAACTCTTAATACGGGAACGGAAGGAATACGCATAAATGCCGGAAAAGCAAAACGCCCTTCATTAAAAATGTTGGCTGCTAC
Source organism: Diplazon laetatorius (assembly GCA_963662125.1). NCBI lineage: Eukaryota > Metazoa > Arthropoda > Insecta > Hymenoptera > Ichneumonidae > Diplazon > Diplazon laetatorius. The sequence continues at coordinate 4,339,480 of OY759162.1, read as the reverse complement.
ATTAGCTGCTATTTCAACAATATTTGAGGAACCATTTACATGTTTGGACTCATTTTCCAAATGAGTTGGTTGAGACTCTCATTCTTGTTTTGAGTGAAGCCTCCAACACATCACTTCAGCAGTGTGTCCGTACCCAAGTCCTCATAAATAGGCTTCATGGATTATAAAACATTATCTAGAATTGCAGTGTAACTATATTTAAATGACTCCAGATCTTTTGCACCAGCAGCTTTCTGCCATTCACACCATAAGTCTGCGCTGCTCGGATATTTTTGGTGCTGTCGATTCTCGTCTGTCGGCTGTAGTGGTAATAGTTGCCCAAATGGCATCCCTCATCTAAACATAATTTTCATATCATCAACTTCCATGTTTTCAGAGCGCCCAATATGATTAGCATGGCATTTACTTTCATTTACATGAGCATCATACTTCATACTGTGCAAAATCGAGTTTGTTTTCCCAAATTCTGCAATCCTGACACTAAGCGCTTTTTATATTTCGTTATATGATGTTCATAACGTGCTCTGACGTATCGACCTTCCCGATGGAATCTCGTAAGATTATTTTCCTCTCTTGGTTGTGAAAGCGAGAACCCGATATTATTTTTTTCGGTTTTCTATATGTTGTTTCAATTAAATTAATTGCCTAGTCAATTCGTGAGAATTAACGAAGCAATATTCTTCTATCAATGATGTCCTTGATAAATGAAAATTAAATCGTAAAAAAAATTCCGCCACGGCCCGGGATCGAACTGGGAATTCCGGCATTCTAGCCCGGTGCGGTGACCAGGGTTCTCGCTCTCACAACCAAGAGAGGAAAATGATCTTACGAAATTCCATCTACAAGGTCTATTCGTCAAAGCAATGTATAAACATCATATAACGAAATGTAAGAACAATATGACCAAAGCAACTAACTTACAAAATAAGCGCTTTTCACACAAGTATCCAAGACTTTTTCGGTGCCCAATCAAGGAAGCCACGCCATAGAAGGGAGATAATCCTTGTTTTTGCAAAGTTCCGTCACCTTATACTGTTAACTCTTATGGATCTTCGATATTATTTTCTTCACAATTTGCGTTTATTTCTTCTTTTACAGCAGAAGGAATAAAAATGTACTCGTAGCATCTGCTATACTCGAGCACATTTTCTTTTACTCAAACTGTACGTTGGTTTTGACAAAAACGTGCTTGACGAATTTATAAGGCCGCAAAACTTTTCACGAGCAGCTAATCCCAAGCGCAAGCTTGGCATCGCAAAACAAAATCGATAATTAATTCCATATACATCAGATCGAATTCTTTCAGCAGACGTAATAAATCGAGCCTGTTTATAATTTTCACATGTAACTTTGATACTGAATCCGAAAACTTTTTTGGACGATTGAAAAGTAATGTTTTAATCCCACTTCGCAAGCTTTACTACAGTTAAAATGGTCGAAAAGACAAGCAAAAAATTCACGCTTCAATAATGTTTTTCAGAATCCTCTACCTCGTCTCGAAAGGTATTTGTTTTTATTTTTCTGCTGATGCACCTCTTGCCTGCCCCTTCATGTCATTTTTACTACCTTTGCACGGTAACGGGTCACGAGTTTCGGGCGCTCTGAAGTGCTGTATATGGTGCAAAAAATTCCGCGAAATTCATGAAATCTCTTCGACTATCCTGGTATAAGGATCAATCACTATATTGCTGATTTGATCATTTGTTCAAACAATATGATCGAACAAATAAATAAAAAGGTGAAGAACGTACCACTTGGGCAAGGCACGTGTGACCCGATGTTATAGTTTAAGGATTAATATGTTCAATATCAATGTGATGGAAGACCTATTCGAGTGCGAGAGAGACAGCACCATCGGCGCTCGCTGCGGAGCGAGCGGAAGGGAGAGAATTTTTGTCTTCCATCATCTTTATATATGGGGAAAAACGGCCGAAATCACCGGACTGAAACCCTTCTATCCTCCGATGTGGTCGCTGATTTTTTTCTAGTATCTTTGGGATCCCACGACCTCACTAATTTTTTTTTTAGTTTTTTTAGACCACTCCTCCCCCTGCCCCCACCACCCTTTATTTTTTTTATCAAGGGGTAACTGCTATTTCCCCCCTTTTTATTTTGATACATTTTTTTCCCAGATACTTTATTGAAATTGAAGAACTTTTTTCATAAAATTGGAGTGGGTGTCGGATTGCTAAAATTTTTTTTTCTTTTTTTTAATTTTGGAAAAATTCGAGTTTTTTCAAAATTTCAACATATGATAATGGATTCCTATCTCAAAAAAATAAAAGAAAAATGAAATCTGTCTTGCGAAAAATCGATATTTCGATTATTTTTGAAAGTAAATCGATTTTTTGAGTATAAATTGATTTGATTATGAAAAATATATTTTTTAATCGATTTTCTATCGAAAATAATCGAAATATCGATTTTTCGCAAGACAGATTTCATTTTTCTTTTATTTTTTTGAGATAGGAAACTATTATCATATATTGGAATTTCGGAAAAACTAACATTTTTTCAAAATTAAAGAAAAAAAAAATATTAACAACCCGACTGCCACTCCAATTTTATGAAAAAAGTTCATCAACTTCGTTAAAGTATCTGGAGAAAAAATGTCATTCAAATGAAAAGAGGGAGAATAGCAGTTACCTCTTGATTAAAAAAAAAAGTGGCGGGGAAAGGGGGAGGAGGGGTCTAAAAAATCTAAAGAATATTATTGTATCGTTTGGATTCGACGACATCGCTAATTTTTTTGTTTCAGATTTTTTAGACCCCTTTTCTTTTTTTTTATCAAGAGGTAACTGCAATTTTCCCCCTTTTCATTGGGACGACAATTTTTTTCCTCATACTTAATCGAAATTGAAGAACTTTTTTATAAAATTGGAGTGGCAGTCGGATTGCTAATATTTTATTTTTTTTTTTTCAATTTTTTTATCGAGAGGTAACTGCAATTTTCCCCCTTTTCATTTCCACCACAATTTTTTCCCTCATACTTAATCAAAATTGAAGAACTTTTTTTATAAAATTGGAGTGGCAGTCGGATTGCTAATATTTTATTTATTTATTTTCAATTTTTTTATCAAGAGGTAACTGCAATTTTCCCCCTTTTTACTTCCACCACAATTTTTTCCCTCATACTTAATCGAAATTGAAGAACTTTTTTCATAAAATTGGAGTGGGTGTCGGATTGCTAATATTTTTTTTTCTTCTTTTTAATTTTGGAAAAATTCGAGTTTTTTCAAAATTTCAACATATGATAATGGATTCCTATCTCAAAAAAATAAAAGAAAAATGAAATCTGTCTTGCGAAAAATCGATATTTCAATCATTTTCGATAGAAAATGGATTAAAAAATATATTTTTCATAATCAAATCAATTTATACTCAAAAAATCGATTTACTTTCGAAAATAATCGAAATATCGATTTTTCGCAAGACAGATTTCATTTTTCTTTTATTTTTTTGAGATAGGAATCCATTATCATATGTTGAAATTTAAAAAAAACTCGAATTTTTCCAAAATTAAAAAAAAGAAAAAAAAATATTAGCAATCCGACACCCACTCCAATTTTATGAAAAAAGTTCTTCAATTTCAATAAAGTATCTGGGAAAAAAAATGTATCAAAATAAAAAGGGGGGAAATAGCAGTTACCCCTTGATAAATAAAAAAAGGGTGCAAAGTAGAACCTTGCACATTGCTTCCTCATAGTTTTGTACCGTTTTTAAATTATTGAGATGTAAAGTAGAACCTTGCTTATGGCTTCCTTATCTTCTTACACATTTGCCAAAGCTTCCTCTATAAGGAACCATGTGTCGATCAATTTTGGCTTCCTCATAGAGGAAGCTTTGGCAAATGTGTAAGAAGATAAGGAAGCCATAAGCAAGGTTCTACTTTACATCTCAATAATTTAAAAACGGTACAAAACTATGAGGAAGCAATGTGCAAGGTTCTACTTTGCACCCTTGTTCACTCTCGTGACGTTGAGGGCTCCTTGTGAGTGTGATGTGAGTCGAAATCAATATACATGGGGCAATTTATATGAAATTTGAAAAATTATAATTCGCATAAAATCTGAAATCCTTGTTAGATTTTATCCAAATTCAATACGAAACCTCTTTCAATGGCAGTGCAACTTCGTACTAAATTCCAGCCAGATATCTCAAAAATTATGGAAGCTGGAGCAGTTACATTGATTTTTGGAAAAATTTCAAAACGCCAGAAAATATGAATGGCTTGATGGATTTCGCCCAAATTCAATCGGGTTTCTCTTGGGATAATTGCGCAACTTCGTACCAAATTTAAGTCCGATATCTCAAAAATTGCTCCAGTTAAAGTGTAAAGATCGTTTTTTCACATTAAAAAATGCTTTAAAAGTAAAGCAAAGCGTGGATTTTTTCCAAATTCGGTATCAAGCATCTCCCTGTACTCGTACAACATTATACTGAATTTAAGCTCGATATCTCTAAAATTGTGGGAGCTAGAGACTAAAAATAATTTTTTGAATTTTGAAAAAATGCTGTGAAAACAAAATAACTTGATAGATTTTCCCGAAAATTAAATTGTGCTATGCGCCGTGAACCCTTCACATGTGTGACAAATTTCAGCTTGATATCTCGAGCCGTTCTCAAGTTGTGAGCGGTTAACCATTACTACACACATACACACACACACACACACACACACACACACACACACACATACATCCGGACATTTTTTCTAAATGTGTTTTTTAGGTGTTTTGAGACATACTGAACACGTTTTCATGAACATCTCGAAAAAAAAAATTTCACGAAAACAAAGCTTCCTCTATGAGGAAGCAAAAAAATGAAGGGTGGTGTGGGCAGGGGGAGGAGAGGTCTAAAAAAACTAAAAAAAAATTAGTGAGGTCGTGGGATCCCAAAGATACTAGAAAAAAATCAGCGACCACATCGGAGGATAGAAGGGTTTCAGTCCGGTGATTTCAGCCGTTTTTCCCCATATAGAAATTTCAAGAAATAAAAAATACTTTACCTCATCCCTTCAAGGCTGGGCAAGGTATTAACATTTATTTTTGTATTTTTTTAATTTTTTTTACTGAATGCATAATATTTTAAGAATATTGTGTCAAAATTTTAAGTCGATCAGAGCAAAATTGACGACGTTATGAGTATTTGAGTGTCCGTTGCTCCGGGCCATGCGACGAGTGCGCAACATTTCAAATCGTTTTCCTGAAATTTGACATTTTTAAAGTCCGTGTTCACGACAACGCAAAATCTACTGGACCAATCGTTTTGAAATTCTGCACGCTACTTTTTCATATAATTCACCAGGTATTTTTGAGAGCTTCTTTTTTATAATTATTATCTTTACAGCAAGAAATTAGCTGATTTTTATATCGAGAATCCGTTTTTTTTGCTTCGTAGTATATTTTGCTAAGTAGTACGAAAAAATCAAAAATGAAAAAAATCGAGGCGCCTCCAAAGATTCACTGTCACCCGCTTAATTTTCAATATTTCGGAATGAAAATTTAGGAAAAGATTGTTGGAATGATTATATTATATGGAAATTGATTGAATAAATTTACACTATTTGTATCGTCCAAAAAAAAATTGAAAACATGCTTCTTTTCCACCGAATTAACCTTACTCCCCCCTTAAGGGAGCTAAGTCACCTAAAAAATTTGAGATTTTTTGTTTTTTGTGACATGATCAATCTCAATTCTGAATTAATTTCATCCTTATAAAATACCTACACTTGGTTATTTCTTCGAACTTTTTCGGAGTCGTATAGAGTATCTTGCTGTGAGATTCATCATAACATTTTTCTATCGTCGTAGCTTTCGGGCCATAGGACTCGACGAATTTTCAGTTCTGACTTTTCATTTACTCCGTAGCAGAATTAATTCCTGGATGAGTGTCGGAATTTGAGTTGCGAGGGAGAATAATTTTACTCAATGGTTGATCCAGGAGATTAGGCGAAACTTTTTTTTGCATTAGAGGTTGCGACAATGTTAAGAGACCATAGAAACAAAAATCCAACTCCCATCCGGGAATGTACTCTGTTACAGAGGAAATGAGACGTCGGAATCGAAAATCTGTCAAGTCATATGGTCTGAAAACTGCGACAAGTGAACAATTTTGTGATAAATCTCACAGCGTCCAGATGCTCTATATGGCTCTGCAAAAAATTGAAAAGATAGCGAAGTATAGGTAATTTATGTGAAATGGATTGGAAATTCAGATTGATTATGTGACGAAAGAAAAAATTCAATTTTTCAGGTGACTCAGCCCCCTCAAGGCATTGAAGAAACGAAAAAAATCATTAATTAGTTTTTTTTATTTGTCCGTGAAACTCCAGAAAATATGAATGGACGATCTGAATTCTATTGCAATTTTTTCTCTGTGGATAACTTCTTTCCGTCAACTCGGATGGAGATTTAGTGTCTCTCATAGAGCCAACGAAATAAGGGTGGCAGTGGAGCGAATATGATGCTACCGATTATATCCTTCTGAAGGGCATACTTAGCGTAATTAAGCGTCCCTAAATAAGGGAAAAAGTGGAGCGTATGAAACAATTGTCGTACACACATCGTTTTTTATGAATACACAACTTGCGAAAAAATTAGTATTCTTGAAAATCATGATTTACTCATTTTTATCAACTGAATCAAAACTTGTTCTATAATAGTCTCAATGGCCGGGCGATTATAAAACAAGTCTTGCTAAATTTAAAAAATTAGAGAGTACTCTTCATTGCTTATCATTTTGTATAACTTGCCTCATTTCGTCGTAAAATAGTATAAATGCGTTATTATTTGGCTGATGTACATGTCCTATGCTATGTAAGATGCAAGTAATTTATACGTTTAGACTTACCCAATTGTTTTCCAAAAGCCCTCGCTCTAGTAACATAACTGCCACCCAATCTACCATCAAATTCCTGTCTCGACAACACTTCTTTGATACCTTGATAATCGTTAACCACGATAGTGTATCCATAGGGACCAGTTCCCAGATACAGACTTATTATCTTCGATTTATACTTTTTTACGTAGTGCATAATAGTTTTATATGGAAACTTGTAATCACCCCACAGCAAAAACCAATAAGAACCCCAAATGGGGAGTCTCGGAAGCCCTGCAAACATTTACAAATGTGTGAATGATATTTTTTATATCAGATTTGATTCAGCAATATGCAAATTTAACTTTAACTTGAATAACGGTACATGTGCCAATTAGAGTTTTATTCAACTACCTGGTGGTGATTTCCCTGGCTTTCCGGTTACATACAAATAAATTTGATATGCTAATAATAGGATAACTGTCATTGGGAGAATTAAAGACATGGTCCAAACTACGCCGCAGCCAAGCAGCAACTGATAACAACGGGACCCGAGTTGAAAACGCAAAGCCTCCGAGTGAATTCAACAGTCCAGTATTCAGTTCATCATGCCGAGATAAATTCTTATCGTTAGTAGCTCAGCCCCTTGCTTCGTCGTAGAGGACGTCCAGATGATAATGTGGACATATATACATAATATTCGGATATAGATAAACAATTATTTTTATTTCTTTATAAAAGTTAAGCTACCGCAGCTGGACTAATTCTTGGTCATATTGCTCACTCTACGCTTTCGAACTCTATAATTCTGAAAATATTTTCGACTGTAGCATACTGATAAAAGATGTGAGGTCAATTTTCAGAACACGTATTAAAGGCAATATGAATTATCGGCTTAGAATATCCGTTACGGATAAAAATAGTGAGTGGCGTTATCAAAATGAGAATCATTGGAACCTTTAGGAACAAATAAATGTTTTTTTTACAATATTCCAATTAAAATGTGCTTGACAACATTTTTAAATATTGTTCTTGACTTTCATATTTTGATTTTTTATGAACGTATGTATGTATGTATTGTGAGTTACTCCGATCTCCTGAAGGTCACGGGTGCTACAAAGTACAAAAATCTCTCGAACCTATACTTTGTGTCCAGGCTCTCCTCCACGGTGCCAGGGCTAGTCCTAGTAAGTGATATCGGACTGTAAACAACAGGTGCACACCTACAGTCGTAGGTCGTACGTCGTGTATCTGGAGCTTCGTCGTTGCCGATCGTCGTTGCCTCATCGAACCAAATTTCTATTAGTGTCCACGCGAGGATTCAAGTCCGGGATTCAAAGGTAGTAAGCCGGCTACGTTACCAGTTTGCAACTATGTTTATGAGTTTTGCGGGATTATGGATTTGTCGAGCACTTTTTTATTAACCCGTAAACACCACACTGGTACAAATCCGCACCCATGGAAATTTCAAGTGCTTAGAACTTTCTACCTGCGTGACCTAGCGGCCTTCCGCCTCCACGACAAATATGTCTATGGATATACGCGTCCATCGAGCAGAGCAGCGTTGCCGGCCGGAAACTTTTATCCGAAGAGCGAATATCAGAACGTCGAAAAGGTGCGTATTTGCACCAGTGTGGTGACAACGTTAATTCAGTGAGATCTGTTGTAATATTGAAATCGTGTTTATCAAACCATAATCGAGTGGAATATCATTGAAATTAAATATTTACCAATATTAACGATTTTAGTATTATGATAATTATTTTTCATGCGGGATGGCACAACGAAAAAGATATTCGCTATGCTGTAGTTCGACATTAGTTAAGATGCTCGATGGCGACAAAGAAATTGAAAGTGGAAACTATTCAAATTCCGACGACTGTGGGGACGAGTTTGCTGTCTCGGACAATGAAGTCAGCGACACCGGTACGATCGAGGAAGAAGGTGGGGATGAGGGTCCTGAGAAAGGCTTAATAGAGATAGAGTTTGATAGAGCCACAGTTAAGGCGACGGTTAGGAAGCTGCACCTTGCACGTTTATGTAAATGTATGCGCCTAATTTCGAAAATTGAAAAAATGGATTCACCACCAGTGAGTGGTCAAGAAATTATTCGAGATGAATCTCGTGCTCGGTAAGCACTTTGCGAGAAAGACAACGCGAAGCACACTCACATGAGATGCCATACCTGCCGGCGACGAATCTGCGACGATCATCGGTCAGCTGCATGCTTCGAATGTTCGAACGACAACTTAAGTATTTTTATGCTATTTTATATGACTTATGTACTGGTATAATATTTCTCCTAAAAGTTAAACATTTTGTCGAATAAAATTTATAAAATGCGTTCGAAAATACCGACTTAGACGTTTTTCCCCCCTAGAAAGTTAACTCATTTTCAGGCACGCTGAAAAATTCTTTAATTTCTTACAACCATTCTGGATTATTTTTTTCCTTGAAATATGAATTCTTATCTTTCATTCCGCGGAAGAACCATGCCGATATTTTAATTAGCATTTAAATAGCATTTAAACAAAAAAAAACCGGTTTTTAAAATCCCGTTCTTCAATTTGGCCATTTTTCGGCAATAAAATTTCATTTTCCATTCTTTCGAATGATTGCCATCGATTACTAAGGAATTTTCATCCCTTAGAAGTCTAGTTTCAAGATTAATTTCATACATTCATCGAAGAAATACAAAGTTTTGAAAAGTCAAAGTGCAAATTTGTACCAGTGTGGTGAGTGCGTGACCACAGAGGGTGTGTGGTGTTTACGGGTTACACTTCGCTTCGGGCGAAATTAAATCTCTCGATGCAATAAACGTCGCAGAGTGCAAGGTTGGACGCTATTTTAGGTCAAATTTTAATTTTCGTTAAAGACGGTTGGCCAGTCGCAGTAGATCATCGTCTGAAGCCATACAAAAATCGTGGAAGGGAATTGTCAGTAGAACAAGACTGTATAATGTGGGCCATCGAATTATTATTCAGGCGAAATTGTCCGGCAAAAATGTCCGAATGTATGTGTGTGTGTGTGTGTGTGTGCGTGCGTGCGTGCGTGCGTGCGTGCGTGCGTGCGTGTGTGTGTGTGTATGTATGTACGTACGTACGTACCTATGTGATCCATTTTTCGTTAACGTTTTCTGCAAAACTAATGACGTGATCGGGATGATCGATGATGCAGTCGATGTGTCTCGCCGGAACTTAGAGCTGATTAGATTTTGGTCCAGATCGGTCAAGTAGCTTTTTAGTTTTTTAGTAAAAATCATAATTTAAGAACGGAATTCACACTGGAGGGTGGCAATTTGCAAGTGGCCACTAAGTGGCAATAATATAAATATGGTGTTGTTGTTGTTGTTTTTTTTTTTTTTTTTTCGTTACCGTGAATGAGGCATGAAATTTCATTTCATGGGAAAAAATTCGTGCAATTTAAAAAAAAAATTCTGGCACCCCACTTGGGAAAAATAATTTTTTCTTCCGTCATTCTTAAAGATTTAGGTGTGCAAACGTTTGTAGTGAACGAATTTCCATTCTTAGTAGGAACGAAAAAAAGTTATGGAACTTTGAAAAATGTTCATTCCCCCAAATTTGAAGGAACTCGAATGGATTTAGACTCGCGAATCGGGAAGTTACTTGTGCGGCCCGTGAAGGGCCACACACAACATAAACATGAATAGCTATAGGCATTACCAGCCATGGGCACTACTAGTTTTTTGCTGTTGATTATTTTTTTTTATTGCACGATCAATTCTTAAAGAACTTCCGCCACTCTATCAAGGGCAAGCCTGCGGCGAAGCCAGGCAAAACAGCTCGATCCCGATATTTCCTCCGGTGCATTCGCAGCTGGCGCCCAATAAACTAAAAGGAGAAAATAACGGAGATTCATCGTCGCTTTGTGCGCGACGAAAAATCGCGTTACAAAATTGGCGCCCAACGTGGGGCCTGTTAATTGGAAAAATTATCGTGGAGTTTGAAAGTTTTACTTTTTTTTCTTTTTGACTTTTCATTTTATTTTAAAAATATTTTTCGACAATAAATTAAATTATTTAAATATTTCGTGAATTTTGGAACCTATTTTTTTTTCTCTCTCAAGTGTGATTGGGTGTGATAGTTCGTGCGCGCGAAGGAAGGAGGCAGCAAGCGCGCCAAACTTCCCGTGCCGCGCGAGCTCTCGGTCTCGGTCGCCATGTTTACGTTTTTTTGTTTACGTTTTTTTTCGATGCTTGTTGTTCGTGAATATTTAAGGTTTCGACAAATTGTCACGATTCAAGGGCCGAATTCGATTACAATTACGAACGAAATATTCACGAGGAATATTATTCCGAAAGATTTGAGACTTGCAATTTGAAACTCGTGGCCAGATCTCCCGTTGTCCCGGTGACGTATCTAAGGGAGCGCGTGTGATTCAGCGTGACTACCGTACCGTGTCCAATACAGACTTCGAATTTTTTGTTTTTGAAGTGAATACTTCTTAAACGACACAGGATCGGCTCGCCAACCAGCGCGTTGTAGGACGGGACAATAGAATGAAGGAATGAAAGAAGAGAGAGAGGGGAAGAGAATGATGCGTGAGCCGTGGGTATGCGAGTGAGAGCGAGCGAGTCAATGCGGCGAGGGGGCAGGATCGCGTGCCTCGTCCAGGGTATAATGTATTAAAAAAAAAATTAAATACAAAATTCTTTATCACTCAGTATTTATTTTCAATTTAAATGTCGAATGAATTTTCACTCATTATTTTGTCGAGTCTAAATACTGAGTGAAAAACCACTCGTTATTTGAATCGGAAATAAATACTGAGTGAAAAAAAAATTTGTATTTATTTCGGAAATAAATCCAGAGTGAAAAAGAATTTTGTATTTATTCTGGAAATAAATACTGAATGAAAAAAAAATTTGTATTTATTTCGGAAATAAATACAGAGTGAGAAAGAATTTTGTATTTAAAACGGAAATAAATACAAAGTGAAAAAGAATTTTGTATTTAAATCGGAAATAAATACAAGATACATAACCACTCGGCCGGTGCTTTGTTTACAAATGGGTCGCCACTCGAACCTGTCCGGCAAACGAGTGGAAAACCACTCGGATGTGAGTATTTAAGATACTTTTCCATTTTAAATTCTTCGAAAATGAATTAATGCCCACTCGAAGTGGGAATCCCGTCGATTATTGCAACAAAAATTTATTTATAAATTTTTTTTTTTCCATGGACACATGGAAATTATTATTTATATTCTATTTCTGTATTTATATTTTATATTTATAGAATATAAATAATAATTTCCATGTGAAAGGGAAAGGAAGCAAAGAAAGGAAGGATGGTGGGATGAGGAGTGCGCACGGAAAAAAGCGGAAGTAAGAAAGGAACTAAGGAAGTGGAGGAGAGGCGAGGGAACGAAGGAAGCATACAGGAAGGAAAAAAGAGAATACCAAGAAATGGGAGAGAGGAAGAAAATAAAAGAACAAGAGAGGATGGTGATAAAGATTGCAGAAGCGAGAACGGAAAACAAGGTATGGGAAATAATAAACCGAGGTAGGAAGTCGAAGTCCAGGGTTGGAGAGGGGATTGGAAAGGAAGAATGGAAAGAATACTTCATGAGCTTAATAGGAGGGGTAGAGGAAAGGATGAGGATGGGAAACGGAGAGGCAAGAAGAGAAGGGGAAGAGGATGAGATCTCAAGGAGGGAAAGGCTATGGGTGTGGATGAAATCCCAAACGAAGCATGGAAGTGCGGAGAAAAGAAGACTACGGAGATGGCATGGGAGATATGCAGGAAAGTGTGGAGAGGAGAAGGATGGCCGGAGGAGTGGATGGAGGGAGTAATCGCGCCAATAATAAAGAAAGCCGGGGGAACAAAGGTGGAAGACTACAGAGGAGTGACGCTAATGCCGTCGTTGTATAAAATATACACGGCGGTGTTAGCGAAAAGGCTAGAGGAAGAGGTGGAGGGCAAAGAGATGGTGCCACCTTACCAAACGGGGTTCAGGAGAGGGGTCGGGACCATTGACAATATATACGTGCTCAACTACATAGTGAATAGAAGGACAGCAGAAGAGAAAGGAAAGGTGGTGGCGCTCTTCGTGGACTTGAAGGCAGCATTCGACTCGGTAGACAGAAGAACCCTAATGGAAGCAATGGAAAAAGAGGAAAAAAGAGGGGCGAGGAAGGGAATAAGGGAAAGAGTGGAAGAAGTCCTAAGGGAGACGAGAAGCAGAGTGAAAGCAGGGGGGGAGATGGGGGACATCTTCTGGACAGGAAAAGGAGTAAGACAAGGGTGCCCGATGAGCCCGGCATTGTTCAACCTACTGACAGCGGACATGGAGGAGGAACTGAAGAAGGGAAGATGGGGTGGGGTGACGATAGGCGGAAGAAGAATATGCTCGCTGGCATATGCGGACGACGTGGTTGTGTTGGCGAATAATGAGGAGGAAATGGAAAGCATGATAAGAAGGCTAGAGGGATACTTTGAGAGGAAGAGATTGGAAGTGAATGTGGGGAAGACGAAAGTGATGAGATTTAGGAAAGGTGGAGGGAGAAACAGGAAAATGGAGTGGAGATGGAAGGGGAAGCGGATTGAAGAAGTCAAGGAATTTAAATACCTGGGGTACACGTTTAAGAGAAATGGAGGCCAAGAAGCACATATAAAAAACAGAGTAAGAAAGGCAGGAGCGGTGATGGAGGCGGTATGGGGTATAGGGAAGAGGAAATTTGAAAGAAACTGGCTAAGGAGAATGTGGCTGTTCGATACCCTGGTGTGGTCGGTGATAGGGTACGGGGCGGAGATATGGGGATGGGAAGAAAGAAAAGAAGTGGAGCGGATACAAGAAAGATATATTAAGTGGACGTTGGGGGTACACTGGCAAACGCCGGGGTATATGGTAAGAGAGGAGACGAAGAGGGACTATTATAAAACTAAGGGTAAGGGCGGGTAGGAGAGCATGGAAATATGAGGATAAGCTAAGAATGGGAAAAGGAAGTGAAATAGCAAGAGCGTGCTGGAGAGAGATAAAGGAGAGACTGAGAAATGGAGAGAGAAACTTATCAAGATGGGAGAAGGGGAGGAAAGAAAAAAGAGAGATTGGAGGAACAAGGGAGGGAGGGGGATTTGAAAAGGTAGAAGAAGGGGACAGAAGGGAACAGGAAAGGGAAAGGGGGGAGAGAATAAGAGACTCGAAGTATAACAGATGGTACCGGGAAATAAGGACGGAGAGGATCCCACAGTATCTCCAAGCGGGGTGGAAAGGGGAGAGAGTGAGGAGAGTGGCAAGATTTAGATTGGGAAACGAAATGAGGGAGGGGCAATACTGGAAAGAGGAGGAAGAGAGGGCGTGTAGGGTATGCGGGGGAGAGAGAGAGACCTGGGAACACGTGTTAGATAGATGCAGATCAGGAGGGGAGGTACACAGGACGGTGGGAGAAAGAGTGAAAGAAATCCTGGATGAAAATGAAGGGGGGGAAGAATGGATGAAGGAATTGGAGCAGGAGAGAGAGAGAAAAGAAAATCAGGAAGAGTGAGAGTGAGAGAAAATGGATAGAAGCAGAGTGAGAGAAGGAATGGAGAGAATCGGTCGGAAACGGAGGGCGAACAGCAAAGTGAAAGAGAGAGGGGAGGGAGGAACTGTAAAGCGAGAAAGGAAAACAGAAAGTACAACAAATGTAATGTAAAGCGAGAGCGGAAAACAGAAAATGTAAAAAAATGTGTATACGGTGAAATAAAGAGTTGACGAGAGCGAGGAACGTAAGAAAAAATAAAGCGAGTGGCGAGAGGGAGAGAGAGCATGCGAGCGGCGGTCGGGCGAGAAAAAAGCGTAGAATAAGAATAGGATAAGACGATAGTATAAGATAGTTGATAAGAGAAGAATGTAAAAAGAATAAGAAGAAGGATGTACGACGGGAAATTGGGAATGGAAGTCATTGTAACCCCTTGGGGATCAATAAACAATACTACTACTAATAATTTCCATGTGTCCATGAAAAAAAAAAAAGTCTTTGGAAAAAAACTATTTGCGGTTTTAACTGTATCTCAGCTGAAATTTATCTAAAATCAACGATCATCTAAATTGAGTCGAAGTATCATTAAATCCTCCCCTTTACGGTCTCTGATTTTTTTTTCATTCTTAAATTTTTGGTGGTCATTTAAAGTAAAAATTTCGTGGTCATTTTTCATAAAAAATAGCAGTTCTCACTTTCAATGACCACCAAAAATTTAAGAATGAAAAACGAATAATCAGAAACCGTACCGAGACATCAGAATTGAAAATCCATTGAGTCGCAGAGTCCGAAAGCTGCGACAAGTGAAAAATTTTGTCAAAAATCTCACAGCATTTAGATAACTCATACGGCTATGGAAAAATTTGAAATGATAGCTAAGTATACGTACTTCGTAAGGGTAAAATCGATTTTCAATTTGGATCGGCCGTGTCACGGAAAAAAAAATTTAATTTTCGAATTTTTTAGGTGACTCAGTCCCCTTAATAAAAGAAAATTTGTCAAAGTGTAAAATAATAATAATAATGAAGGCCAAAGGTGATAAAACAAAATTTCAATTTAAAAAAAAAGTCCGTTAAATAAAAGTAATCAATTTGTAAAAGAAAAAAAACATTTTAAGAAAGAAAATTGAGTGTGCTGGAAAGACACACCATGGAAGTGAATACTTGTATGCATTTCGCTGGCGCGATAAATTATTTCTGCCGATGATTCCAGAGAGAAAGAGAAAGGGAGAAGGGAAGGAGAGGAAGAGTCAGTGATCGAATTATGAATTGGCAAGAAAGTAGAAAGTAGCCTGCACGTTGATATTTGTGTTTTCGAATTTTTTTAATATATTAAGGAGGGTGGGGGCGTAAGGGCTAGAGCGTAAACATCTTTTCTTATAAATATGGATAGAACAAATTGCCTCAAACCTTTTGAACATTATCAAGTATTATTTCGATAACATCCTGTAATCTTTTAATAGAAAATATCGACAAACAAACCGGTGACAAAGCTTTTCCAAGAACGTCTTTGGAAAAAAAACGATTTGAAGTGTTAACTATATCTCAGCTGAAAATTATCCGAAATCAAAGACCATTCAAATGTAGTCAAAACATCATGAAGTCCTCCCCCCTACGGTTTCTGATTATTCGTTTTTAATTCTTAAATTTTTGGTGGTCATTTAAAGTAAAAATTTCGTGGTCATTTTTCATAAAAAATAGCAGTTCTCACTTTCAATGAGAATGAAATGCATACAAGTATTCACTTCCATGGTGTGTCTTTCCAGCACACTCAATTTTCTTTCTTAAAATGTTTTTTTTCTTTTACAAATTGATTACTTTTATTTAACGGACTTTTTTTTTAAATTGAAATTTTGTTTTATCACCTTTGGCCTTCATTATTATTATTATTTTACACTTTGACAAATTTTCTTTTATTAAGGGGACTGAGTCACCTAAAAAATTCGAAAATTAAATTTTTTTTTCCGTGACACGGCCGATCCAAATTGAAAATCGATTTTACCCTTACGAAGTACGTATACTTAGCTATCATTTCAAATTTTTCCATAGCCGTATGAGTTATCTAAATGCTGTGAGATTTTTGACAAAATTTTTCACTTGTCAAATCTCATCTTCAGACAACATTTTCCTTCCTTTGATAACAGTTTTATTATTCTCACAGTAATCATTATAACATTTTTTAAAAATATTTTTTTTTTGACAATCATTTTAATTGTTTTTTTTTTTGACGTTGAACAATTTTTTGACAATAATTATTTTATTTTATTTTATTATCTTGACAATAATTTTAATCGATGTGGACAACAACCTTCTAATTAATTTTGTCGTTAAACGATTTTTTTTTATTGACTTTGACAACGATTGTAACTGATCTTTTTTAGTGACGTCCTTTTATTTTCAACTTCCCGCGTTCCCTTAGAGACTTGGTCACGGGTGGAGTTTCAATCCACATTGCGTTTCGCGTTTTGTTTTGTGTTTATTTATTTATTTATTCATTCATTTATTTATTCATTCATTTATTTATTCGTGCCTTTGGTTATTTATGTTTTTTTTGTGTGCGTTTGGTTTTGTTTGGTGTTCGACAGATGGTTGAACTTTTCGAGATTTGAATTAGTTTTTTTTTTCAACTTTTGGAATTTGTGGAGATTGAAGATTTGGAGGTTGTTTTTGAAGTTTTGAATTTGGAAATTGATGATTGGGGATTATTTTGAAGTTTCGAATTTTTAGATTGGAACTTGTTCCGGATTGGGAAAATTGAAGGGTTTGGAGTTTTCGACACTTTCGAAAGTTAAGATTTTTTTTGTTTTTGAGAATTGAGTTGGTTTTAAAAAATTTTTTTTTTTTAAATTTATTTGGAGATAGAAGTGGTTGGAACTTGAGAGTATTTGAATTTTGACTTCGTTTAAACTTCGAATTTATTTGGATTTTCATTTTTTTTTTTGAAAAACCAAAATTCCTGGATAAAATTTTTTTTTGTTATACTAGAAAATCTTATGTCTTGATATCGAAACATCCTCCGGGTTATACATTGAAAATATTTGTTTGGTACCTCGAATATGATTTTTTTTTGACTAATTGATGTTATTTATTTGTTAAATGTTGTGATTTTTTTTTTGTTTTTGTCGTTATATTGCGCCTGAGTTTTGAGCTGCAACGACTACTTTATTTTGTTGTGTACAACTGGATCCATTTTATTACGTGTTGATTCCCGTCCCGGTTTTATTGATTTTTTTCTCTCCTTTTTCCCAATAGAAAAAGAAAGAAAGAGAGAGAATTATCATTGGATAATCCCGCGCTAGTAGTATCGTCGGTCAGCTCGAGCCTAGAGAACCCCGTAAGTCTTATCTGATTGCGTATGGTCGGATGCTAACTTCCGGTCGCTAGCATCGCTTTTCTAAATTTGAAATTTTTTCGGTCTAAATGGCCAGAACTATTGTTAAAAACTATCAAGAACTCTAGAACTATTGTGGATGCTACTAGAACTCCAAAAAAATTGTGAGTTGCTAACATAGTAGATGCTATCTTCACAGACGTTTAGAATTATGCAAATTGTAAAAGCAGCATCGTAATCTTGTGGAAATAATTCTCGTGAAATTATTCAATCGGCTTTGAGGCGGGCTCGTGATGGTTTAAAACATGCAGGCGGAAAAAGAAATGTTCATATACCCCGTATTCTACCTGTTTCCACAAAAGTCGGAGGGTTTTTACCATTTCTCATTCCGCTGTTTGCCGGTTTAAGGGGACTGAGTCACCTAAAAAATTCGAAAATTAAATTTTTTTTTCCGTGACACGGCCGATCCAAATTGAAAATCGATTTTACCCTTACGAACTACGTATACTTAGCTATCATTTCAAATTTTTCATAGCCGTATGAGTTATCTAAATGCTGTGAGATTTTCACAAAATTTTTCACTTGTCGCAGCTTTCGGATCCTGCGACTCAATGGATTTTCAATTCTGACGTCTCATTTTCTTCGTAACAGACCTCATTCTCGGATGAGTATGGGATTTGTTTTTATCTGCTTTCTGGAAATTATGGCGACCTATAATGTGAAAAAAAAACAATTTTTTTGTAACTTTTTGAAAAACCGGTTGAATAATAGGTTACCATAAATTCGTTTTACCTCGCATCCAAAATTCCTACACTCATCCGAGAATGACTGCGATTTGGAACAAAATGAGACGTTGGAATCCAAAATCCGTTTATCGGTGCGGTCCAAAGTTGCGACAAGCGAAGAAAAATGTAATGTCGGGAGCGAATTTCAAAGATGAAGTTGAAAAAAATTCACTTCGCTGGCCTATTCATGGTACTTCTTTCCTGTTTTTTGTTTCACTTGCTCTTTGGGGACATTTCTCCTGTTTTTGAAGAAAAAATTACCAAAAAAAAAAAAAACCTTGAAATTAGAAAAAATAAAATGAAAATGAAAAAAAAAAAATTGTCGAATATCCAGAAAATGGAAGTTTGTTATCAAATTCTCATTCCTAAAACTAGAAAAAAAGCTTTTACTAGATGATGTCAAAAATTGAGGTTAGGTGTCTCAACATGAAATTTCCATATCGTCGTTGAAGTAGACCAGTGAATGATAATTTCCCAATATAAATTTTCGATTTCGGTGGCACACAAAGACTGTATTCACACAGAAACTTTAAGCACACAAGAAATATATATCTTACATTTAAAAAATAACAAACATTTGACGGTGACCGGTGTTGTTGTGACGTTTTCGAGATATTTCATGCCGATGCGAGTGCGTACGTGCATTCGCAATTCGGCCGTGCTTACGCCATGGAGCATTGATCGGTAGCGGCGAAAATCTGCACTATATTTCTTAGAAGAATCGATTGTACAGTCGGTAAAGTCAATAAACCCCTTAAGCGCCGCAGCGTTGTATATGTAACGCTACAATCTCATTCAGGATTTTGACCGTTCGGGACATTGTCATTCGAAGCAATGCGCGTTCGGGACTTTCACCTTTCTGGACATTGCTCGTTCTAGCAATAGGCACCTCTTGGTGTCTATTACCAGATATTGCCAGAAAAAAATGTTTCTGGCAGTCTTTCTTATTATTCTGGCTTTCTTTCTACTTATCAACAACGTTGATAAGTAGAAAACTATCAAATTTCCCCGAACACGGATAATCTCCTTATTATCGACAATCAATGATGATAATAATACATTTCAACTCGTGAATTGGGAAGTTACTCGTGCGGCCCGTAAAGGGTCACACACACACTATGGACGTGAATTACCCAGTGAACACAATTGTAAAACTGATGTCAGGATGACATCATGCCACGTCATGATTCACGTAAGATGTGATATCGAGATAGATATAGATTTCATAGATGACTCATAATTTCCCACTTTCTGACGTAAGATTTTTTACGTAAGATAGATGACGTAAATAAAAACTCCGATTAAAAACTCTGATTGACATCATTATGCCTTGACTGGCGTCAGAATGACATAACTCTGATGTCACAGGAAAGTAAAGATGCTACCGGATGCTTACAAAAATATGACGTCCAGCTGACTTACTTGTCATTTAGCTGACGTCACATATGACATAAATTTGAGGTAATATATTGATGTAAAGTAGGGTCCAAACGCGTACATCACTGTGACGTATTGATGGCATGATTATAAAATACCTCAAGTTTCAATGACATAACTCTGATGTCATGGTGATAAGAAGAATTATTGAATGCTTACAATAATGTGATATTTAACTGACATAAGAAAAAATTCACATTAGTGACTCCAAAGAATTAAATATTTATTTTATTGGATAATATAGTCGCTAGTACTAAGAAGTATATATGCACGTATATATAAGAATATAAGTATAAGATAGAGGGTTCAAAAACCAATCGACACGTGGTCACATAGACGTAAACATAAACTGTCGACTATCGATAGCTGGCCTATTCGAAGGAAGAACTGAGAGTTCTTTCTTCGGATAGAGTTCTTCCTTTCTTTCTTCCGGTGACGTGATTCTTTTGAGCCCTTGTCACAAGTCTTTAGTCTCGTAGAGATCTTTGAACAGAACAGACGGTCCTTCCTTATGCATAGAATAAAAGTTCAAATTAAAGTTAATTAATTGTATTTCACATTATTTATAATCCCATTTCCAATATATTAAGTGAAAAAGCGTCATAATTCAGAATTAATAACTATTACAACAGACCTTGTACAGTCAAAATGTTTATATTTTCCAATTATAAATAGTGATTATTTTGTTACTGTACCTTTATTACAATATAATAATTAATTTTGAAATTGGTATATACATTTTATTCATAATGATCCTGTTTTATGTTAAAAATATATTCACAGTTTGCATTTAAAGAGGATTTGCGGTATAAGTGAAATTTAGAAACTATATATAAAAGTAAAAATTAAGAACGTCATACCCGAAATCTTACTAATCGATTATTGAATCAATACATAATACAACTACTACACAAATAAGGGCATTGTGTATTTTTATGCAGTCGTGACATTAATATTATGTCAGTTGTATATAAGAGAATGACTCGGAGCTGATGCGTAAGTATGACGTTAATCGTACTTTAATTTCACGTAACGGTATAAGCTGTCTCTGACGTAAGCATATGACGGTATTATGATATCACTTTGACGTCAGAATATGACTTGTAATTTATGTAAATCTATGATTTATTTCTTACGTAAGTAGTATATAAATTAATGACTATGATATGACGTCACAGTATGATAGGGATAGGATATAATATTAACGTAATATTTCAGTCCTAATTATGACCTCATATAAAAGTCAAATTTTAGGTCAGTACTATGTCATAATTATGTCATACTATATGACATCGCATCAAAGTCATTAATAAAGTCATTTTTATGTCATATCTATGTAAAAATTGTGTGACCTCTATGTGACCGGTTGTTCATCCAGCGTTTGGACGAAAATGTAAAAATCAGAAGAAAATCAATACATTTTTACCTTCCCGTCCGAACGCTGGAGAAAGAACGGTATATAGACCAAAGGTTCACATACACAAAGTTATAGTGAATTGAATTTCCTATAAATTAGTCAGCGATGGCATATATCCCTTTGATAATAATGTACGCGTAGGAAATCTCTAACGTCAGAAAATGTTAAAAACCGCGCTGACTGGTAGGCGTTCGTAATATTGGACGTTCACTACAATGTCATTCGAATTTTCACGATTGGAAGCTATTTCATTTTACGCCGCGACCGTTCGTAACATTGTCATTCGAAGCATTGCGCGTTTGAGATTTGGGCCCTCCTGAACATTGCTTATTCTGATTTTCAAGCCCCACCCCTCGCGTGCTCGGCAGTTCGAGGCTCCGCCTGTGCTCGTACGCACGACTCTTTTGCAGATTGCACCGTTTAGCTCCCACACCTCTTCGGGCCCATGATGAAAAAATATGTTTTCGGTGCACGAAAAACCAAGCTTTCGTTTGAAATCATAAAAAAAAGTATCCAATTGCGAAAAGAGTCAAAGAAACATTTTACTTAGTAATTTGTTTACAAAAATTTCGATTAAAAATGAAACAAATTTGATATTCTGGAAGAGCGCAAAACCGTCTTTTTAAATCACCCCTTCAAAGTTAATTTTCTTCTCTCAGCAAGGGAGTTACGGCCAGTATAAGGTACCGGTACGAACGTAAAAAGATTGATATTTTGGAAATTTTTATCCCATGTAGCTTGAGAAGGGATGGATTTTGTCCAAATTCAATACCAAACATTTTCCGATAATGGTGCAACGTTTTACCAAATTTTAGCTCGATATCTCGAAAATTGTGAATGCTAGACCTCGTATATTTTTTTCAATCTTGCAACTCACATAAAATCTGAACGGCTTCACAGATTTTTCTCAAATTCAATAACAAATATCGGACTGTTTCAGGTTAACGTTGCATCAATTTTGAGCCGGATACCTCAAAAACTGCTGAGGCAAGCGCGCGCACGTCAATTTCTTAATAATTTCGAAGCGACGTAAAATATAAACGGCTCGGTGAATCTGCCCAAATTTAATAGAATTTTTTAATTGTCCGATAATAGTGCAACTTCGTGTCAAATTTTGGTCCGATATGTCAAAAACTCCCGAGCTGGAGATCGCACAGTGATTTTTAGCACCTTTCCAAATTCACTAAGGCCTTATATACGCGAAAAATTTCAAAATTTTTCATAGTTTTCAAATGTTTGATTCCCTCAGCCTCGACGCCGAGGAATATTTTAAGCATTACTGAATTGAAAAAATCCAGAAACTGTTGCTTCAAAGCCATTTTCCCACGATTCACTTTTTTGGACCTTGTGAAAGCTATAACTATTGAACAAAGGTTCAGATCGCTTTGAGATGTTTACAACATATTCTCAGTATCATTACTTATCGTGTGAACCACAGAATCAAACATTGTAATGACACAAAAAAATATACAAAATAAAATACCGACAGAAAATTGAATAAAAAAATGATATGTTTCGAATTTCTATTATAATAATATTTTAATCAAATATTATTATTTTTGGTTCGCACCGAAAATACATTCATTATACAATTATAAATATGTTCATTTTTTTCAGACACCCACATTTATGCCGAGAACTTTCACCATCAAGGCACGCGCGAAAAAAAAAACAATGCTTTATTATGTAATATCTCCGCCATTTGTTCATATTTCTGATTTTTTTACATATATTCAACCATGCGCAAAAATGATCTCTAAAAAAATGTTGTTACTATATGCGTAATTTTGTTTCAAACGCGTCTAGAAAAGTACCTTCGAAAATCGGTGAAATCGCGTATATAAGGCGTCAAAACAAAAGCACTGCATGGGTTTTTCTCGAATTCAGTAATAAGCATCTATCTGTTATATTTCAACACTACTGAATTTGAGCTTGATATCTCTAACACTGTTTGAGCTAGAGATCGGAAATGGATTTTTGAAGAATTTTAAAATCGCGTAAAAACAGAAGAACTACATGGATTTTTCTGAGATAATCATGCAAGACGCCACGAACTCTTTACATGTGTGATGAATTTCAGCTTGATATCTCAGGCCGTTCTCAAGTTGTGAACGTTAAGCCAATATTACATACATACATACACACCTCCACACGAACATACATACATCCGGATATTTTTTCTTATGTGATTCTTAGTAATTTTGGGCCATTCTGAACGTTTTCATGAAAATCTAAAAAAAAAATCCACAAGAACACAGCTACCACTATGAGGAGCAATGCTCCGAAATTTGACCCAAGGTTTTAACGGTACGTTCTTCAAAAATACAATTATGAATTACGGGGAAATACAATTATGAATTATGGGGAACCGCCTTTGAAAATGTACAAATATGGCATGTATTTCAGCTGCCGTTATTCTTTAGGTATAAGTGAAAGTTCTTTTACATCAACAAAAAGTTTCCTTTATTGTTCAAATACAATATAAATAATATATTTGCGTAATTATACTCGATTTTCGAATAAGGCGACGGAAGTATTCTATATTCTACAGTGAGTGCATTTTACTCTAAGGACCAGATTTACTCAGGGATAAGTCTTTACACAAGAGGTTCGTTTCTGTTTCTATCATTCTTTCCTTATTCAATTACAATACTTTGTGTCACCTAAACATGCGAGATGAACGCTATTTTTTATAACGGATCGCATACGGTCGTCGCGCATTATGGCAGCGCCTACGGTAGGTGTTTGCTTGTAGAGGAGATAGATGCAACTCTCGAGGGACTGCGTAATTTCTTTGTCGAATACAGGTGTCTCTGCCAGATCGAAGTGGAGTTTCAGAAACGCCGTGTAGAAGGTTGTACTATGCGCCGGAATTCGCAGTGGAAACATCGAGAGGACAGTTTTTGAGGCCTGCGCAGATTTGATAAACTGGGATTTAGGTATGTTAAAAGTCATTATTTAAGAGCACTGCATGAATAAAGTTCACCTGTAACGTTGCCTTCAGTGTGCGCAGATCTGTATGATTTCCGCAGTATTCAGTGAGTACTCGAGTCAATCGTTCACACCATTTGGCACAGCCAATGTTCGTCAACAGTTGAGGTAAACTCAGCATATATGCATGGCGAAGTTCCAAATTAGCTTCGCATTCCATATTGTCTAATATTGTCCCTATCACATCATCTCTCTTCGTCCACTTGAGAATAAAAAAATGTATCATTTACTCGAATAAAATCGAAATGGGTATTAGAACAAAGTGATGACTTGGTTTACAAGCCCAAAGTATTCCCACTCGAATTCGAAGACAGTTTGCTTGATAGTACCGAGTCATTGATGTAATCAAATCAAGTGATGAAATTAAATGGTTTAGTTTAGTTCCTTCAAAGTGATAAAAAAATAAATTTAATTACACACGGTGAATTAACTCAAGAATCGAAGTCTACTAATTTGTATTTCCACTTTGAATTGCAATTTATTGTAGCCTGTTACTTAATTGTCTCACCTCGAAATTATGTATCGAATTGTTATAAAATTCCATTGTAGCCAGTAAAATTGCAAAACACGCATACAACGGCATTATATACCGAACTTCTCGTTCATGAGCCAAACGTTCGAGAGCGTCGTAGATTACATCCGCATATCCATTTTCCATCAACTGGATTTTCTACACAAGCGAATTGATACGTTTTTACTAAATAAATTTCAATTTAATTAAGCGATTTTGCAGTCAAGTTTCCACTGCTGATTAAGGCATAGAATAAAATGTCGGTAACATAACATCAAATGTATTAAACACTAGAAAGACGTTTTGTAAGATATTATGTCATAGGAGACTGGAATAAAAGTTCTTAGAATTAGCTGGATACCGATTCCCTGTGAAGATTTCAGACGAATTTTTATGTCACAAGGTCCGTAAATGCGGTTTGAAGCGAACGAAGTGAGCGTAAAACCGCACTTACTTTTATTAATAATTCGTCCGCCACTCGTACGAAAAACGTTTTCTGGACTCGTGTGATTGCAATACTCCCCTTCGGCTCGTTCTGCAAATTCACACTCGTCAGAAAAAAAAATTTCGTACCAGTGTCATAATATACTATAAATTAGACAAACAATTAATAAAGAGCTCTGAAATCTTCACATTCGCAATACGATTTATCAGGAATGTCTCCGCTCTCTCTCCCTTTTTCGTTCTATTGATCTCTAATGTACACGCTATATTTTTGCAAACGATGTCAATAGGGGAATGAGAAATTCAACATGAACACAACATTCGAACCTTTTTATCAATTCAAATTCAACTTAAAAAATCGTGGGACTGTATGAGGCATGGGGAATAAATACAACTTATTGTCTCTAGATAGTCAGCACCTGGGACTGTCAGATACAAGAAAACTTCGTTACAGAATTTTGTCAAACTTGGTGTTGGAATTACGGACTAGCACCTTGTTTGGATGGGATAAAGGATTGCCAGTTCAAGTTTCGCATACTTCAATACAAAATAGCCTACTTATTGAACAGAACAAAATCCCTTTAAGTTGAATTCTCTCCACGGCCCTAACCAGAATTCAATATCAAACAACATTAAAGATATTTCGAATTATAAAGATCATCTTACTTCAATAATGAAAATTTTATGCAAATCAGAACGACCTCAATCTGCTTAAAAAAAGGAAAAAACCATGAAATCCAAATGTGTCCACACATTGTCTGCTTTAAGCAACAGCAATGGAAAAGCCTTACTACTGAGCTAAATTCCAGTATGTTTGATGTAATGACATTTAAATCGGACGGTGTGGAAGTTTTGAGGCTTTGCTTACACAAAACACGCACAGATTGAGATGGAAAAAGAGAGAGCGAGCAGCACACACCTAAACAAATAACAGGATGGTGTCAGTCTGCCCTGCGAACACTATCGGGTTTGCTCTGGAATGAAGGCTGACTCGGATTAGACTGGGCTTTGTGAGTGAGACTGAAACAGGGCAGACCGACACCATCCGCAAAGAACTTTCCTTTACATTTGAACAATTTTGATTATCCTAATCGGACTATCCTGGAAAAACAATTTCTATAAAAACTCTAGTCGTTTCATAAGCACACTGTGAATAGTTTCAATTATACAAGAGTTAGATCCAAATGGATATTCTGTGTTTGAAATTCAGACTGCAACGTTCAGTAATTGTATGCGCATTTTGTGTAAATAATTATACAATTTTGAAGTGAATGCAAAGGAAAATGCTTCCTAAAAATCAAAATAGAAGCATTAAGCTACTAGTACGTAAATGCATTTCAATTTTTTCAATAAAAAATGGGCCGAACCACCAATACCTACCAGATAACAATGTTGTAAAATCTCATGGATACATTCCAGTCCTATAAGTCTGTTTTCAGGCACAAAGTCATCGAAAATTATGAGAGCAGTGGGAAGCACATTGACAATGTGTCTGGCCAATTCTGGCTTTTGGATTTGATGCAATAGCCACTTGTAGCAAGAAACTGTGGCAGGATAAGTTTTCCAAGTTGCTTTAAGTAGCTTGGGTCTCAGCATCATCAAAGCGTCGCTAAACTTGTCATCCGGTCCCATCAGCATATGCGATATGCTATCACATTCAAACAAACCACAAAGCATTCGCATGATGTCTTTCACAATGATGACAGATTCGGCATTGTTCCACAAACTCTTCTCATTCTGCTCTCCGACCATCACCAAAATGTGAATTACGAACTGTTTGACTATTGTGTTATGACAGTCTATTCGTGCTCCTTTTTCTTTGTACATTTTCTCGAGATGCCGAAGAAGTATCAGAACATTCAGCAAATATTTATTGACCATCATTCTGTACTGGCTGAAATCTTTTTCCTCACAAGGTCTCTCTTCCCCTATCAATTCTTGAGGAACATAACCTCGTTGCACAGACTCAATGCAATTTTCCCAAAATTCATTGTCCGTTATGGCACCAAAGATTTTGAGCTCTTCCAGTTCCCCGATAAGATGGTTCATTTTGTCCTCAACCCTTTGTTGCTAATAATACATTTACGGCTTAGTCATTGATGGAGGTTTCCATGACTGGAGCAGGCTCTACCCATTGTTGCAGGAACGATGATACATGAATCTAACTGCAATAGACAATTTGTTAATTATTTTTTTCTCAGTCTATGTGATGATGCGTCTACCAATCGCTACACTTGCCTGTAGCGATTGGTAGAAGTGATCAAGTGTACTTCTGAGAAAAATTATTCCTAACCTTCGGCAGGCGGAGTTTAAATTCGAGAAAATATTACGCTAAATCGTATTACTCGCGACTTAACTATAAGTGTGATAGCTCCTAATTTACACGAGGGCGAAAACGGTTTGTAGTTAATCGTTAATGGTACTGCTTGTACTTTGCCGGGCACGGAGTAAGTCTCGAAATAAATTTAGCCGGGTGTCAACCTGGAATTATCGTTGAACAGTGAAACACGGCCATAGAAACTACAAACAGTAAACGGCCGAACCACAGTCGTATACCAGAGATTAGTAGAGAGATGGTCAGTAAGGGCGGTCGCCTTGGCTCACCGTCGGGATCATGGGGGTGACACACAACACGCTCGCATGCATCCTTAATGTAGCTGGCCGCTAGTGGCGCTGGCATCCACGAGACCGGTGCGGCGGCTACAGCTGTATCGGGCGGATAGGCAAAAAATGAAACATATACGCCGTTGTTCTCTCGACGATGTTTTTTCATTTTGCTTCCTCATAGAGGAAGCTTTGTTTTCGTGAAATTTTTTTTTTTCGAGATGTTCATGAAAACGTGTTCAGTATGTCTCAAAACACCTAAAAAACACATTTAGAAAAAATGTCCGGATGTATGTGTGTGTGTGTGTGTGTGTAGTAATGGTTGACCGCTCACAACTTGAGAACGGCTCGAGATATCAAGCTGAAATTTGTCACACATGTGAAGGGTTCACGGCGCATAGCACAATTCAATTTTTGGAAAAATCTATCAAGTTATTTTGTTTTCACAGCATTTTTTCAAAGTTCAAAAAATTATTTTTGGTCTCTAGCTCCCACAATTTTAGAGATATCGAGCTCAAATTCAGTATAATGTTGTACGAGTACAGGGAGATGCTCGATACCGAATTTGGAAAAAATCCACGCATTGCTTAACTTTTAAAGCATTCTTTAATGTGAAAAAAACGATCTTTACACTCTAACTGGAGCAATTTTTGAGATATCGGACTTAAATTTGGTACGAAGTTGCGCAATTATCCGAAGAGAAACCCGATTGAATTTGGGCGAAATCCATCAAGCCATTCATATTTTATGGCGTTTTGAAATTTTTCCGAAAATCAATGTAACTGCTCTAACTTCCATAATTTTTGAGATATCTGGCTGGAATTTAGTACGAAGTTGCACTATCATCCAAAGGGATTGCCTATTGAATTTGGACAAAATCTAACAAGGAGTTGAGATTTTATGCGAATTATAATTTTTCAAATTTCACATGAATTGCCCCATGTATATTGATTTCGACTTACATCACATTCTCAAGGAGCCCTCAACGTCATAAAAGTAAACAAGGGTGCAAAGTAGAACCTTGCACAGTGCTCCCTCATAGTTTTCTACCGTTTTTAAATTATTGAGATGTAAAGTAGAACCTTGCTCATGGCTTCCTTATCTTTTTACACATTTGCCAAAGCTTCCTCTATGAGGAAGCAAAAATTGATCGACACATGGTTCCAATAGTTTCATTCATATTTGAGACCATCAATAGATATCTTCAGACAAGTTTTCAACAGCTCTATATGACCTTATGACACACATATGCCCAGAATTTCAGATTTCGTTGTTCGAAATTTATTTCAAATAACCCGCTGAAACCGGGCAGAACGTCTGCAGCACTCCTAGTGGTTTAGTTTCGAGTAGGGTCACATAATGGTCCATGCTTCGGACTTGAAACCGAAGAGTCGGATAGGGCTGGTTTTTCTACAGCGATTTGAGGCAATGGAGGACCACCGAGTGCGAGAGAGACGTACCATCGGCGCTAGCTGCGGAGCGAGGTCGCCCATCGTTTTAAGGTGATGGAAGACATCTCCGAGTGCGAGAGAGACAGCGCTATAGGCGCCCGCTGCGGAGCGAGAGAGAAGGATCGAATTTATGTCTTCCATCGTCTTAAGGCAGGGAGGACAATATATATATATATATATATATATATATATATATATATATATATATATTGTGTGTGTGTGTGTGTGTGTGTGTGTGAGTGCGCGCGCGTGTGCGTGTGTATTCAACAGACATTTGATTCTAATGATTATGTCCGGGCGCGCTGCTCTGAAAATCGCGCCAACTACGCGCTCTGGATTTGCTGTGAGGAGCTTCGGCGGAGAGGCGAAGATTGAGACCCACTGATCCCTCGCGCCGTCGGGCTCGCTCGGGATTGGTGGGCGGGCCCAAGCTGAGAGAGAATCGGCCAAGTTCTCCGAGCCAGCGTTTCCACAGACCAGGCTTACACCATCCCAAAAAATGTTGTCGGTAAAAATTACCGAATTCGTTCGGGAATTGGGGATATGAGCAAAAGTTGACGGACATTCAATAACTTACAGTTAACAACCACGAACTGTTCAAAAATAAGGTAATTATTTACTTTCACGGCTTTTCCGAATTTTACAGAAAAAACGTAAAAAAAATATTTCCCATAACATTTTCTCACCTCCCCCGTCTAATTTTTTGTCCATATGACTAAACAAACATCCTCGAAAGAGAAATTCCAAAATCTGAGCGAAATTCGGAAAAGCCGTGAATGTAAATAATTACCAAATTTATTTAGAACATATCTTTGTTTGAGAATTGACGATGAGTAGTATGATAGTGGGACGAAGATGGAAAAATAATATATCGACGCACAGGTGTTTAAGTAACAATAAGTAATGTTTATTTAGAAAAGATCAACGAGAAAAAAAAACTATATACAATGATGGTCAAACTGAGTACGACAATGAGCAAGTCTATGAATTCGATCGAGCACGTATCGCCCGGCGCGATTGTATAAATTCACGTCGCATGAAACTCTTCACGAGAAGACCGCGGCGTCTGTAACCGATGCGATCACCATGAGCTTGCAAACCACCTATCGAGAGTCGTACAGATCTCGACACCAATGGCATGCTTCTTGAAACAACCCGATAATGAGCAACCCGAAATCCACGTCAATGTTAAAATGAGAGTACTTTACTGAGCGAGTCAAAAGAGAAAAAAATTGAGTGTGTTGGAATCACACACCATGGAAGTGAATACTTGTATGGATTTCGCTGGCGCGATAAATTGTTTCTGCCGATGATTCCAGAAAGAAAGAGAAAGAACGAGAAGGGGAGGAGAGGAAAAGTCAGTAATCGAATTATCAATTGGCAAGAAAGTCGAAAGTAGCCTGCACGTTGATATTTGTGTTTTCCAAAATTTTTTTTATTTAGTAGTAAGGGCTGGAGCGTAAACATCTTTTCTTATAAATATGGATGGAGCAAATTACTCAAACCTTTTGAACATTATTAAGTATTATTTCGACGACATCCTGTAATCTTTCAATGCGTAAATATCGACAAACAAGCCGGTGACAAAGCTTTTCCAAGAACGTCTTTGGAAAAAAACGATTTGTAGTGTTAACTATATCTCAGCTGAAAATTATCTGAAATCAAAGACCATTCAAATGTAGCCAAAATATCATGAAATCCTCCCCCCTACGTTCTCTGATTATTATTCTTTCATTTCTAAAGTTTTGGTGGTCATTGAAAGTGAAAACTGCTATTTTTCATGAAAAATGATCATGAAATTTTCACTTCAAATGACCACCAAAAATTTAAGAATGAAAAAAAATCAGAGACCGTAAAGGGGAGGATTTAATGATACTTCTACTAAATTTAGATGATCGTTAATTTCAGATAATTTTCAGCTGAGATTAACACCGCAAATAGTTTTTTTCCAAAGACATTGTTGGAAAAGCTTTGTCACCGGCTTGTTCTTCGATATTTTCGGATAAAACAATCCCAGAATGTTATCGAAATGATATGTAATGATGGGTAAAAGGTTTGAATGAATTATTTCTATTTATTTAATTATGAAAAAAATCGCAGAAGTGTTTTTTTTACGCTCGAGCCCTTACCCGCCCCTTCAGATCCCGAACGTTTGGGCCACGTTCTCTCTCGCTCCGCCGCGAGCGCCCATGGCGCTATCTCTCTCGCACGAGGTCTCTCCGTACTAACACACGTATACTCCGGGTATACTGCCGATGACGAGGCACGCGATCCTGCCCCCTCTCTGCATTGACTCGCTCGCTCTCACTCGCACACACACGGCCCACGTATTATTCTCTCTCTCTTCTCCGATTCCTTCATTCTCTCTTCAGGTCTACACGCGGCTGGCTGGGGGGCGACTCGCTCGCTCTCACTCGCATACCCACGGCTCACGCATCATTCTCTTCCCCTCTCTCTCTTCTTTTATTCCTTCATCCTCTTGTCCCGTCCTACAACGCGCTGGCTGGCGAGCCGATCCTGTGTCGTTTAAGAAGTATTCACTTAAAAAAAAAGACGTTGAGAACAAGCAGTGTGCGGTGTCGCGGCCATTAATTTCCCGACATGGAGAAACGCGATGTACGTTGCCGGCGCCCCCCCCCCCCCTAGCAGCGAGAGCGCGTGCGCCACAGGCGCGTGTGATATCGTCGTTAAGTGGGTCCGTGAAGTGCTGCCACGCAGCGGCCAGCCGGCTCACCGACACAGCCGCGCTATAGACGACTATTCTTCAACAATCTTTTTTTATTTTGTTAAACAAATACTGAGTTCGCGGAGTAAATTTTATACATCCTCACACCCTAGCGGCTTCGAGATGTTTCATATTTCTCCGCTCTCTCTGAAACTCTTTTCTTCCGTATTGTGGTGCTAGATCACCTTGCATACAATACATCTTTTGCTCAAGATTTGAGTGTGCTAGATCGCCTTGCGTGCCAATCTTGGCCCCTAACTCTTGTTGTGCTAGATCGCCTTGCGTGCGAGAGATATTTCTCGCTGACCGGGTGCTAGATTGCCTTGCGGTCGGTTTCCGAATCTACAACTAAGTACGAGATTCGGTTGTGCTAGATCGCCTTGCATGCCGATCTTGTTCCCTCATACGCGTGGTGCTAGATCGCTTTGCACGCGGGTACCTCAACCATTCTTGTAGTCGATCCATTCCCTCCACCCATAACACTCTCACGAGGAGCTTCACGCTCATGGGCAAACGGCGAGGGGGTGTGAAGTTTCAAATCCGACGTGCAATAGCGATCGCATTGGGCCGATCTCCCGGCAACAAACAGCAACTGCGTGTCGCAGTCGCTGCAGTGGTCGAATCTTCGGGACTCAGCCCAGCGGAACTGCCCGTGGCTCGAGTGACCCCACGAGTGATCGCACCAATCACTCCCCAAACACCGGAGACGACAACGATCGGATTACGACAGGATACGGAAGTAGTCACAATCGATTAGACCACCAACGAACGGTAAGTCATTCTTATCACTACCCATCGGTTATTCGACAATCGCTCCTATTCCTGGTGAGTACATTCTCGCCTCAAAAGGAGCAAACCCTTTAATGTGATGTGTTCTCATCTTAATTGAAAACCCAGGACGTAACAATATATATATATAAAAGAAAGTCGGGTTAGTTACACCACTTATAACTCAGGAACGGCTGGACCGATTCCGATGATCTTTGTTCCGTTGGATTTGTCTCCACCCCGAATAGCAGAATAACGATTGAAATATGTGAAAAATTGAAATTAAAAAAAAATTGAAAAAATTTTTGATTCAATTTTTTTTTATTATTTCGAAACTAATATTGATGAGTATTTAATGCCAAATTGTGAGAAGTATCGAGAATTTCATTTTTTCACTTCCTAAAACGGGGGAAATCGGGAGTCATGTGTTTCGTCGGGTACCCGCGAAACACCGATTCCTTCCTCACGAAATGGGGCCCAAACGGCTAATATTCTGCAGACCCATTTTTAGATCCGTTTTGGGTGGTCACACAGATGCTACATCAATTATAATATTTATAATTTTTATTTCGTTGGATTTGTCTCCACCCCTGATAGCAGAATAACGTCAAAAACATTTGAAGAATTGACGGAAAACAAATTTATGAAGAAAATTCATTTTCTCATACATTTTGCACGGAACATTCAAATACCATTTAATTCATTCCATTCTTGAAACGATTTCTCTCTCAATTCACCATCGGAAAGTGATTTCAAAGAGGTGGGTTCAGTGTTCTCTGCGGAGATTTTTTTTCCATCGTCATTTTCGAACGGTATGTTGTCTTTCACGATTGTGACTTGTCGTTATCTCATTTGTGATTGCGCACGCGTCGATAATGGCTTAAATATTTAGTCTTACGTCGTAGTCGTCGTTGTCTTCGTAATCGTCGAAATCGTCACAGTCGTCGCAGTCGTTGCAGTCGTCGCTGTCGTCGCTGTCGTCGCAGTCGTCGCTGTCGTCGCAATCGTCGCGGTCGGCGCTGTCGTCGTCGTCATTGATGTCGTCGCTGTCGTCGTCGTCATTGATGTCGTCGCTGTTATCGCTGTCATCGCAGTCGTAGCGGTCGTCTTAGTCGTCGTAGTCGTCGCAGTCGTCGACGTCGTCGCAGTCGTCGACGTCGTCGCAGTCGTCGACGTCGTCGCAGTCGTCGACGTCGTCGCAGTCGTCGACGTCGTCGCAGTCGTCGACGTCGTCGCAGTCATCGCTGTCGTTGCAGTCGTCGTAATCGCCCGAAGACATTTTACATCGAATTCGTGTCAGTTCAGGGAATCCAGATCTCGGGGTGAACCAATCAGTTCGAACAAATGTACCGCTCTTAAACCCCCAACAAAAGGAAGTGTACGATACGTTAATGAAGGCAATTGATGATGGAAATGGTGGATTATTTTCCCTTGATGCGCCCGGTGGAACTGGGAAGACATTCCTCATGTCAGTGATTTTGGCCACTGTTCGTGCGAGATCAGGAATTGCCATAGCAGTTGCTTCTTTTTGGATAGCGGCTACGTTACTAGGAGGATGCCGAACGGCTCATTCAGCGTTGAAATTGCCGTTAAACCTTCAAACGATTGAAACACTGACATGCAACATTTCGAATCACTGAGCAGTGGCCAAAGTCTTAGTAGCAAGTGAAATCATCATCAGGGATAAATGCACAATGGCGCACAAACACGCATTGGAAAAACTCAATCGTACGATGAAAGATCTGCGCAATGACTCAAGATATTTTGGAGGCGCAATAATTCTAGTTTCTGGCGATTTCCGTCAAACACTACCAATCATTCCGAGGTCGCTGTCATCACAGTCGCCGCGGCCGTCACAGTCTTCGCAGTCGTCGCTGTCGTCGCTGTCGTGGCAGTCGTGGCAGTCGTCGTATATTTGTGGGATAATCACATTTGTGATTGTGCGTGCATCGATAATGACTTCATTATGTAATTTTGTTCGTCGTAGTCGTCGTAGTCGTCGCAGTTGTCGTAGTCGTCGCAGTCGTCGTAGTCGTCGCAGTCGTCGTAGTCGTCGTAGCTGTCGTAGTAATATTGAAAACGCCGCGACCAAGACGATCTAATCTTTCACAACGAAGCTGTAACGCAATTAGACTCCGGAATATTGCGAATCAATATACTACAGATCATCAAGAAATAGCACGCGAAGAGCGCTGCGTTAGAATGGCCCGATTTCGTGCTTCACAAACACAAGAACAAAGAGAGGCAGTACGTCAAGAGGCTCAGTTGGCTATGAGAAATCGCCGAGCTTATCGCACAGAACAAGAACGTGATAATCTTCGACGCGCAAGAAGAAATGATTCACGTGTTGATTTTAATCGAGTAGCGTTCCATTACGATTGCACAATTGACTAGAGCTCACATCCTTTAGTTCAAATTGGCCAAATGGGTGTTGTGTGCGACCATTGCGGTGCATCGAAGTTCGCTGGAGAAACGCCTGGATTGTGCTGCCTCAATGGCAAAGTGAAATGGCCGTTATTGCCTCCCGCACCTGAGCCATTGCATTTATTGCTCCGTGGCGGAACACCAGAATCACGACATTTCCTATCAAATATTCAATGATACAATGGATGTTTCCGAATGACTTCATTTGGAGCAGACATTATCGAAGAACGCGGATTCAATCCCACATTTAAGATACAAGGACAAATCCACCATCGAGTTGGATCATTGCAACCACTTGAAGACAAACAGCATAAGTTCATACAAATTTACTTCATGGGCAATATGGAGGATCAACTTGATCGGCGTCAAACGATCAATCCGGCAATGAAAAGAGCAACCCTGCAAGATCTGCAGCGACTACTCCATGAACATCATGCCTTGGTTCGATTGTTCAAAATTGCTTTGGAACGCATGCTAAGTGATTACTACAAAGTCGTGATCAGAGCGGATAAACGACCCGCTAGAATACACGCACGCCAATTTAACGCTCCAATAATAGACGAAGTCGCAATTGCGATTGTCGGTAAAAACTTGGAAGGGCGCGATATTGTGCTTACACGTCGCGACACTGGAGAACTGCAACGAATATATGAAACACACCGTTCATACGACGCGTTGCAATATCCGCTGATGTTTTGGCAAGGCGACGATGGATATCACTTCAATATCAACATGATAAATCCATTGAGCGGTGTGGAAACTGCAAAGAAGGTTAGCTCGATGAATTATTATGCATATCGTTTGATGATTCGTCAAAATGATGACAACTATTTGCTGCGATTTCGCCGATTGCTTCAGCAATATTGCGTCGACATGTATGTCAAAATAGAAACGGAGCGCCTTACATTCATTCGGTTGAACCAAGCCAAACTACGTTCAGAGGAGTATATTCATTTACGCGATGCATTCCGCACCGAAGGAGATGCAGCTAATGTCGGACGATTGACTATTCTACCGGCGACGTACATTGGCAGCCCGCGTCACATGCATGAATATGCGCAAGATGCAATGACATATGTTCGTCATTACGGTCGTCCAGATTTGTTCATCACCCTTACATGCATTCCGCACTGGGTAGAGATTGTTTAACTGCTGCTCCCTGGACAAACACCAAGTGATCGGCATGACATCACTGACGTGTCTTCAAACAAAAAATCAAGTCGCTGATGAACTACATTGTTAAGCATCGCGTCTTTGAGGATACTCGATGCTGGATGTATTCAATTGAATGGCAAAAACGAGGATTGCCGCATGCACATATCCTTATTTGGTTAGTCGAAAGAATTCAACCGGATCAAATAGATCACATCATATGTGCCGAGATTCCTGATCAAGCAACCGATCCAGACTTGCATGATATTGTAATTAAGAATATGATTCACGGACCGTGTGGCGTCATCAACCCAC
The DNA here is from genome assembly GCA_963662125.1 of Diplazon laetatorius. Lineage (NCBI taxonomy): Eukaryota > Metazoa > Arthropoda > Insecta > Hymenoptera > Ichneumonidae > Diplazon > Diplazon laetatorius. The sequence continues at coordinate 4,302,824 of OY759162.1, read as the reverse complement.
AGTCGACGGTCGACGGGAAATGTTCCAAGCGTTATCCACGGAATTTGACGGCGGAGACTATCGCCGGCAACGATGGTTATCCACTGTATCGGCGTCGATCACCCGATGATAACGCCAAAACTATTACAAGGAAAGTGAAACGAAACGATTTCGTTGACAACAACACTTGGATTGTTCCGTATTCGCCACTTCTTTCAACAACATTCAAGACAGACTGCAACGTGGAGTATTGCAATTCAATAAAGTCCATCAAATACATCTGCAAATATGTCACGAAGGGAAGCGATATAGCGGTTTTTGGTGTTGAAAGTCCCAATACAAACGATGAAATCACGCACTATCAAGTTGGTCGATATGTGAGCTGCAACGAGGCGATTTGGCGTATATTCTCATTCCCCATTCATAAACGTCATCCCACTGTTGTACGTCTGGCGGTGGATCTGGAGGATGGTCAACGAGTTTATTTCAATGCATGCAATGTTGCTCGACGTGCTGAAACACCTCCAACGACAACATTGACAAGTTTCTGTTCGATTTGCCAAATTAATCACATGGCACGAACGTTGCTGTACCATGAGATGCCACGTTATTACACTTGGAACGCTTCATCGAAAAAATTTCAACGTCGGAAGCAAGGCGATGCGGTTCCTGATCATCCGGATATGCGTTCTACTGATGCTCTTGGTCGCATTTATACAGTACATCCGAAAAATGACGAATGCTTCTACTTGCGGTTATTGCTGGTCAATGTACGTGGGCCGACATCATTCGAATCACTCAGAACTGTAAGTGTAAGTATGCCTAACATGTAACTGTAAGTATGCCTAACATTTCGTGCTGCATGTCATCAGCTCAATTTGCTTGAAAACGATACTCATTGGGACATCAGGATCGCTGAATCTATTGTTTCTGCATCTCCAAGTCAGATACGCACATTGTTTGCTATAATTATTTCGTCATGCTTTCCATCGAATCCACGTGAACTGTGGAACAAGTACAAGGATGACATGTCTGAAGATATTCTACATCGAATTCGTGTCAATTTAGGGGATCCAGATCTCGAGGTGAATGAGAAGATTTATAACCAGGCTTTGCTTTCGATCGAAGTCATGTATTACCTCATGTGTGGCAATTTATTAGTCAAGTTAGGAATCGGCAAGTCGGCAAACCAGCGGCAAGTCTTGAAATAAACAACGCTTTTGATCAAGAATTGAAACGTGAACGTAAATACGATCGGGATGCATTGAACCAATCAGTTCGAACAAATGTACCGCTCTTAAACCCCCAACAAAAGGAAGTGTACGATACGTTAATGAAGGCAATTGATAATGGAAATGGTGGAGTATTTTTCCTCGATGCGCCCGGTGGAACTGGGAAGACATTCCTCATGTCATTGATTTTGGCCACTGTTCGTGCGAGATCAGAAATAGCCGTAGCAGTTGCTTCCTCTGGGATAGCGGCAACGTTGCTAGAAGGATGCCGAACGGCTCATTCCGCGTTGAAATTGCCGTTGAACCTACAAACGATTGAAACACCGACATGCAACATTTCGAAACACTCAGCAATGGCCCAAGTTTTGGTAGCAATAGAATCATCATCGCATTGGAAGCACTCAATCGAACGATGAAAGATCTGCGCAATGACTCGAGATGTTTTGGAGGCGCAATGATTCGAATGTCTGGCGATTTCCGGCAAACACTACCAATCATTCCGAGGTCGACCGCTGCAGATGGAATAAACGCTTCCCTCAAATCATCGACTCTGTAGCGCGATGTGAAGAAACTCAAGTTGACCACAAACATGCGAGTTTCATTGCTAAACGATCCATCTGCCGAAGATTTCTCCAAGCAATTGCTGAGTATCGGTAATGGCCGTGTTCCTATCGACGAATCCACCACAAATTTTTAATTTCGTATCAACGACCGACGAGCTTATTAATAAAGTGTTTCCAAACATCATGGGTAATTACGAAAATCTCAATTGGTTGAGTGAATGAGCAATTCTTGCGGCTAAGAACAAAGATGTGGATCACTTAAGAAGAGAGTGGCACAGGTCCCCACAGAGGGACGAGTCAAGCTAGGCTAAACAAAAAATGTGGATCACTTTAACTTCACAATTCAAAATCAAATCGCTGGTCGAATGATTCCTTCAAATCTATCGACTGTGTAACAAACGAAGACGAAGCAACCAACTATCCAACTGAATTTTTAAACTCATTGTATTTGCCTGGCTTGCCACCGCACAATCTACAATTGAAGGTCCGCTCGGTAGTCATCATGCTTCGAAATTTGAACCAAACAAAACTATGTAACGGAACGCGTTTCGTGGTGGAAACACTCATGAGCAATGTGATTCACGCGACGATACTCAAAGAAAAATTCGAAGGTGAGGAAGTTCTGATTCCGAGGATTCCGATGATCCCAACAAATATGCCATTCGAATTTAAACGAATTCAATTTCCGATCCGCCTTGCATACGCTACGACGATCAACAAATCACAAGGGCAATCCTTGAGTGTTTCTGGCCTGAATCTGGAAAATCAATGTTTCTCTCACGGTCAATTGTACGTGGCATGTTCACGTGTCGGCAAACCGTCTGCTCTGTTTATTTCCGCACCTGATAATCAAACGAAAAACGTCGTATATCACAAGGTGCTTAAATGAAGGGAATCCGGCAAATAGTTTAACAGACTGTAGTGCAATAATGCTACGCGAATCATTTAGATGCGTTTCAATAAAGCAAATGCATTGCTGCTACGAGATTGATTGTGATTAAATGTAACGAAACTGATGGTAATTATGACGTAATTGAAATACATTCCATTTTGGTTTTTGTACATTCAACTTAATTCATATTATCTTAATAAAAAAATGAATTTGATTCAGCTAATAAAGTAACACAACATTTATTTGTTCTGAGGCGGTACGAAGTTCGCCGGGTCAGCTAGTATATACTAGCTGACCCGGCAAACGTTGTTCTGCCATATAAATTATTTCTAGTGAATATTTGGTTGTTACACAGAAAATAACGAATGTATTGTAAGTGTGTTTGAATGTTTTAACGATCGATAAAATTGATCGAATGTGATCGATAAAATATAACGATCGTTTATTGATAAAATAGAACGAATGAAACGATTTGAACGACAGTGTGTGTGACGTTTATGCTGCCGGCAGTGACGGTGCGTATTGTCATTCGATAACCAAACGTGAAAACATTCGTAACTCCTGTGTTTTATTGAGAAGAAAAATGTCGCAGCACTATATCGGTGCAGAGCACTTTAGAAATATCAGTGCAATGACGCATTTCATGGCGTATCTCGTCAGGTCGTTTGGACACCCGGGCGGATATCTCAAAGAAATCGAACGTAAGAATAAATCGGAAGTGAAATATCGAATTTGAAACTGAAAGTGTGCTGTTGTTGTGTGTCGCAGTTCTGTTCCAGGCATTTTTCGTGCCCGATTTCGGATGCACCTGTACCGGGCCTGTTACCTCAAGCACGACGACAGTGGACACAACTTATTCGTCCTTGAGGATAGATTCCACGTGAATATCGAGCAAATACGTGAAGGTTTGACCGTGTTTGGCGTTGGGCCGTGGGAACATGGTCTTCCCGAGCCCGAGTATGATGACGGTCCACTCTTTGTTGAAGATCAAATGGATATGTGGGGATGCGATGACCGAAAGAGGAATGGCGCGCTGTAGACGATGAACGCCGATAAAAATAAAAAAACACCAACCATTCATTTTCTTAATTCAATGTATTTCATCAACGTCACTGACATATTCATTGTTTGATATTTTAAAAGCTAAATGTAAAGTGAAGAAAATAATATATTTTTCATCGTAAAGTAAAAAAATGAAATACAAAAGATCAATATTAATTTCGAAGAGCAATTGAGTGTACGATATTTTTTGTCAGTCCGTCTTTAGTCAACACAAATAAGCTCGATGGTTTGCCCACGCGAGAACATGCTACGTATAATTGTCCGTGTGAAAAACATGGTGTGCCCAAATCTAAGCCGCAATTGGACATCGTTTATCATTTCAATTTCATTAGAATCTAATTAGAATCTAATGGAATTCAAAGCCAAAATCCCCTAGAACAACAAATTCTATGGATACTATGAAGAAAAAAGTTTCGAAATACGTTCTGAACACACGCTTTAAAATAAAATAACATCACGATCGTCATTTTAAATTATTAGAGATAAAATTGATAAAAATATTATCAGAACAAAAGTTTCAAATAAATTTTCGAACAAAGAACTTCTATAATAGTTGATCTTACGATCGAAACTCAAATTTGTATAAATTTCCCTGAAACTCATAAATTAAATTAAAATTTTCCGAATTATTAATCAAAAACTGTTAAAATTGGCGTGCATTGAAGTTCGACGATAAATATCTTTGAAACGCTTAATTCAATCGAATATTCATAAGAGACCATTTTTGTAGAGCAGCGCACATTCTACAAAACTAAGCATTGCGCCTTCCATAATGATTTTTTGTTAACGAGTTACAAAATTCATAAAAAAACAGGAATTTGTCTAAAAATGATCAAACTTGAACCGTAAATATCTTCAAAACAGTGAGGTTTACGAAAAAATTGTAAGAGATCTTTTTTGTAGAGCGGACAATTTCCTACAGGTATAGAAGGAGGTCGATTTCAAAATATCAGTTGATAGAGCGATATGAATTTTTTCTTCTGATACTGCAAAAAAAATGAAAAACTGCGTGGCGGAGGATCTTAACATTTAAATAAAAAGCTCAAATTTGCTGTGAATTATCTAAAGGTGTCTAGAAACCTACTTATCGGGTAAAGAATTAAAAAAAAATAGTCGATTTTTTCGACCCACCCTAATATACATACATATACATATATATGAGGTGTTCCACCCCATTTCGAACGGTCAAAAAGTTTTGCATTCCCGAAAAAATTGAACCTTGGTCAAATTATTCAATTAGACGAAAAAAAGTAGTGTGAATTTTTTCAGATTTTTTGGATCGCATTTTTTTGAGTTTTTCAACATTTCAAAATTTTCTAAATAACGTTATATATTGAAAGCATACGATTAAACAGAAAAATGTTTCAGACAAAAAAGTTGCAGTTTTCCATAAACTTTGTGAAAACATTTTTCTTGGAATTTTTCGAGTTCAAAAAATGACCATTTTCATCAAAAATATACGAAAATAATTTTTTTCGGTCGGTATGTCACCTTCGATTTATCTCAAAAAATTCCTGAAAATACTCTGAAATGTGTAAAATACACACGTATTTTTTTTGTCATGGCTCGATTAGTTGTTCCTAAGCTATGCTTTGGTTTATTAATAATATTTATTAAAGTTTTTTTAGAAAAATCAATTATTATGGAAAATCATAATCTCCCGAATTGTTTTTCTCAAATTTACAGATGAAAGAACATTTACAATAATAATATTAATGTTTTTGAGCTTATTGGATAATCGATAACGTAGATGGAACTCCATTGAACTCGTTCGAAAGCTACGCTCTATAATCACTCGTTCAAAAAATTCAATGATTAAGTGAATAATTTTCTGTCCTAACATCATATTTTTTTATTATTGTTGTGTAAATGAATCACAACGTAAGAACTGGGAAAAAGTGAAGCATAAACAGATCGTTGCGAGTTATTTATTTTTCCAGACTCGGTGAGTTACGAAGTCCGTGGCGAACGAATATATTTTGCATTGGAGAATCCCATCCGGTCCTGGTATAATGCAAAGGTGTTTTTGGGTCTTCGGTACAGCTTTCACTCGCTTAAATCTCGATTCCATCTACGTTATCGATTATCTATGCTCCAATAAGCACCAAAACATTAATATCATCATTGTAAATGTTCTTTCATCTGTAAATTTGAGAAAAACAATTCGGGAGATTATGATTTTCCATAATAATGGATTTTTCTAAAAAAACTTTAATAAATATTATTAATAAACCAAAGCATAGCTTAGGAACAACTAATCGAGCCATGACAAAAAAAATACGTGTGTATTTTACACATTTCAGAGTATTTTCAGGAATTTTTTGAGATAAATCGAAGGTGACATATCGACCGAAAAAAATTATTTTCGTATATTTTTGATGAAAATGGTCATTTTTTGAACTCGAAAAATTCCAAGAAAAATGTTTTCACAAAGTTTATGGAAAACTGCAACTTTTTTGTCTGAAACATTTTTCTGTTTAATCGTATGCTTTCAATATATAACGTTATTTAGAAAATTTTGAAATGTTGAAAAACTCAAAAAAATGCGATCCAAAAAATCTGAAAAAATTCACACTACTTTTTTTCGTCTAATTGAATAATTTGACCAAATTTCAATTTTTTCGGGAATGCAAAACTTTTTGACCGTTCGAAATGGGGTGGAACACCTCATATATACATATATATATATATATATATATATATTTATGACACGCCGTGCGTAAAATGCGGTTTTACCCACGCTTCGCGTGGGCAAATCCCCATTTACACACGTTGTGACATCAAATTGTATACGATACTCGTGCGAAAAACGTTTTCTGGACTCGTGTGATTGCAACACTCGCCTTCGGCTCGTGCTTCAAACTCACACTCGTCAGAAAAACTTTTTTCGCACTAGTATCGTAATATACTAATATATATATATATATATATATATATATATATATATATATATATTTATTTATATATATATATATTTATATATATATATATATTGTTACGTCCTGGGCTTGCGATTAAGATGAGAACGCATCATATTAAAGGGTTTGCTCCTTTCGAGGCGAGAATGTGCTCGCCAGGGATAGGAGCGATTGTCGAATAATCGATGGGTAGTGATGAAAATGACTTACCGTTCGTTGGTAGTCTAATCGATTGTGACTACTTCCGGATCCTGTCGTAATCCGATCGTTGTCGTGTCCGGTGTTTGGGGAGTGATTGGTGCGATCACTCGTGGGGTCACTCGAGCCACGGGCAGAACCGCTGGGCTGAGTCCCGAAGATTCGACCACTGCAGCGACTGCGACACGCAGTTGCTGTTTGTTGCCGGAAGATCGGCCCAATGCGATCGCTATTGCACGTCGGATTTGAAACTTCACACCCCCTCGCCGTTTGCCCATGAGCGTGAAGCTCCTCGTGAGAGTGTTATGGGTGGAGGGAATGGATCGACTTCAAGAATGTTTGAAGTACCCGCGTGCAAAACGATCTAGCACCACGCGTATGAGGGAACGAGATCGGTATGCAAGGCGATCTAGCACGACCGAATCTCGTACTTAGTTGTAGATTCGGGAACCGACCGCAAGGCAATCTAGCACCCGGTCACCGAGAAATACCTCTCGCACGCAAGGCGATCTAGCGCAGCGAGAGTTAGGGGACAAGATTGGCACGCAAGGCGATCTAGCACACCCAAATCTTGAGCAAAAGATGTATTGTGTGCAAGGCGATCTAAGCACTACAATACGGAAAAAAAAGAGTTTCAGAGAAAGTGGAGAAATATGGAACACCTCGAAGCCGCTAGGGTGTGAGGATGTATAAAATTTACTCCGCGAACTCGGTGATTGTTTAACAATAAAAAAAAGGTATATTCTAAATGAATTTAACAATGGTTTAAACTGCTGGTATTTTACACTGCAGTATACACTGGGTTATTACACTTTGGTATTAAACTCCGGTATTAAAATATAAATTGAATACACTTTGGTATCTTCTCGTGAGGTGAGGTGACCGAGCATCGACGAGGTTACTGTCGCGATTCTAAGTTTTTGCTTTTATTACGAACGCGCAGCTCAGACTTCCCGATGAATACTGAATTGTTTCGATGCTTGATGCAACGAGCAAGACGTTTTGGGAGATTCCCCCACTAACAGCATCCATCAAAAATGCTGTTAGTGAAATATTTCTATCCCACGGTTTTTGCAGTTTGGAAATGTCCGGCGCAGTTTCTTATCGCGCGCGAGACGACTCACGTGGACGGTGAGAACGCTTATCGATGCTTGGTCACCGTACACTCGGTTCATATTTTTGGTGAGAACGTTCGTTCGTCGAGAGAACGAACGTTCGTCACGAAAATTATTGAATAATAATATTTAATTTTCATATTCTAAAAATAGTAATCCCCAAAAGAAAAATGATTCAATATGAATAGTATGGCGTGGTGTCGACCCGGACGTAACAATATATATATATATATATATATATATATATATATATATATATACTAGCTGACCCGGCGAACTTCGTACCGCCTCAGAATAAATAAATGTTGTGTTACTTTATTAGCTGAATCAAATTCAGTTATTTACTAAGATCATATGCATTTCGTTGAATGTACAAAAATGAAAATGAAATGTATTCCAATTATGTCATAATTACATTGAATCACCTTGCGATATACGACGTCTTTCGTTTGATTATCAGGTGCGGAAATAAACAGAGCAGACGGTTTGCCGACTTTGTGAACATGACACGTGCAATTGACCATGGGAGAAACATTTATTTTCCAGATTCAGGCCACAAACACTCAAGGATTGACCTTGTGATTTGTTGATCGTCGTGGCGAATGCAAGACGAATCGGAAATTGAATTCCTTTCAACTCGAATGGCATATTCATTGGGATCATCGGAATCCTCGGAATGAGAACTTCCTCACCTTTAAACTTTTCTTTGAGTGTCGTCGCGTAAATCATATTGTTCATGAGTTTTTCTACCACCAAACGCGTTTCGTTACATAGTTTTGGTTGGATCGGATTTCGAAGCATGATGACGACTGAGCCGACCTTCAATTGTAGATTAGGCGGTGGCAAGCCAGGCAAATCTAATAAGTTCAAAAATTTAGTGGGATAGTTGGTTGCTGCGGCTTCGTTTGTTACACAGTCGATAGATTCGAAGGAATGCATTGGACCAGCGATTTGATTTTGAATTGTGAAGTTTAAGTGATTCACATCTTTGTTCTTCGCCGCAAGAATTGCTCGTTCACTTACAAGGGGCCGGTCACCCCTTGGTGAAACCGATTCCGTTCATATTGAACATACTTCTACATACGTACTCGGACTTTACTTTGTGAATTTCCGGAATCGCAATGGTCAGCCGTTTTCGAGAAAAAAGCGTTTAAAATTTCGCCGCCCGCTTATATCCGATAAAAATAATGCAATACCCACCGTGGTCGGCGTAGCGCAGTGAGCAGCGCGCCCGATTGGTAACAGCGAGAACGGTGGATCGAGTCCCGCATATCCTTTTTTTTCCTTTTTCAAATACCTGCAAATTTAAAATTCACTACATACATACCGACGTAAATCGCGATTTCTATTAGAAATGTGATACTATTTTAATCTCGTGTTATAAATTGTGTGGAAATTGAACGCAAAAACAAAATTTTTTTATTCTCATGCATTTTCAAATGTTTCCATGCATTACATTAAAAAATGATAAATTCTTGACGGATAAAAAATAAACAATCATTAACATAAGATTTTTACGGATAAAAAAAAACAATTATCGATCGCTATCATTAAACATGTACGCATGACGCAGGATGATATTCATCGTAAAAGCAGGGGAAGCAATACGTATTGATCCACCGTTCTCGCTGTTACCAATCGGGCACGCTGCTCACTGCGCTACGCCGACCACGGTGGGTATTGCATTATTTTTATCGGATATAAGCGGGCGGCGAAATTTTAGACGCTTTTTTCTCGAAAACGGCTGACCATTGCGATTCCGGAAATTCACAAAGTAAAGTCCGAGTACGTATGTAGAAGTATGTTCAATATGAACGAAATCGGTTTCACCAAGGGGTGACCGGCCCCTTGTTAATCAATTGAGATTTTTGTGGTTACTAATGATGTTTGGAAACACTTTATTAATAAGCTCGTCCGTCGTTGATACAAAATTGCAAAAATTCTGCGGAAACGAAATCAATCCGGTGGATTCGTTGATAGGAACACAGCCATTACCGATACTCAGCAATTGCTTAGAGAAATCACCGGCAGATTCATCGGTTAGAAATGAAACTCGCATGTTCGTGGTTAGCTCAAGTTTCTTCACATAGCGCCACAGAGTCGTTGATTTCAGGCAAGCGTTTATTTCATCTGCAGCGGTCGACCTCGGAATGATTGGTAGTGTTTGACGGAAATCGCCCGACAGTAGAATCATTGCGCCTTCAAAACATCTTGAGTCATTGCGCAGATCTTTCATCGTACGATTGAGTGCTTCCAATGCGTGTTTGTGCGCCATTGTGCATTTATCCCAGATGATGATTTTACTTGCTACTAAAACTTTGGCCACTGCTGAGTGTTTCGAAATGTTGCATGTTAGTGTTCCAATCGTTTGAAGGTTCAACGGCAATTTCAACGCTGAATGAGCCGTTCGGCATCCTCCTAGTAACGTAGCCGCTATCCCAAAAGAAGCAACTGTTACGGAAATTCCTGATCTCGCACGAACAGTGGCCAAAATCACTGACATGAGGAATGTCTTCCCAGTTCCACCGGGCGCATCAAGGAAAAATAATCCACCATTTCCATCATCAATTGCCTTTATTAACGTATCGTACACTTCCTTTTGTTGGGGGTTTAAGAGCGGTACATTTGTTCGAACTGATTGGTTCAATGCATCCCGATCGTATTTACGTTCACGTTTCAATTCTCGATCAAAAGCGTTGTTTATTTCAAGACTTGCCGCTGGTTTGCCGACTTGCCGATTTCTAACTTGACTAATAAATTGCCACACATGAGGTAATACATGTCTTCGATCGTAAAGCGAAGCCTGATTGTGAATCTCCTTATTCACCCCGAGATCTGGATACCCTGAAGTGACACGAATTTGATGTAAAATGTCTTCGGGCGATTACGATGACTGCTACGACGTCGACGACTGTGACGACTACGACGACTAAGATGACCGCGACGACTGCGATGACAGCGATAACCGCGACGACATCAATGACGACGACGACAGCGACGACCGCGACGACTGCGATGACAGCGATAACAGCGACGACATCAATGACGACGACGACAGCGACGAACGCGACGATTGCGACGACAGCGACGACAGCGTCGACTGCGACGACTGTGACGATTTCGACGATTACGAAGACAACGACGACTACGACGTAAGAATAAATAATCAAGCCATTATCGACGCGTGCGCAATCACAAATGAGATAACCACACAAAGTCACAATCGTGAAAGACAACATACCGTTCGAAAATGACGATGGAAAACAGATCTCCGCAGAGAACACTGAACCCACCTCTTTGAAATCACTTTCCGATTATGGATTCGAAGAAAAATCGTTTGAAGAATTGAATGAATTAAATAGAATTTGAACGTTCCGTGCAAAATGTATGAGAAAATGAATTTTCTTCATAAATTTGTTTTTCGACAATTCTTCAAATGTTTTTGACGTTATACGGATTATAAATATTATGATCGATATAGCATCTGTGTGACCACCGAAATTGATCCAAAAATGTGTCTGCAGAATATTAGCCGTTTGAGCCCCATTTTGTGAGGAAGGAATCGGTGTTTTGCGGGTACCTGACGAAACACATAACTCCCGATTTCACCCGTTTTCAGGGAGTAAAAAAATGAAATTCTCGATACTTCTCACAATTTGGCATTAAATACTCATCAATATTAGTTCCGAAATAATGAAAAAAAAAATTGAATGAAACAAATTTTTAATTTTTTTTTAATTTCAATTTTTTACACATTTCAATCGTTATTCTGCTATTCGGGGTGGAGACAAATTCAACGGAACAAAGATCATCGGAATCGGTCCAGCCGTTCTTGAGTTGTAAGTGGTGTAACTAACCCGACTTTCTTTTACATATATAGATCTAATATAATATCATAGAAGAAAATTGGGAGGGCCAACCAACTCAGAGCCCGCGGGTTTCCATTTCTAGTAAGCTGCCCTGACCAATAACACAGTCGCACTGTCGGCTTGCGTTGGATGAGGCAGACAACTTGGCTGCGGTCGCAGCGGCAATGTACTCAGACTCGGTTGTACTGAGCGATACGAGTTTCCGCCGTTGCGACGACCACGTCACAATCCCGCTTGCAAGACAAAAAGCGTATCCCGTCGTTGACCTACGCGTTGCGACATCGCTTGCAAAATCGGCGTCTGAGTATCCGGTTAGTTCTGTTCCTGATTCGCTCGCGCGGTATTCAATCCCTAGCCCGATTGTTCCGATCAGATACGAGATTACGCGCTTCACGGCATTTCAATGGCTCCTGTTATGTTTGTTTAAAAATTTGCTGACCGCGTTCACCGAGTACGCAAGATCCGGACGAGTTACCACCGTGAGGAACATCAACGACCCGACTGCTTCGCGATAAGGCACTATTTGTTTCTCGTCGTCGTCTTCGGCCGGGTACAGTATCGTGTGAGGATCTGCCGGTATGGATAGTCCTTTTGCTTGATCCATGCCGAAACGTTTTACGATTCTTGCCGCGTATGCCGATTGGTGTATGAACATTGTTTTATTTATTCGATCCCGACAGATCTGCACTCCGACGAACGTGCTGCAGTCTCCGAGCGTTATCTCGAACGCTTTGCGTAACGCGCCGATTATACCCGAAACGATTTCTTTTGATTTTGACGCGACGATCCCGTCGTCGACGAACAGCGCGAGGTAGACGTCATGTCCGTCATGGACGCCGAAAAAGATACACTTGTCCGCGTCCGTTCCCTCGAGATTGAATCGTCGCAGAAAATCCACAAACTTCCGGTTCCAACAACGTGGCGCTTGCTTGAGCCCATAGAGCGACTTCTCCGGTAGGCACACCGCGTCGCCTCGACGTCTCGCTTCCTCGTCGTCGTGGACTCCCGTTGGAACCTCAATGTGGATCTTCTCGTCTAGAGTACCGTGTAGGAAGGCAGTTCGTACGTCGAACTGCGCAATCTCAAGGTCCAGCTGCGTGATAACGGCCAGGAGCACCCGGAGCGAGTCGTACCTCACCACCGGAGAAAAGGTTTCGGAGTAGTCGATGCCTTCTCTTTGCATGAACCCCCTGGCACACAGCCGTGCCTTGAACCTCGCCACGTTGCCGTCTTCGTCCCGTAAGATTTTGAAGACCCATCTCGATTCGATTGTTTTTTTTTCTGGAACTCTTGGAACGACCTTCCACGTCCTATTTTTCTCGAGAGACTCGAGTTCCTCGCAGATGGCTTCCGCCCATTGTGCAGCCTCTGGACTCGACATCGCTTCCTCGAATGTCGTCGGGACGTTATGCTCTATCACGCACAGTGCGTATCTCGCCGGTGGTTGTAATAGTGCTCGATTACGGAGCGTCCTCGGAGTTCCGCTGTCTGGTTGTCGATCTGACTTTGCCTCGTCCTCGATCACGATGGCATCGTCTGCCACTGCATTCTCGTTGACGTCGTTCTCGGCTTCCTCTTCGTCTGTAGCAGATTCGTTGTTTTTCGCCTCGTCCTCGTTCATCAGTGGGAAGACAGCCTCGACGTCCGTCTCGGGTGACTCCCCGTTCGAACTCTGTTCATTGAAGGCGACATTTCTAGAAACAAAAACCTTCCGTGCCACAGGATCGTACACCCTGTAATTCGTGGACGAGTTTTCGTATCCCCCCAATACAAACTTTGTGGCTCGAGCTTCGAGCTTCGTTGTCTTTTGTTTCGGTACGTGTGTGTACGCGTCTGACCCGAACACCCTGACGTGCCGAAGATCGGGCCTCCTCCCTGTCCACTGCTCGAACGACGTTCGACCCCTCTTGGCTTCTTGACTCCCCGGTCCTATTGAGTATGTAAACCGCCGTGGCCACTGCTTCCGCCCACAGACAGGCAGGCATGCGCTTCGCCTGAAGCATAGTCCTCGCTGCTTCGACGATAGTCCGGTTGTCCCTCTCGGACTTGCCATTTTGCTCTGGCGTGTATAGTGCTGTTGTCTCGAATGTTATCCCTCTCGTTCTCATATACTCACACATCCTTGTGTTGCAAAATTCGGTCCCGTTATCAGAGCGAAATGTTTGCATTGTTCGTCCGAACTTGTTGCTCACCAGTCTCTCGAAATCTACAAATCGATCGTAAACATCAGCTTTGTGGCGAATAAAATAGACGAACCTGAATCCTGTTGCATCGTCTTTGAACAAGACATAGTAGCGCTCTCCACCTACTGATTCGACTGATAATGGACCGCACACGTCGCTGTGAATGGTTTTTCTCGGTTTGCTCGACGTTGCCCTCTTGTCTTTGCGGAATGGTAGTTTGTGCAATTTTCCGAACTGGCACGCTTCGCAAAAGAAATCCGGGGTATTCTTCATATTCACCCCATCCACCAGGTCTCGGCGAATCAGGTTGACAAGCGCTCGCTTGTGGATATGACCGAGCCTCTCGTGCCATGTCTTCGAATCCATCGCTGCCACGTTGACTTCGCAGTCCTTCCTCGGTCTTCGGAAAAACATGCGGCATAGCCCGTTCGACTGTTTGACTCCCGTAGCCTCGACCACACCATCGCGTGACACCTCGACGATTTTATCTGCGAACTTTACTTGAAAACCGTTGTTCGTGCAGGCGCCGACCGAGAATAAGTTTCTTTTTATCCGAGGGACGAGTAGAACGTTGTTGATTGTACCATTCTCCCATCTGCCGTTCACGAGTTTCTCGATTCGTATGCTGCCAACGCCCTCCACCTCGCACTCGTCGTCGTCACCGAGCACAACGGTCTCTCCTGTTACCGGCCGCAGATTCTCGATCCAGTCGCGTCGCGGTGTCATATGTCCCGAAGCCCCGCTGTCGGTAATCCAGACGTCTACCTTATCCGCGCCCTGGAGCTCGAGGACCTGCTGGCCCGACAGTGCCTGCCGCTCCGCGCCCGTTACCGACGCCTCGGCACTCTTCGTGCCTACCGCGACCACGAACGCGCACCCGGCACCCGAGTGTTCTCCCTTATCGTCGTTGTCTCTTGATTTTTCCGGTTTTCCACACTTATTCACGTAATGTCCTTTTACGCCACAGTTCCAGCAGACAATGTTTTTCCTTGTTTTTCCCCCCCTCACGTTCGCACTTTTCGTCGTTACCGCCAGCGCACTCGCAGACTCGTTGTCTGCTCCGAGATTCAACTCCTCCTCGATTAATCGCTCCATTAGATACGATACGTTTTGCCGTGCAAGATCCACGCTTGCCCACGCGGTCTTGAACATTGCGTATTTCGACGTCAGGCTCGACATAATTTTCGCAATTATTGCTCGCTCTGATTTCGTGTTTCCAAGATCTTCTAGCTGGCTGGCCATATTTCGAATCGTACTCACGTGATGTACAACCGTGTCCGTCGACGTCATTTTGTATGCGAAAAAACGTTCCTCGAGCATCCCGACATTCGACTCAGATTTTTGTTCGTGCATAGCACTTAGCATGTCCCACACCTCTTTTGACGTGTCACACACTAACACGCACTCGACATGTTCATCCTCCAGTGCTGACGTGATTATGGCCGCTGCCTTTGCATCGTCCTGCAGCCACGTTTTCGTCCGTTCCTCGTTTACGCCTCCCGCGTCTTTCGGCTTCGTCCTCGAACCGTCGACGACATCAAAAACTCCTTTTGCTTTTAGTACTTTTATGATGCGAAACTTCCACGCCTGATAGTTTGACCCGTTGAACCGTTTTACTAGCGCTGCTAGTCCGTCGTCCGGCATCCTCGAGCTTCACTGTTCACCCTGTCGCACAATGAGATAAACGCGATATCTCGAGAAATACACCCTCGATGCTGTTCGCCGGAACCCGCGAAACTCGTCGACGTATTTATTGCGACACCCGAACTCACGATGCTCGAGTTATTTCCCCGATTTGAAAATCCCGTCGCGTACCTCGTGCCTTGCGCGCACGTCGTAATGGCCGACTCGACCACGCTCCCACACCGCGCTCTTGAGACACGCCGTCTCCTCGATCCACGCTTCTATTGCGACCCGCGTGCTGGGCCCATAACCTGTTGAGACGCACGTCTAATAGAACAGGATTGTGAATCGAGATTCGGAGCCAGCGTGTGTGTAGAAAAGAAATAATGCTTTGTCCAAATGTAGACGAAAAAAAAACTAAAGAATATATTTATTAAATGATAACGTGTTAACAGTTTGACTTGCGTATAAATCTTATTCTATCTCTGAGATCGTGTACTTTCGTCGGCTGTACACTCGCGACTAGCTAATGAGTTACGCGCTCGCGTCGGCTACGGACGCTGCCTCGACAAAGTTCTCGTTCGGCTGATAACGCCGTCGCTCGAGTGTTCGTGTTGCGCGCGCATTAAACGTGATGATGCTCCTCAACATGTCTTTTGAAGCATATAGAAATAAATCATATTTTCTTAAAATCTTAACGTTCAAAATGGAGGAATAGAATAACTGCACCATAGGAGTCGAGCGATATGGCAATGCCTGGAAAGCACCTTAGCACTTTCGTCACCGGTGACCAAAGTTGTTAGGTCGCATATAGTAACCAAACTAGGGTTAACTCGGCAATCACACTGTCGATCAGGCCCACGAATCTCCCGCCGATGTGGTCGGGATCCACTTGGGCCATCATCGGCGCTATCAGCAGTTTCGTATAATGAAGAATGGGTCTGTGGCATATTACGAGTGTAAGTGCAAGTTTACACACTTTTGTGAACGTTTTTTCGGTCTCGTATTCGTACTCCTTATCGATGGTCTCCATGTCCGAAAGTCTCTGCCATCAGAGTCCGACATTTCGGTATCGACACGGTTGACCGAGGGGCTCGAGACGTCGGGTTTTGTTACGTCAGGTTACGTGATTAATTGTCGATAATTGTGTTAGGTTGAGAAAATATGCTTGTTGAATGAAAACCACGAACTGTTGTTTCATTATGTTGGAGCAGGATGGCAGTTTTTAGAAAAGATAATCAGCGGATATGAAAAACGTATATAATTGTTTATATATAATAGACACGCCTGTGTCGAGAGATCGAAAAATAATACAAGTCTTACAAAAGCGGAAATTACCCGACAGGGGTGAAACTGATACGGAGACGTACCATCGCGTGTTTTATTTCGAACGCGCGCATGTGGCGCGCTCTACCGGCATGTCAGCCCAAACGGGTTTTAAGGTATATTTCCAACACTCCCACTTTGGGTTGACATGGCTGTAGCTTCCTTTTTACTGATCACATTTATCTTTGGTCGAAGTTACTCGAATTTTTGTTTACTGAGCGGTTTGGTTAGTATGTCTGCTATTTGGTCGTTAGTATTCACATACGCTATTTCAAAGTCTTTGCGTTCATAATGATTCTTGACGAAGTGGTACCGCACTTCGATGTGCTTCGAGTTTCGAGATATCTGTGGATTTTTTATGAAATTTATCGCACTCTGATTATCAATGTGCATTATAGGAACTTCTACCTCACCCCTGACTAGTGATTTAAGAAGTCTATCTGACCAGATCAATTCTTTACTCGTTTGGCTTGCCGCGATATATTCGGATTCCATAGTGGATAACGCGACCGTTTTTTGTTTTTGCGAACCCCATACGACTGTGGAGTTCGCGACCTTTACAATAAATCCGCTCGTCGATTTTCTCGTTTGTTTATCTGCGGCAAAATCCGCGTCACTATAAGCGTTTATTCGGATTTTTTCGTGTTCTCCCGGGAACCAAATGCCGTGGGTCACCGTGCCCTTCACATATTTTAGTATTCGTTTAATTGCGTTCCAGTGCAGCTTCTTCGGTGCTTCGGCGTACTGACTCGCTGAGCTGACTGAGTACGCGATGTCCGGCCTCGTGACAGTCGCCAAAAACAGCAAGCTCCCCACCGCTTCCTTGTAGAGAACATTGACGACTTCACCGTCAAGGCTTGGGTCCTCCAGGCTCAGATTAGTATGCTGATCGGCCGAAATCGCGACGGAGTTCGCGTCGTCCATTCAAAAGAGATCCAGGACTCTCTGAGCATACGTTGCTTGGTTTGCAAAAATCGATCCATCATCGTACTGCTCGATCTCCATCCCCAAGAAGGTGCTCAGGGGTGACACGATGATCCGTATCGCCGTCGATAAGTGCTGTAACAAACTCGTAATTTTGTTTGAATTCGCCGAGCCGATTAAACCGTCGTCTATGTAAATAGCGAGTATCAAAATTTCGCTGTCATCGTGCGAAACGAACACGCACGGATCTTCCGAAGTCGCGGTTAAATTAAATTTTTTCAGGCAGTCTACAAATTTTCGGTTCCAGCATCTTGCGGATTGTTTTAATCCGTACAGCGCCTTCCGTAATCTGCAGATTTTTCCCGATCCGTCTTCGTATCCTTTCGGCTGTTCCATATAGATCTCCTCGGCGAGATCGCTATTAAGGTAAGCCCCCTTTACGTCGAATTGCATGAGTTACATTTTTGACGTTGCCGCAACTGCGGGAATTGTTCGAATCGATCCGAATTTCACCACCGAGCTAAATGTCTCTTCGTAATCGATTCCTGGCCTCTGCGAGAAGCCTTTGACTACGAGCCTTGCATTGAAGCGTTCCTTTCGATCGCCGATGGCTGGTTTTCTCCGGAAAACCCACCGATTCGGCAAAACTTTCACTTTTCTCGGAGGACAGATCAGATCCCACGTCGCGTTTTCCTGCAATGATGCCATCTCGTCGTCCATTGCATTTTTCCAGTTAGCGCGGTTCGCGCATTTTACTGCTCCGTGATAATCTTTCGGTTCTTCTTTCTCGGTGACGAAAACGTCCTCGATATCGAATTCGTAATCCTCATACCTCCGCGGTGGACGTAGCTCTGCTCGGTTTCGCAATTGCCGTTTTTCCTTCGAAGTACCCGGCGTGCTACTATTATCCCCGCGTTGACCTATTTCGTCCTGAGGCTCTTCTCCAGCGTTTCTTTGCTCAGGCGCTTCTTGCGCTTCTTCATCTGACATATAGTCGTCGCTCGAATTTTCGTCGGGTGGATCGTCGTTTGATTTTTCTTTGGGTTGATCGCCATTTGTCGATTCTCTCCCGTCGTCGGATTCCTCGTTTTTGCTCGTACCGTTCGCCGTGCGAATCGTTGCGTATTTTTCTTTCCCCTGCGTTTTAATCTCGGGTTTTCCTTCCGAGATAAATTTGACATCTCGATGGGTATCGATCTTTCCTTGCGTGGGGAACCAGATGCGATAGCCCTTCGTGTTCTCGTCGTAGCCCACGAAGACGCCCTATTTGGCCTTCGCGCTCCATTTTTGACGCTTTTGTTTGGGAATGTGTGTCCACACTTCCGTTCCGAAGATCCTATATTCCATTTTCTTCGGTTTTTCTCCGAACCAGAGCTCGTGCGGAGTTTTATCCTTGGTACCGCTTGTCCCCGTACGGTTGAGTACGTGAGTTGCTGTATTTACAGCTCCTGCCCACAGTTTTTTGTCCGATCGTCTCGAGTGAATCATGCTTCGTGCTGCTTCGACGATGGTTCTGTTTTCACGTTCGACGACACCGTTTCGTTCCGGCGTGTAGGCGGTGGACGTCTCGTGTTTGATGCCGTGTCGTTGCATGATCGCTCGCATGTCTCGCATGTCCTTCGAAAATCGTTTTCACCTCGGATTTGTGATTTAAGAAGAAAATGAATTTGTAATGGGAAAAATCGTCTTTAAGTAACAGAAAATACCTCGAATTTCCGACGGATAGGTTTTCCATCGGCCCGCAGAGGTCGGCGTGTACCAGTTCTCCTGGTTCTTTTGCCTGTTTTCTTTTGTTTGGCTACACGGGAACGGCTTCCGGCTCATTTTCCCTTGAGCACATCCATCGCAGTTCCAATGCTTCTCGGCTTTCATACTGATGTCCCATCCTTTCAGCACGCGTCGAACGTGCGGGACGTTCTGGTGAGCGAGACGTTCGTGCCAAACTCGCAGTGAGTCGCTCTCCGTGACGTTGGCTCGTTGCTCTTGTCGATCCGAAGAGCCCTCTTCTTTGCAGATACGGAACCGCATTTTATAAAGATTCTCGTGGCGATCTCCCACTGCAACTGTCCTCTCTGCTTTGCAACCAACATAGTCGGTTGTTCGATTCGAATTTTAGCCCTTTATCTAAAGCAGAAGACATGGACATCAGATTATAACGCAAGTCGGGTACGTGAAGAACCGAGGACAAATGGTGCTCCTGCCACGTTGTTCCGTCGTGCGATGAAATGTTTATATCACCCTTGCCGTTCGCTAGAATTATGTCACCGTTGCCAACTCGTACTCGTATTGGCACAGCGAGTACCGAGTAGTTGATGAACCACCTACGCGTCGGACACATGTGTTGGCTCGCTCCGGAGTCAAGAAACCCACCCGTCGCCAGCTGCTGCGAGTGCAATCCTTGTGCGGATATTACCGCTGAGACAAACGCGCTTCCCTAACCTTGCGGTCTGAAGTTTGTTTCGCTCTGGTTCGCTGTCCTTTCTTTCCTTTTGCAGTTCCTTTTTCAGTGTCCTGTTTTTCCACATCTGTAGCAAATGCCAGGTTCTTTGTCCTTCGCACCTCGTCGCGGGTTCGCTTTCATTGAGAAAGCATTATCGTTGTTGTTCTCGCTGTCGTTCATCCGGAGCTCCTGCATGGTGAGTCGAGCGGTGAGATTCGTCAGCGTGCGTTCTTCTTAGCTCGTCGACTCCCACGCTGTTGCAAAATGCTGGTATGGGGTTGGCAAAGTCATTAAGATTTTTGTCATTATGCTACTATCTGTGATTGGCTCTCCGACCATTTTTAACCTGCATGCGAGATCGTTTATTTTTGCAGTATGCATTGATATATCATCGGCTGTATCCTTTTTCAGTGTATACCACGTTTGGTGCAAGAGATGTTTGGATGCCTCGCTTTTATTCTCATAGATGCCATGCAGTATGTCCCACATCTCTTTTGCTGTTTGGCAATTAATTATATATAGCTTGCACTGTGGACTCACCGTGTGTATGATTATTTTTTGCGCTGAACTATCTAATTTGTTCCATCTCTCGAACTTCTTGTCGTACGTTGTCGTTTCTTCGGCGTTCGTGTTGTCTTCTCGTTCCGGTTTCGGCAACGATCCGTTGACTACATCCATCGATCCGCTCGCCGGGATAAGCACACGTACGTCGAAGCCCCAGTTTTCTATCCCCGATAACTTTTCCACTTTCGTGAGTTCCCCGTCCGACATGATTCTATTGCACTTTTGCACGAGGCCGGCTAGTCGTGTTTGACGGTCGCGAGATTTACACGCGTAAACTCGATTATCAGTTTTTATTTCACGAAAATATTTGTTTTAGACACTTCACTGGGCCCATAACCTGTTGTTTTATTATGGTGGAGCAGGATGGCAGTTTTTAGAAAAGATAATCAGCGGATATAAAAAACGTATATAATTGTTTATATATAATAGACACGCCTGTGTCGAGATATCGAAAAATAATACAAGTCTTACAAAAGCGGAAATCACCCGACGGGGGTAAATTGATACGGAGACGTACCATCGCGTGTTTTATTTCGAACGCGCGCATGTGGCGCGCTCTACCGGCATGTCAGCCCAAACGGGTTTTAAGGTATATTTTCAACACAAACGACTGAAATAAAAATTCGGATATTGTGTTATATTATTGTTGGGTCGATCACGCATTTGGTTCATATTAAAATTGTAATTCGGTCGCTCAAGATTGACAATTTCTGCTTCCGGATGAATTTCGACAGCAAATAAATTCATTAAATTGAAATAGCTGCGTTTTCTTCCTATTTTTTGTTGTCGTGTATCGCCCCAACCCCTCTACCCGTAGGAAGGGCTGAGCCAGCGGTGAAGCCACTACCCACGGACTTCCCAGTTGGAAAATCGTAAATCCCTGAAGTTCGCTTTTTTGGAGAAAAAGAATTTCCATGCGGAGTGACATGGAAAAGTAAGAGAAATGTAGATGCAAGGCTGTACCTTGAAATGTTTGTGTGAAATTTAACGGTGAAGTAGATTCGTACATTCATATACTGACGATTAAATCCAAATTCTTATGGATCTAATGAGATACGCGTAGTACCAATCATCTTCGTGGAATCGTTTATTAAAGTTGTACAAAAATTCGTAGTATACATACGAAAACATACCCTAGACTATCGAATTGTCTTTCGGAGACGTCCCAAACTCTTTAAAAGGTACTGACATGGAAATCACAATTTCTTCTGAATAAACAAAACGAATTCTCCATTACGGAGGAAAAAAATATCACTTGCGTGTACTACGTGCACGTTCCTCGGTGACGACGTTGCCCTTGCTTACAAAAAATAAAACAACGAAAACACAAAGGATCAATTAATATAAATGGTACACGATGCTAAGAAGAATTGTGAGATTTGTTGAAGATGTGCGTTCAATGGTCTTATGTCACAATATTGAAAAGTATCAAATAACAACATCTATAATTCCGGCGCGATCTCATCTAAAACCTGGATAGCGCGACACACGCATGCGAACCCGTCCATGACAACCTCGTTCAAGTCTATTAACAGGTATAGCTCAAAGGAGCTTCATAACTATTTACGCTATCGCTTGATGAATCAGCGCCGCTTGACGCGGATACCCGGAGCCAGATGTTGAAGCGATGGATTGCACTATTTTTTGCGTAATTATGCATGTGCGCGGTCACGAATACAAGAATCGCAATCTGTACCCTGATCGCGATGGATATGTACAATAGTTAATTAACAGGACAAGTAATCATTTTTGTTGTACCGTCGTAACGATGTACCTCATCCGAAGGACAATTGCATATTGTGATTGATGTGTATATGAGGTGTTCCACCCCATTTCGAACGGTCAAAAAGTTTCGCATTCCCGAAAAAATTGAAATTTGGTCAAATTATTCAATTAGACGAAAAAAAGTAGTGTGAATTTTTTCAGATTTTTTGGATCGCATTTTTTTGAGTTTTTCAACATTTCAAAATTTTCTAAATAACGTTATATATTGAAAGCATACGATTAAACAGAAAAATGTTTCAGACAAAAAAGTTGCAGTTTTCCATAAACTTTGTGAAAACATTTTTCTTGGAATTTTTCGAGTTCAAAAAATGACCATTTTCATAAAAAATATACGAAAATAATTTTTTTCGGTCGATATGTCACCTTCGATTTATCTCAAAAAATTCCTGAAAATACTCTGAAATGTGTAAAATACACACGTATTTTTTTTGTCATGGCTCGATTAGTTGTTCCTAAGGTATGCTTTGGCTTATTAATAATATTTATTAAAGTTTTTTTAGAAAAATCCATTATTATGGAAAATCATCATCTCCCGAATTGTTTTTCTCAAATTTACAGATGAAAGAACATTTACAATGATGATATTAATGTTTTGGAGCTTATTGGAGTATAGATAATCGATAACGTAGATGGAATCGAGATTTAAGCGAGTGAAAGCTGTACCGAAGACCCAAAAACACCCTTGCATTATACCAGGACCGGATGGGATTCTCCAATGCAAAATATATTCGCTCGCCACGGACTTCGTAACTCACCGAGTCTGGAAAAATAAATAACTCGCAACGATCTGTTTATGCTTCACTTTTTCCCAGTTCTTACGTTGTGATTCATTTACACAACAATAATAAAAAAACATCATGTTACGACAGAAAACTATTCACTTAATCATTGAATTTTTTGAACGAGTGATTATAGAGCGTAGCTTTCGAACGAGTTCAATGGAGTTCCATCTACGTTATCGATTATCCAATAAGCTCAAAAACATTAATTTTATTATTGTAAATGTTCTCTCATCTGTGAATTTGAGAAAAACAATTCGGGAGATTATGATTTTCCATAATAATGGATTTTTCTAAAAAAACTTTAATAAATATTATTAATAAACCAAAGCATAGCTTAGGAACAACTAATCGAGCCATGACAAAAAAAATACGTGTGTATTTTACACATTTCAGAGTATTTTCAGAAATTTTTTGAGATAAATCGAAGGTGACATACCGACCGAAAAAAATTATTTTCGTATATTTTTGATGAAAATGGTCATTTTTTGAACTCGAAAAATTCCAAGAAAAATGTTTTCACAAAGTTTATGGAAAACTGCAACTTTTTTGTCTGAAACATTTTTCTGTTTAATCGTATGCTTTCAATATATAACGTTATTTAGAAAATTTTGAAATGTTGAAAAACTCAAATAAATGCGATCCAAAAAATCTGAAAAAATTCACACTACTTTTTTTCGTCTAATTGAATAATTTGTCCAAATTTCAATTTTTTCGGGAATGCAAAACTTTTTGACCGTTCGAAATGGGGTGGAACACCTCATATATATTTATATCCATATCATATCGTGTCGTAAGTTGACGTTCATATATTATTATAACAAAGATTTTTCAGTTTCACAGTTTTCAATGGGCTATGCTACCTTAACATTTCGAATAAAAATATTATTTTCGTTAAACAATAATTTAAAACTGTTGAGATTAATTTGCAATCAATCATGTTCGATAGAGGGCAGGTGGACGACCGAATCAGTGTTAGAACTTTCAACGGGTTTTTCTCGGAAAACGAAAGAAAAAAAACGTTTTTCGAAACGGTGGACACGACATCTCAAGTTATTATCCACGAATTCACTTGAAATTTTTGAAACGGGCTCAGACGATCAGTACTTTTACCGCGACGAACGATTTTGTCAATATGATGACTTATGCAGTAAAATGAGGAAAAAATCGTGAATTTTCATTTTGTAACCTAAAATAAAAAAAAGCTCCGTCACGTCCTAGCTAATACAAAATAGTTAATTATCATATATTCTTTCGTTTCAGATCAACTGGATTCGCAAAATCGTGTACACCGATCGGTCACGCATGAAAAAAAGAAACATTTTCATAACGTTGTTTACAAAAATTCCTAAAGGTGTATTCCACTCGTACACATTCAAAACTGAATAAGATTGCATATTTAGTTTTTCCGAATTGACAGCAGATAAAATGTACGACATAAAGTAGATGTACTAGTTACTTATCGAAAAAACATTTATTATGTTCATCATATTGTCCACTCAATTTCGTTTCTTCCGTATTCTGAGATATTCATACATCAATACACGTAGACGTAGGTAATCATCTCGGCTGTGTCGAACACTAACGCATCTTTTTCATCCAGATTTATAAAGTTCCCGAAGATCTTATAGCGCCGTTTGAAGAAGAATGACGAGATACGCGATTACCATGCCGATTATCTGATGAGTAATCAACGCTTTCGCTATAACGGTTCGCATATTTTGGCTGCAACGATTGACGGATATAATGATATTCGATTCGATCGACTTACCGACCGCACCAGTGTCAAATCCAATGAAAATAAACCGCATGCGGTGAATTCGACTTTTCGATGCAGCAACTCGAGCAAGAAGTTATCAAGCTGAAATTTAAAAAACCAAAATCATACGTGATCTTAATATAAAAATGAATTTGCATATGTCAATACCTCGATATTGATATCATTGCTGTTGTTCGGGTGAGCTAGAAGCATTTCCACGACGTCACGAGATTTTTTCGACTAGAAAAGTAACAGAAATTCAATTGGAATCACGTAATAATATAGAAATCAGTGGATTCAATAAAATTGTATTAAAAATACTTGAAAGATTTAATGATTGGGGATAATAACGTCTATAGAACATTCGAATCCATCGTAGAACAATAATTTCCTCAATTATTTATAATTATATAGAAAAAGTTATATAGAATAATTATTTATCATTGCATCACAATCAATCACTATTAATTTGTTTGAATAGGAATTTTGAATACATTCTTATCGTGTGAATGCACTCTACTGATACAAATTGTAATTGGTAAAAATGGGTCCAAAGCAGAAGTTTGCACGTTGCACTTTTATATTTTCGTGCCGCAATCTCTCATGAGTAATCAAAAGTTCAATCGTGGACTACATATGGTCAAATACTATCACTGCATATGCCATACATCTTCTTCTTCTACATATCTTAGGGTGTCCATTATTTCCTAAATTATGAATTTCTATTGTCACGCTCCCTGAAATCCAAGTAAACATTAAAATAGTATATTATGACACTAGTACGAACATTTTTTTCTGACGAGTGTGAGTTTGCAGAACGAGCCGAAGGCGAGTATTGCAATCACACGAGTCCAGAAAACGTTTTTCGTACGAGTGTCGTACGGATTTTTTTGTCACAAGGTCCGTAAATGCGGTTTGAAGCGACCGAAGTGAGCGTAAAACCGCACTTTTACGGACAGCAGGACATAAAAAAAATGTTAAGCCTACCCAGGCCATTTTGAAACGATACTGAGGCGTGCCCTGAGAGCTCTGAAGTTGTACATCCCGCTTGCGGGTTGTGCTCTATCATCGGCCCCGAAAAATGTCCACAACCTTGTCCGTTCTGGACGGATTTGACTTTTCGACACGTTTTTGAAAAAGTGAGACTCCGAGCTTCAAAATGGCCCATACAGATGGTGGATTTGAAATTTAATTATAGCTAGAAATCAATATTCACGCCTCAGGGAATGAGGTGTGGGCGTTTGTAACTGTTTGTTACTGTATTACTGGAACGGCGCCAGATAGAGAGTTGAAAATTTGCATGGAGGTTCGGGTGGCACAGTAGGTGCTCACGAGGAAGGATTTCATAATTGACCAACTGGAAGTGGGTTATATCTTTTTTTACACGGGAGCGATGGGACGAGACAGGACGGAATAGGACGTGACGGGACGAGATAGGACGGAATAGGAGCGGGCGAAGCCGCCCGGCAAATACTAGTTACGATAATAAAGCTTTCTCTATGACAGACAATAACATATTTTCCTATCAATAATATATACGAACCTCGTCGATGACGTGCGTAACACCTGTGGCCAATAAAGCGATACTGACGAATGGCTCCAACACCCCCAGCAACGATTTGGCGAACGTAATGGGTGTATGTTTATCTATCTGAACGTAGGGTGCGAGTAAGCAGTATGCACTTACAACTAGTGAAAAACAGGAGTATGCGACACAGTGAAGCATTGGTACGGCGTAAAACACCGATGTGTCTAACGCGATCTGGCTAAGATTCGAGTGGGCTCGTCTGAGAGTCGCGATATTCTGTGTCGTGATTCTATTTCCGATGACCTCTCGGGCGCCGAAATTTTGTTGCGGAACAGGTGGCACGCAAAAGTCCAGAAGCATTCGATTCAGAGCTTTGAACCGATTTTCGATCATTTTGTTGACGAACGTGTACTGAGCGATGGCCCAAGCGCACATGCCGCCAGGAACAATGTACCCGAGATAGCCTGATACCTGATCACCGTACATCAGGCGACCGGTGTATACAAGTCCCGCTTTAACGATCACGTTCATCGCACATACGACGGCGATGAACGTGTGACCAGATTCCGGTAGGTGACTTTCGTTAAGACCAGGCGTTGTACCATCGAAGCTCAACAACCGATTCAACACACTCACAATAACGTTTTGTCGGCATCCAAGTATCAACAAGGTTACAGAAATCGCTGTATGGCCGATTAGACCCCCAACGATAGCGATCGCCATGCCCGTATTTGTTTCACCCTTATGGTCTTCGTCGCGTATAATTGGAACTGCAGTGATTAATACGCACACTTGCAACGCGATCAGGCACAGATTGTAAGCACAACCGTAACGACATTTCGAAAATATCATGCTCGATGTATGTTCCCAAGCGCACTTTTTTCGCTGCGTGGATCTCACGGATCTTTGTCGTACCGTAAAAGGGGCCAAACCGATCAGTTTGAACACCGATAACATTAACTTCATAGCCGTGTAATCGTCATCTAAATGTTTCGTGTTCAAATTCCTTCGACCCATCTCGGAGTGCATGTGACTATTGTTCTTCTAACGACTTGTCGAATCGTACTGATAAAAAAAATGAAATACGTGGACTAACAGTCGAATACCAAAGTTCGTTCCTCAAGCGTTATGGATCTGTTTGGATTGTGCTAGCCACATGCATGCAATTAAATGTGTACCCGCGAGAATAGTGAAGTGTGGCTCCATTGACATATCGATTGCATTTGATTGCACTTGAAGAACCATACACGTTGATTTTTAACAGTTAGCGATTGGCAGGATATACAGTAGAACTCCGATTATTTCAAGTCCGATTATTCGACCATCAACTTGATTTATCGTAACATTTGATTATTCAAATTTTGGCACAATATTTTATGGTTGCTCCCTCATAGAGGTAGATTTCAATGTCAAGCCTGATATTAATGCGAAATAAGAATAATAATAAAAGAAGAAAAGTAATAGTACGCTTCGATATTTACATTTACACCTCAGAGTTATTCATCATACAATACAATGAGGATCACGAGGATGTAGACAAAGTAGATTGACCCACAGCGCAAGTAAGGGATCCAGAGTTGAATAGATAGCGAGTGGAATTCGTAAGCGTTATGGGTGGTCTTGTAGAGTGTAGTGTGGATTCCGTCGGGACGAAAATCGCCAGGTCCATTTCGATCGTTACCGTCAAAGGCGATTTTTGGTGTTATCAGGAATTATACGTTCAAGAACAATGTGGTAAGCAAAACCGATCTCGACATGAGCCAATTAGATCTTTTAGCCACGTCGGAGGAATCTCATTGTTAAACATCTTTTCCAGGAAGACGTTTGCTCGGTGACCTATGGGACGACAGCGAACCGTTTGACGACCGTCAATACCATTTTCTTGTGGCAGTACTCTTTGTCCATTGTAGAGCCTGCGAGATGTGTACTTTGAGAAAGCTTCTGTCGCATGTTCTCGTATTTATTTATCTTGTTGAGCACGATAGTTCGACTCACAGATCTAGTTACCGACCGTGATCGACTGTGCTCACGTTCACGTTTTTGACTACTTTGTTCAACTGACTATTCATTCATAAACGCACATTAGCCAGCGTTTAGATTACATAGTCACGGGCCGCAACAGCCATCTTATTGATGAATGTGAGTCACTGGCGATTATGAAATTTGTTTGAAAAACGATCGAACCTTGTGCAGTTCATTGTGACTCGTCGTGACAACACTGAGGAATCTTTTCAAGTTGAGGTTGAATTCTAAAGAGATGTTTTGATGATTCAAAACAAAAGCAAATGCGATAATCGCTAGCGAATCTATTGTCCCAAATTACCACTGTATCGAACATAAACGTTGATGCGCGAACACAGAGTGCAAAACGTCGTCCCTGAGATCGATGAACGAGCTGCGTGCGGTTGTCGCTCTGACCTACGATATGACAATGTGATAGGCATCGTCGATGAAAAAAAAAGATTGAAGTTCCCTTGCCAATTGCGTGCACGCCTTCGGATCAGTGTAAAACTGTGTTTGAGAAACCGACGAGATATCGATCAATCGTAACATTGTCGTCATGGTAGCGTTAACGTAAACCTCAGGATGACCATGACTCAACTCTTCTGAAGTTAATTAACGCTTGCCATCGCGGGAGTTAGGTTTTCGCGACATTTCTTCATTCGATAGCTGATTGATTCGAAGGAAATAATGAATTATGAAACATACTTCATTACTTCGGTGACTTGACATCTCCGAACCGGGCCACATTGTTTTGGATAAGAACAATCCTACCTAACCATCTTCAAATGCCGCAGAACGGGGCGAGACGGCGAAAGAGGGGAAGAAGGCAGAGGCGTTGCTGTATTTGTAAACGAAAAAATGGGCCCAATGTTTTCCACTTCCGAAATATTTAATGACGCATTATCCGATGTTCTAGTCGTAACCAAATAAGTCCAAGATTTTAGGTAAAACCAGATAAATCGACAATATATTTGAGGGCATAGCCGAATAAGTTCATTGGGGTTTCTTTCATCCACAGTTTACAGACTACTTGAATTTGACAGAATGCTAACATGGACGATACCAAAAACTCAGTGTTACCTGATAATAATCATAATTTTTTAAATCGGCTTCTCCCCTGTGACTGAGCGTTCGTAACGTAGAATTGTAATTAACCGCAAACTATTCTAATGGACTTATTCGGTATTTCCTAAAAACCACAGATGAAATGAATCGTACTGAATAATGTGGATAATTCAAATACTTGAACGGTTTTTTAGTACACTTTATTTTCTCTCCTCCCCTGACTCCTCTCCTACAAACTTTTTTTGTGGATCATAGGATAGCCGGAGCGTAGTTAGTCGTCCGCTGTACAATCTACTACACTCGTACACTCTCAATAGCCTATTTCGAAGGAGGGTGAGGAAGTTCTGGGGCAGGTTAAGCGGTATGACACTTTATACACTCTGATTGTTCACTGTCTGCCATTTTGGAGTGACGGCAGATGACGATTCGTATACAGGAAAATTTGACGCGACTCATTTGTCATCAAGATCCAAAATTGTCTCTCATTTTTTTCGTAAGCACGACTTTCAGAAATTCCTGGGATATTACCGGCTTCAAGAAACAACTCACCTCACATGATAGGATAACCGTTTTCGCATTATTTTCACATTCCACAGCTGATCGGTTTGAACAAGGTGATTGATCTCCAAAAAAAATGAGGTTCTGATGATTATTTACTTCGGTGATTTGTCATCTCGATACAGGGTCACGTTACTGACACTTCATCGACCTACGACCTCGAGCAGTCGCCATAATTTTCAACCTTTCGAGAACAGCCCCGGATAATCCCATCCACGGTCTATCGCATTCGTCGTGTTTTCTGATGTGTGGTTTTGCGATTGACCCACCTCTCATCAACACGATGTATTGTGCACGACGTGCAGGCATTCTCTCGTTGTCGGTCTTCCTGCGCTCCGTGTTACCAGTTAATGTTACCACGACGATAATGATACAATCGATCGTTATCCATCACCAATCAAAATAAAAGCCTGCACTCGTCCCAAAGGGATTATATTAATTGACAAGAGAGCGTTAATCATTTTTTTCCATTATACCGGAGGTACGAGTATCCGGTGCCTTGTGGTACGACTGTAGTCGTCCTATTGCAGGTCATAGAGCGATTATGAACAAACTGGTGACCGATCTACCTGGGGAAATTTCGCAAACCTTTCCATGTATTTCTATCTTTGTCCAAAACATATTTACGTTGCCCGATGAAATAACTCGCGATAATTATATTTAATTCCGTTTTAACTGACAAATACGACTTTCTTAAAATTTGATTCTGGCTCTGTAACGGGTATTGTAGTTGGTACATTGAGTACTTCGGGATGAGCGACTGAGTGGAGCATATCGAATCCAACTGCAAAGCTGTACAAAGTCGGTAACGACGACATTAGCCATCGATTAATCATTCTTCGTACGCTTCTAAATGCACAAATTTTGGCATCTGTCATGCAGAGATGGGCGCATTTGAGTGGAAACATTTTTTGAAGACAGATTTTTATACGAAACTATTTTTCACTCGGTATTTATACCCGATTTGAGTAGCGAGTGATTTTTCACTGAGTATTTTAACTCTAAAAAATAATGAGTGAAAATTCATTCGTTTTTTAAATCGAAAATAAATACTGAGTGAAAAGGAATTTTGAAATTTATTTTTTTAAATATATCATGCCCATCACTGCTCTCATGTGGAATCTCGTTTTGCTTTATGTTCGAAACTATTGAATCAGATTCTCAATGTGAGACGACGAGAAGGAGTATTGGAATCTCAATAACAAGTGCGTCGTCAGTCTGGAAAGATTGCAAAACCGTCATCGTCTTACGACTTTAATTATTGATGAGTCGGCTGTCGCGGCCCGTGATCATGTAATTATAAGGGTTCGATGCTGTACGTATTCGAATGCATAGACAATTAAACAGAGTAGTCAAAGTCATACGTGAATCCGCAATTACGATCATACAGATCTGGCCGCCGCCACATTGAAACCCACAAACACGAATTAATTCGTAAACATGCGACAGAAGCCGTCTCGGACGATACGACTTGTGAGTCTCAAAATCGATGTCGCGTACTTCCGCATAAAAATAATAGTCATGATCTTCAAACTGTTCGGTATCACCCCATGGATCATCGTGCAAAAATGTCTCCGCATAGAATTGTTGAACGATAAAGTCCCTCAAAAGTTGCCACAAACGCAGTTTGCTTATTCCAAGCTTGGGTGTGCTCATCACGTTGTTCTCATTGTCATCGTTATCGCCTGCGGCGTTTGGGTTACAGTGTTTACTACATTCGACGAAGTTAACAGACTCTACCCATCGCAACTGTCGATGATTTTCGATATGGGCCTGATAGTCTCCGGCTACATGATTGTCACGATTATACGACTCAAACTGTGCATTAAACAAGATACGGCGGTAAGGCTATTGAATCATTTCAAGACCACTATTGACAACATAGCCTGTTCAACCAATATTCGCAACCCCGAACCGAATGGACCCGTTTTCGTTTTACTTTTCTTTACCTATGCTTCCGCATGGATTATAATTATTCTGATTACGCATTTTTACTATGAAACTCTACTGGAGACCTTTTTCTGTATCATCTGGATTGATATGACTGTATCCTGGTTCGTCATGCAGTACGTCATTATAGTGAAACTCGTAGAGCATAAATTCCGAGCTCTGAACCGTGCCATTCTTGATACCTCGAATTACTCCGGTATCCGATTGAGTCCGTCGTTAATTCTCAGCGATAATCCGATGCATTCCGTAAAGAGTCAAAATATTGACATTCAGACAAACGCACATCTCACTGTGCGAGATCGCCAACGAAGTTTCCGAATTTTTTTCGCTACCGATATTATTTTCGATTCCCTACATGGCCTTTTCGACAATCTGCGGTATCTATTTATCCGTGATTCTCGTAATACTGGAAGGGGAATCGAATTCACCGTATGTAACGATCGACTCACTAGCTTGGCTAATTGTAGACATTCTTCCGATCGTCATGCTCGCTATCGGCATTAACGATACTCACTCCCAGGTGTGGATATAAATATTCATGCTGCGCTCTGTAATAAGGTCGAGTTTCAACGTTTCGTTATTGTTTTTCGTTTTCTCTACAAGGTGAGCAAGAGTGCCCATGCAGTTCACGAGTTACTAGCGCGAGCATCTACCAGTCAGAAAGACAAGTCTAAGGTCGTACAAAAACAATGCATTCAATGTCTATATGATTGACTGTCAGCATTTGATAATTATTTTCTTTTGGGATCATTTCAGCTTAGGCAGTTTTCTATCGAGCTGTATCGACAGAACGTCGAATTCTCCGCATACGGACGCTTTTCCGTGGACTGTACGCTCTTGTACTCGGTGAGTTATAACTACATTACTATCGACACGAAAATCGTTATCCGGAGAGGCAACGACTTATAAATCACTATTGGACAAATTAACCGCCCTTCTACTTTTCAGATAATCAGCACCGCCATTACGTACTTGATCATTTTAATTAAACTTCAATTCGTCGGAAGTCGCCTTACGACCGAGAGTGATTCCACTGCGTAATCATAGGCTTGAAAAATCCAATGACGGTGATTCTATAAATGAACATTCTTTTCGTTTTCCACGTGCATTAATTCTGCAACAAACGAGTATAAGATTTGATATCTTGAAAGTAAGTGTGAGCCATGAATACAGCAGCAGGTAACTCACTGAATTTTAGATCTCTGTGATCATCCCTTCGCAAGCCGTGGGGGATGAAAGTTCTCAAATATTATTATTTACGCTTGCACCGGTACCTTCGACTGGCCGTAACTTCCATCTAGAGAAGCAAAATTAACTTGATTTGACTTAAATTAATCAAAGGATGATTTGGAAAGCAGTTTTGATTTTGCCTACCAGAAATAATGCCTCAAATACAATTCAACTGTTATGCTCGGTCTTACTTTTGCCACACCCACGAATCTAGCAGCCAATAGGATATAACTTAAATATATTTAAGAGGAGGAATTAGTTGTCAAGGGCAAATGAAGACTGCGAAGACTCATCAGAGAATCGGCTGACGGCGTAATTGCAAAAAGGCAAAGAGGGGAAAACATTCGATGGGGTACAATACAAAATCAGGGAAAAGACCGAATATAATCGGTTCTCGGAACAGACTTACGGATCTTGTATGAGCATCAAGAGAGGCAACCACGGGGGAACGCTGTGCGGGAAAAAGTAAACATCAACGTTGACAAGGTTCATGGGTGACAGGCAGGGATGGGCATTCATTGAATGAAAATGTATTTCAAATACTTTTGGGACCAAATGATAACGAATTTTACCAGATTTATTAATGTTCGGGAGTCGTCCGAATGGGCTAGTGGCCTCTCGAGCCAACGGGACTCACATCACTTTGGCGGACTATCTCCATCTCGCTCTACGGGTTATCTCGCTCGAGCTATCGGGTATTTCTCTCTCTCTCTCTCTCTCTCTCTCTCTCTCTCTCTCGACGGACTTATTGCTCAGCCGCGTAAACATCGTACGATACAACGTTTCGGGCCAATCATCACATCGGACCAGCGGACAAGACAGAAAGATACGGAAAAGCTCATCTTTCCGTTAGGACTATTGTCAACGGAGCCGCGGATCACCCAATCGGCCAATCACGGATTGACTCAAGAACGCGGTTTAAAACTTCTCACCGGGAGAGCGGTTTTTCGTTTTTGGTGTGTGCTTGCTCGATAAGCACTTTCAAACCGGTCGCTGCACAAGCAAGTTATCGCCATTTTTGGGACTCGGAACGAATAATTTTCGGTTACTTCTCTTTCTCAATCAATCGAGAGAACAAATTCAACGGACTTTCTCAACAAAAATAATAATAAAATAACCATATCTTTTGAGCTCACTCAAGTTAAATAAAGTGATATTTCGTTATTAATATTCGGATTCGCTACCGCGTGGTTTTCGCGGTTGGCGGGAACTATCTCACGAAAGCGTGCTTATTTTTTCTATCGTTTTTTTTGCAATCATGATTTTTTATGTGAGATCGAAGGAGGTGTACATTGACGAGTGTTATTAAAAATATAGCTTCCGTTGTGTGCGTATTAAGAGTCACTGCGAACGAGTTTTTTTTTTGTACCGTCGCCGGCACGCGATCACCGTTTTGTTCTTCCACCCACACCAGATTTTCGGATCCTCTCAAAACATTTTTGGTCCTTCGAGCCGGATCTGGGTAGGGTGACGCGATCGTTTGATTGCAACGTGAGCCTTCGATCGTGTTTCAAAAAACTTTTCTCAAGTAAGTTGAGTGCATCGGACGGTGTTGGTGCGGCCAGTGACTCTCAGACTCCTCATCGCGCTCTCGTATGTATTTGTGTGTGTGACGTGCTTCGCGTTTCTCGCTCTCACACACGCAGTGACTCGGGCTCCCCATCGTTCTCGTGTGTGTGTGTGTGTGTGTGTTCGTGACGCGCTGCAAGTGTCTCGCTCGCGCTTTCGGTGACTCGGACTCCTCATCGCGCTCTCGTATGCATGTGTGTGTGTGACGTGCTTCGCGTGTCTCGCTCTCACACACGCAGTGACTCGGGCGCCACATCGTTCTCGTGTGTGTGTGTTAATGACGCGCTGCTAGTTTCCCTCTCGCACCCGCAGTGACAAGTGCGACACTCTCACCGGACTGCATAGTGTTTCGCTCACATTCGTATACACTTTTCTCGATTCGCGATCATTTTGGAGTGCACTATCGGGTTTAGTTGGGTTGTACTCAGGGTTTCGAGGTTATCAGGGACATATTCAGAAGTAATAATTCCTGGTTTTTTTTCGTTGGTTGTTTTCATTCAGTGCTCATTGTCAGCTGTGCCGCGTTGGGTTTTTTGTTTTAAAAAAAACCCTTTTTTTCGGTACTCGCTTTCGGTTTTTCGTATTTTTTTTCCACGCACTGGGCATGTTTACGATTGAAGGTCGTGTGAATCTTCAGGGGACTCGCGATATTCTTATCGAAAGAATGCACGAGGAGTCGCTCGCGGCGCCGTTCAGATCGTTGGAGGTCGGGGAGCTTCAACCACGGTTGGACCAACTCGACCATTATTGAAATAAGTTCAAAGATCAGCACGAGAAGTTTCTCGGTGCTAAAGAGCCCGTCATTTTGGATCACGCATATATTAAGGCTAAGGTTTACGACAACACTTTACAAAAATATACGCGGGTTCGCGGAACTCTCGTACAGTTGATCTCTGCGACTAGTGATGGCGTCGAGCTTTCGGACTCGCTTCGAAGAGGCTATTCTCACTCATCTCAACCACTCGTTTCTACGCGCTCCATGTTACCTGAACTATCCCTCCCTAATTTCTCTGGGGAATATGCTCAATGGACATCGTTTCAGGATTTGTTCAAATCGATGGTAATTGAGAATACGGATATACCTCGTGTGGTAAAAATGCTATTATTAGGATTGAGATTAGGATTAAGATCCTATTTAAGGATTAGTCTCTCGGGAGAAGCGGCTCAGCTCATCGCGAGCTTGACGGTTTCCGACGAGTCGTTTGACATAGGCTGGTCCGCGCTCGTAGCTCGATACGAAAACAAACGACTGCTGATTTCGGTGCAGCTCGATCGTCTTCTCGGCTCACCGCATATGACCTCGCACTCAGCTCGAGAGCTCAATCGGTTGCTGAATTCGGTAACGGAATCGCTCAACGCGCTTCGAGCTCTAGACGTTCCAACTGACGCTTGGGACCACATCGTCGTGCACACCGTTGTTCAACGCCTCAGTGAGCGTCTGCGAGAATCTTGGGAGTGCCGTATCGGGTCGTCAACGGATTACCCGTCATTCGTAGATCTCCACGGGTTCTTAATCGGTCGAGCTCGGGCATTGGAGAGCCTGGAGGGCTCGTCTGCAGGGCAGTCTCAGAGTCGGAAGACTTATGTTGAAGCTTCTCGCCCTGGTGCTGCAACGGTCTCGTCAAGGTCAGGAGGCAAGGTGCATGTTGCACTGGCAGATACCAATGCATCGCTAAGCTCTCAAGACACATCGGGAGAGTCAACACGGTACTCCTACGTTTGCTCATACTGCCTGGGGGAGCATTTCCTGGCCAACTGCGCCAAATTTCGGTCGCTTACACCGGTGGCGCGACGGCTAGTTGTGACGCAGAAATATCTGTGTTACAACTGCCTGGGCAAGCACAGTGTTCGTGCCTGCAAAACCACGAAACGGTGTCAGTTGTGCCAGGAAAAGCACCACACCATGATACACGTCTCGGACGGACAACCTTCTCAACGGTCAACTCTGGAGCGACCAACTGTTGGGGGCTCCAATTCTTCGGTAGCAGCGGTGACTGTTGCCAAGGACGTCTCCGGGCCCTCGCAGGAGGGCCCCGATTCGGCATAGGGATTCACGGCCGGAACGAACGATCCACGAGATTCTCTGCCCTCGATCAGTCCTCGAACAGGGGTGCTCCTTGCAACCTGTGTAGCTCATCTCACCGTTAATGGTACAGCAAAAAAGGTGAGAATTTTAATTGATCCGGGGTCTGAGGTTTCGTTGATTACGACGAAATTGGTAGACCAGTATCGAATTCAAAAATTTCGGTCGTCTCTTTCTATCGTCGGTGTGGGTGGGTCGTCGCCTGGGCAGGCCTTACATTCGGTGTCTCTCACTTTGCAATCGCGCTTTTCGGATTTTTCGTTAAGTTTTCCGGCATTTTCTCTTGAGCGAATCACAAGTTCTCTTCCGTCTTTTTCTTCATAGCAACAGCATTGGGCTCACCTACAAGGATTACAGTTAGCGGATCCAGGATATGTGATCCAGTCGGAAGTTGACATTCTTCTCGGGACAGATGTGTACGGTCAGATAATCGAATCAGATGTTATCAAGGGTGGGTTACGGGATCCGATCGCTCAACGGACGAAGTTCGGTTGGGTAATTCTTGGACCTACGGAAAATTTTGAATCTTCTCATGGTATAACGGCTCATATATCAGTCGGCAAGGACGAGCTCCGGGAGATGCTGGTTAAATTTTGGGAACAGGAGGAGGTAGCCAGTTCATCGGCAGCAGATCTCTCCGTGGAGGAGGCTGAATGCGAGCGGCATTTTTCGCGGACTCACTCACGAGATAGCGCAGGACGGTACATTGTTCGTTTGCCTCTTTGCTCACCTCGTCACTCTCTTGGGGATTCATATCCGGTAGCTCGTGCGTGTCTTAATTGACTGCTTAGAAAACTCTCTCGAGACGAAGCCTATAATAAACTTTACTCGGATTTTCTCAAGGAGTAGGAAGGTCTCGGTCACATGGTTCGAGCTCTCGCAGTGCATCCGGGCTGGGTGGGCGGGAGAGCAGAATGACCTTAGCACATGATGCTGCAACATCAGGAGGGTCGAGGGTTCCGCTCGAACGGTCATCGTCCCCGATTTACGCTGCAACGGCTTCATACTTCCTTCCACATCACGGTGTATTGCGGCCTCAGAGCTCAACCACCAAACTCCGAGTGGTATCCAACGGGTCAAGCACGACACACTTCGGAAAATCCCTTAACGATATTCTACATACCGGTGCAAAGGTGCAACGGGACATCGCTGACGTTTTACTCTGGTCTCGGCAACATCGATTCGTTTTTATGACAGACATCACGAAAATGTTTCGCCAAATAAAGATCCATTTAGAGGATCAGGCGCTACAGCAGATTCTTTGGGTTGACTCCAACGGGGAGGAAGTGGTTTACCAACTCTCCACAGTAACGTACGGTACAAGGCCAGCGCCGTTTCTTGCGGTTCGAGTTATCCTCCAACTCCTGGAGGATGAGAGGCATAGATTTCCTTTAGCAGTTGCTCCTCTCAAATACGGGAGGTACGTGGACGATATCTGCGGCGGCGCGGACTCAACTGGTGAACTCAAGGCTATTGCGGAGCAAGTTGAGGGCTTGTGTGCAGCGGGTGGGTTTCCGCTAGCAAAATGGCAGAGCAACTCAGCAGAGTTTCTTGATGAGCATTCGAAAACCGGTAGCTTCATAGAACCACGGGCTTATGAGGAATCAGAAACCAAAATTCTCGGTCTCAGCTGGCGCCCCTTTTCGGACACGTTCGTTTTCTCAGCCTCGGTCTCTAGCACCTCAGTTATCTCAAAACGGACTATCCTCTCGGAAATCGCACAGCTTTTCGATCCATTGGGATTTCTCGCGCCGGTAGTTACTCGTGCAAAGCTTTTACTTCAAGACTTGTGGATAGATAAACTCGGTTGGGACGACGTCGTCTCGCCTCAAACCGGTCAAAATTGGACGAGATTCAGGGAAGAGCTTGCGATGCTGTGTCACATCTCGGTTCCAAGGTGGCTCGGACTTTCTAACGGAACTACAGTAGAAATTCATGGTTTTTCGGACGCTTCTCAGCTAGCCATGGCAGCGGTAGTGTATCTCAGAGTTACTGACAGCACGAATCATTGTCGAACCACTTTTGTGTGCTCCAAAACAAAGGTTGCTCCCTTGAAACGACTCACGATACCGCGGCTCGAGCTCTCAGCAGCTCTCCTTCTCGCTCGGCTTACAAAACATGTACAGGAAAAACTTAACTTGCTCGACGTGCCGGTTTTCTTGTGGACGGACTCCTTGGTTACTCTCGCCTGCATTTCTTCTCATCCCTCACAGTGGAAGGAATTTGTAGAGAATCGGGTTCAATCAATCCAGGAATTGATGCCAATAGGACAGTGGCGGCTTGTCCCTGGCAAAGAGAATCCTGCGGACTGCGCCTCACGAGGGTTACCCTCGGCTCAATTGGTGAAACATCACCTGTGGCGGAACGGACCATCGTGGTTGGCACAACCCCCTTCAGCTGGGCCGTCCCTTTCGTCGGTACCGGACGCGGAAACTCAACTAGAGGAGAGACCGCGAGTGTTGTTGGTTGCTCGTGGAAAATTGCTAGCTATTTGGGAACTAGTCGCTCGATATTCTTCTCTCTCAAAGCTTCTGCGGGTAACGGCAGTTTATGAAAGATTCATCTCTCGGTTACGGAAAGTTCCTGGTTCCTCTCTGTGCAATCCTCTCAATCCTGGGGACCTAGAGGTCGCTCGCTGCTATTGGATTCCGCTGAAAAATATGCTACCCAGGAAGCCTATTTTTCAGCGGAAATGAAGGCTCTCTCGCACGGCACTCGACTTGGTCCATCTCATCCACTAACTCGATTAACTGCATTCATCGACCGCAACGGCGTCCTGAGGGTTGGTGGTCGCCTTAAGTTCGCGCAACTCCCGGCTGAAAGCAAGAATCCGGCGATTCTTCCACGGGAATCGCATTTGACTGAGCTTGTTATCAGGCAAGCTCATCAACGCTCTCTTCACGGTGGAACTTAACTTACCCTTGCCACCGTCCGGCAATCGTTTTGGGTCATTGGCGGTCGCGTTCCAGTCAGATCTATCATTTTAAAATGTGTCTCATGTGCTCGTCAGCGAGGGGTTCGCGCTCAGCAGCTCATGGGGCAGCTGCCAGCGTCTCGGTTAACTCCTGCTCGGGCTTTTCTCAACTCAGGTGTGGATTATGCCGGTCCGGTCTCTCTCCGATCATGGAAGGGGATGGGGCACAAATCTTATAAGGGTTGGGCTGGTAATCTTTGTTTGTATGGTCACGTCGGCAGTTCACCTGGAAGTTGTCCCAGATTATACGGCAGATGGGTTTATCGCAGCGTACCGAAGGTTTATCTCGCGACGTGGAATTCGCAAAAGATTGTTCTCGGATTGTTGGACTAACTTTCTCGGTGCTGACCAGCAATTGAAAAAACTATTCTCGTCAGGAAGCAAGGATGCTTCTCATCTGGCTCAGCTCCTACTCCATGAAGGAACCCATTGGTCGTTCAATCCGCCCGGAGCCCCACATTTTGGCGGAAAGTGGGAGGCTGCAGTTAAGTCGGTTAAGTTTCACTTAAAGCGGGTCATCGGGGACATACTCCTCACCTTTGAGGAGCTCACAACTCTTCTAACCTAAGTCAAGGCAGTCCTCAACTCACGACCGTTAGAACCGCTCTCGGAAGATCCAGACGATCTTTCCGCGCTCACTCCGGGACATTTTTTGATCGGCGAAGCCCCTTCGACGATTCCGGAGCCCTCTCTCGAGGATTCCAAGGTGTCAGGACTCTC
This sequence comes from Diplazon laetatorius, assembly GCA_963662125.1. Taxonomy (NCBI): domain Eukaryota; kingdom Metazoa; phylum Arthropoda; class Insecta; order Hymenoptera; family Ichneumonidae; genus Diplazon; species Diplazon laetatorius. The sequence goes on along the minus strand of OY759162.1, from coordinate 4,261,932 downwards.
CCGGTGGAAACTCGTGCAACAAAAACTACAATCGTTTTGGAAACAATAGTCTCACGGTTACCTCCAACAACTACAGTCCATTTCGAAGTGGCATCACCCCTCAATTCAAATCTCAGTTGGCTCAATGGTCCTTCTCTCGGACGGACGGTTTCCGCCTACCAAGTGGCCGCTCGCGCGGGTAACGGCAACGCAGCCTGGATCTGACGGGCTAACGCGGGTTGTTTCTCTCAGAACAGCTAGCTCTACCCTCACACGGCCTATCGCGAAACTCGTCTTGCTCCCAGTGCCTGTGGTTGACGATAAACTTTAATTGTACGGTTGATTACAGACTGAGGATTGTCATCATCTCCAGGACTGATGACGGTGGGGGAGAATGTTCGGGAGACGTCCGAATGGGCTAGTGGCCTCTCGAGCCAACGGGACTCACATCACTTTGGCGGACTATCTCCATCTCGCTCTACGGGTTATCTCGCTCGAGCTATCGGGTATTTCTCTCTCTCTCTCTCTCTCTCTCTCTCTCTCTCTCTCTCTCTCTCTCGACGGACTTATTGCTCAGCCGCGTAAACATCGTACGATACAACGTTTCGGGCCAATCATCACATCGGACCAACGGACAAGACAGAAAGATACGGAAAAGCTCATCTTTCCGTTAGGACTATTGTCAACGGAGCCGCGGATCACCCAATCGGCCAATCACGGATTGACTCAAGAACGCGGTTTAAAACTTCTCACCGGGAGAGCGGTTTTTCGTTTTCGGTGTGTGCTTGCTCGATAAGCACTTTCAAACCGGTCGCTGCACAAGCAAGTTATCGCCATTTTTGGGACTCGGAACGAATAATTTTCGGTTACTTCTCTTTCTCAATCAATCGAGAGAACAAATTCAACGGACTTTCTCAACAAAAATAATAATAAAATAACCATATCTTTTGAGCTCACTCAAGTTAAATAAAGTGATATTTCGTTATTAATATTCGGATTCGCTACCGCGTGGTTTTCGCGGTTGGCGGGAACTATCTCACGAAAGCGTGCTTATTTTTTCTATCGTTTTTTTTGCAATCATGATTTTTTATGTGAGATCGAAGGAGGTGTACATTGACGAGTGTTATTAAAAATATAGCTTCCGTTGTGTGCGTATTAAGAGTCACTGCGAACGAGTTTTTTTTTTGTACCGTCGCCCGCACGCGATCACCGTTTTGTTTTTCCACCCACACCAGATTTTCGGATCCTCTCAAAACAATTAAATACTTCAATTCATTGTAAACTCATAATTCACGTAAATTGGTCATCATTATTACAGAAAGGTGAAAATATTGATTCTTGCATAATAATTAATCGTAGTTATTTGTTTGAAAAAGTATTTGAAATACATTTTCATTGAATGGATGCCCATCCCTGGTGACAGGTGTCACATCGCCAGGTAACGTCGACGGACTAGCGGACCGCATGGTAATTAGTCGATACGTGTGACCGTCATAAGCAGATAAATCTTTTGGTCATACGTTGTAACGTTGCTTAGGAATCCGAGGTCGTTCACATTCAGCCTTACCGTTCAACGGAGGATTGCCGTCAGAAGTTGGGATTCACGGCCGGATCATACCCCACACCGGAGGAGCGCAGCTGCGACGAAAATTTAGGGTCATCGCGCAAACTGAACCCGCTCTTTGCTACGGAGGTGGTCGGCAAGAAAGGTAGGAACATTGAATACCTTGAAGCAGTCTGCATTACGCAGGCTGAGGCGGTGTCCAATCGCCGTTGAAAGCAGGCCAAAACTAACCCTAGATTGGTCACCATATAAGAAAATCGTCGGCGCGCTCCGATTTTTTGTTACCTGCAAATTATTGGCAGACATTTTTTTCAAATATAGAGTTCGTCCATTGGAGCTTTTATAAATCAATTATATTTTATTAAAATCAAATGAAACGTTCAGTATGGAGGTACAGAAATAACTAGATACACCAAACGCCGAAACGCGGCACCATAGGTGTCAAGCCATATAGTAATGCTGGCGCCTGGAAAGCACCTTGGCACTTCCTTTACGGGTGACCAAAGTCGTTGGATCGCATATGGTGAACAATCTAGAATTAACTCGATCATACCAATGATCGGGCCCAGAAATCTCCAGCCGATGTGATCGAGATCCACTTGGGCGATTATCGGCGCTGTCAGCAGTGACGGCTGATAAAAAATGAGGCTGTGGCATGGTACGAGTGTATGAGACTCTGCATATCACCGAAAGACAGCACGCGACACGCACCGGCACATTAAGGCCCTCTGTACACGGAGCGTCGCGTATTCGGCATGCAGCGGCGATTCGTCTACGCCCGAGGCTCTGTAAGGTTATCGATTTCCAAACGTATATGAAGTGGCGGTAACTCCGTGTTTCCTGCGCAGTACGGTACTGCGCATCGAAAACTGGGGGCCAGCGCCAATCCGAGGCCGTGGTCTTCGCTTCACGCTAGACACGTACGCCAAGCGACCGACACTGCTGTACGCCATTCGTCTCGACGCCCGGCAGCTTTGACGAATCCGCGGAGCTTACGCCTTGTGTGTGGTCGTCCATTGAAACAAACGTGCGCGGCAGTGGCGCAGCACACAAGCGTATATCTTTCGTACGTCGCGTCTATGGCGAGACGCTTCGTGTGCAGAAGGCCTAAGGCGCGCGACTAGGGGGAGGGGATATTCCCACCGAGGTCCCTGAACACGAACATCGAGTCTCTCTCTTCACGCCTAGCTATATCGTTGAGACTCGACTGCATAAATAGTCCCCCTCATATCCATACCTCCCAAAACGGGCATGGACATTAGCGAGACCAGTATGTACTAGTAGGTCCGCAAGTACCTTCGCATTGGTCCTACCCTAGCAGATCGGATGCCGATCAAGTCACTACAAGAATGCCTGAGGCATTTTGGTAGGCATTTTCGTCCAAAAAGTGCCGGTAAATGCCGATGAATTCCGAACGTTAAATTTAACGCATTTCCAGGCATCCACCGGCATCTATCGGCATTTTTGGGCATCCACCGACACTCGTCGGCATCTGTGGGCATTCGTCCGCATCCACCGGCAGCTATGGGCATCCACCGGCATTTTTGGGGACCTAGCGGCACTTCACGGCATTTTCATTCATCCGCGGGCGTTTTTAGGCGTTCAACTGCGTTCTATTCTTATCTGGAATTTTTCTGCTTTGGCGTGATTGTGCTAGAGGGAAATAAATTACAGGTTTGGGAAAGGGTAAATAAATAATCATCAACGCGTTAGAGTGCGAACTTTAATCGGTAAGTTCAAAAAAGATGTATACCTATACGCATCAGTTAATGTTCGTCGCATTGAACATCTTTTGAAATGAACAAATAGATAGCTGCCTTGCGCTACAAGGCATCCATAAGTTGCCGCTGAACGCCATTTACTGAAGAAATTGAAGGCTGAACAGTCGCGGAATCACCCCGGAAGCATATCGTGGCTGCGTCGTCCTCCGATGAAGAACGAGAGATTTAAACAAAAGGACGAATAGTTTAGCGTACATAGATTTACAAAAAAACCATGAACACCTTTGTAGACGATGTGTATATATATATGGTGACACGACATAATATCACAGTGAAAATTTCACAGGACTAAATATCACACAACATAATATCACATGGAAAAATATCACACAAACAAAATATCATATGGAAATATATCACAATAATAAATATCACATGGAAAAATATCACGATATCAAATATCACACTGGCATAATATCACATGAAAAAATATCACACCGGCAAAAAATAATTATTTTCAATCGTAAAACCTTCAGCCACACAGTTGATTCTATCCAAAGCAGTAATGCAATTGTGTTAACTAAAGTTTTGCGCTGGATATTGTGATATTCTATGATATCCTGTATCCTCTATTCTTGAATCTGTAGTATGACGAAAACACAAAAAGTATACAAGAGTGAAGATGATTGCTAACGTTGGGGGTTTATTGTCTGTTCATCGCCGATATGATTTAGTATCGATTGGGTAGACGAACGACGGCTATAATAACATGTCGTTTGAGTTTATCTCAGTCGCTCTCGGTGGAAGAAGGAAGAAGCCACTACCGGAAGATGGCTATGTATACTCGCGACATCGTGAAGCTGATGGTATAATTTCTTGGCGTTGTACTTCACATATGAGCAGAAATTTCAATTGTTACATTCAAAGTACTTCTGATAAATGAACCGGTAACTATCGTTCTGATTATGCGGCGCGTGTGACTATAGATTACATCACTTCAGTTTTTAATGATTGTTTCATAATTAATCCAGGTGAAATTATTGATGATTGGAACGTGTAGTTATGGGATACGTTTGCGAGAATGTATCGGAGTAAATATCGCATAATGAAAAACGTCGCATATAATTTTCCATTGTAAATTATTTTCGATATTTATCATCATATATCATCTGCAAAAATTGGGAAAATAAAATATTTGAAAAAAGTGATCATATTTCGGGGTTGTTGTATTTTTCAATGTGATATATTGTCTATGTGATATTTTTTCCGTGTGATATTTTGTCCCGGATATAGTGTCCATGTTCTTTTGTCGTGTTATATAACGTCGTGGAACCATATATGTATATATATTGTTACGTCACAAACTCGAATTAGAGGAAAAGTCTATGAACTGGGCGTGCCAATCTGGCTTCAAGACGCGGTTGTAGGACAGTAGACGCGGTAGACACGAAAGTAGACAACAAGAGACGTTTATTTTCACAGTCCACTGTCGGACAGAGCTTTCGCTTGGTTTACAGAGTTACTTACTAACTAACTAGCCTAGGTTACATCGAGTCTTATAACTACAGAAGGGTGTGAGTGGTGGGGGTTGAATCAGGAGGCTGTGGGAAAAGGCGGGTATGCTTGAAGAGATGACCTGAATTGATTAAGGGAAAGTCATAATGACCGTGGAATGCGAAGGCATTCTTGAAGGGAATCTTGAGAGAAAGGGATCGTCGGGAATTGGTGGGAAAGTCGGGAAGGAGGTCAACCACAGAGTGGTGGACCGGATGACCATAAATTTGGGTACAGGTGAAGGTGGCCACCAACGGGTGGGCTGATGGGAAAACTAGTGTCGGAATGCATCTATGGAATGTGGAAAGAATGTGGGAGAAAGTAGGAATAGTATGGGTCTGTGTCACACCTCCCCCCTTATTCAAGAAAATCCATGTAACAAAATAATGGATTTTCTTAGGCCTTGTTATAATTAAGATTACGTCTAGTCTTATGTCTAATTGAAGAATTGGTTTGATTTCGGTGTAGGTTAGCTAGGCCTATCAATTCGTCTTGCGGGTATCGCACATCATAACTGTTGTGATCGCTGGTGTTATTATGGAAACAATTGTTGTAAACATTTATACATGGTGAAAAAGTAGAAGACATACATTTGCTGATTAAAACGCCAAGGCAGTTACAAAATCCAATCTTAAAAGCTAGCAAAGATATCACGATTCCAATGCACGCGTACCCTAAGTACCTGAGTCCATCACGAGCGGTTTCAAATAAAGTTTTATTGCGTCTATGGCTTCCAATCTTCTCGGCTTCCTCTGATATTTCGTCTAGGGTTTGTCCGAGGGATTTGAGTTGGGTTAAGTCAATATGAGTTGGTCTCATTAGTGTGGTTAATTGTAAATCTTCTAACTTTATTGAGTGATTGGCGAGAAGGTAATCGAGTGTGGGAGTGTTAAGAGTTTTATTTAGCATAATGTCGGTGGTTTGCGTGAATTTCTTGTCGGTTCTGATACGGTTTTGATGGTTACAAATTCTGTACATGTTGGGGCGGTTGTTATATTACATACGGTCTCTAAATTGTGAACGATGCTGAAGAGTTGGTTGTGTTGCACGTCGATCTCTGCCAAGTTGACGTAGTTGACGACGGTCCAGGTTTTGTGGTACATTACCACGTCTCCCAGATGTTCCATGTAAATGGGCCCAGTGATTGGCTCGACCTCGATTATATCGGCCCCTGTATAGCTCGACACAAGCAGGAATAGAAAGAGCAGCATCTTGCCCTGCACATAAATAACGATTAGTTCCGATAATAAGGTTTCAGTTTATTAACATGAATTAACTTTTTCCTATTTCGCAATAATATTTCATAATTAACGTCGGACGTCCTATCGATAATTATGGCTGGCCCTTCCCACTTTGGAGCAAGCGGGGATTTGTCTCGTTCTTGAGCCACGAGAACCTCATCTCCTTTGTTGAAAATTGGCGAACTGCGTCGAATGTGAGCGTCTTGGCTGACTTTAGAGCGCTCTTTTGCTGCGATGAGGTGGTCTCGTCCTTTCTTCAGGATTCGATCGTGGTCTGTGCGGAGTCCTTCGAAGTATTCGTCAATGGTGGCGTTGGTACGGTGAATGGGGATGCTGTTTGGAATATTTGGTTTCCGACCAAACTGCATTTCGAAGGGTGTGATTCCGATACCTTCTTGTTTCGATGTATTGTATGCCATGGATACGAATTTTAATTTCTTATCCCAATCGTCGCGTTGATCATGGATAAGCGCTTTTATTTGTTCCTTGATCGGTCCATGAGCTCTTTCAAGGCTTCCATTGCTTTGAGGATGGAACGATGTTGTCGTCATGTGAGAAATCTTGAATAACTTTTCCATGTGTTTGAAGGTCTGACTTATGAAATTGCGACCTCCATCAGTTAATATTTTCTTCGGCGCACCGTGAATATAAATGTAATGTTCTACCAGAGCGTCGACTGTAGCCCTGGCATCTTGAGTTTTAAGCGGGATGAGCGTGATGAATTTTGTTAGCTGATCTTGCACCGATAAGATGTATTTGTACCCGTCAACCGATTCGGGAATGGGTCCTACGAGATCGAGAGCGATTTTATCGTTCGGCCGTTCCGGTGTGTCGGTGATTACTGCGTCCGCTTGTGGACGAAGACGGACCAACTTGACCCTTTGACAGGTGTCGCATCGACGGATATAGTCTTCGATGTCTCTTTGCATGTTGGTCCAGGTAGCGACAGCCCTAATGCGGTCGAGGGTTTTAGCTACGCCGAAGTGTCCGGTAGCTTGGGTCCCATGGTGTTCCTTTATAATCCGTTGGCGATCCTCCTCGGTACCTGGCTCGTAGAGATCCCTGTCGTAAAAGTATAGCGGCAACCGGTTGTCCCTTTTTGACCAAATGAAATTAATCATTTGCTTCAATCGAGATTTGATAGACGGGTGAATACTCAAGTACTCGCAACCCAGATTAATCTTTGTTGGTTCATCAACTCTCGTTAGTGCGACTGCGAGGCGATTGAACCAGTCTATCTCGTCTTCTGAAAAGTCGATGTGCAAATGATGGTCATGGTCTGACGGATGGTCCGTTATTTTTAATTCTTTTGTATTCTTCGGCGGAGCCTGCTCGCTTATTTCCGGGACGCATGGATCTTCTTCCGTAAGCTCGAATTCCATGTAAATGGGTGAGTCTACGGCGTTCCGATGTTCTTCTTGTTCTTCGTCCTCTTGGTCCTCTTCGTCCTCTTGTACTATTTCTTCGACTTGCGGTGTATCCTGATGCCGCCCGGTCTGTCCGCGGGTGGTCACCGCATAGATACGAGATAGTGCATCGGCGTTAGTATTAAGTGAACCTTTTTTATAGATAGGCTCATACTCGTACTCTTCTAATTTCATTCGAAGTCGCATGAGGCGACTGTTCGTTGGAGGATCCGTTGCCTTTAAGATCCAGATAAGCGGTTTGTGGTCAGTGACTATTTTAAAGTTTGTACCGTACAAATATTGCCGGAAATACTTTGTGGCCCATGCTATTGCCAACATCTGCCTCTCCGTGGTGGAATACCGCTGCTCGGCTTTATTGAGGGTGCGAGATGCGTAGGCGACCGGCCGGTCCTTACCGATCGGTCCCTGTGATAATACTGCACCAACCGCATGGTTACTAGCGTCGGTCGTTAGTATAAACGGTTGTGTGAAGTCTGGGTATAATAGCACTGGCGCCGTTGTGAGAGCAATTCGTAACGATTGAAAAGCTTGTTCTTGTTTTATTGTCCATGCCCACGGATTATCCTTTTTTAAAAGTTCGGTGAGTGGCTTAGCAGTTTTGCTAAAGTCCTTAATAAACTTGCGGTAGTATCCTGCAAGGCCGAGGAACTGTTTTATTTGTTTCGGGTCGCGCGGTGTCGGAAAATGTCGTACTGCCTCGATTTTCTTCGGATTTGGTTTCACTCCCTCTTCTGATATCACGTGGCCCAGAAATTCCAGTTCTGGGCGGAGGAATTCACATTTGTCCGGTTGAAGCTTGAGGTCGGACTGGCGCAACCGTTCGAGAACGTCGACAAGTTTCTTATTATGTTCTTCGAGCGTATTTCCGTATATGATGATGTCGTCGAGATAAACAAAACACGTGTTGCCGATGAGTCCACGTAGTGCATTGTTCATCATCCGCTGGAACGTCGCAGGTGCGTTTTTGAGGCCAAATGGCATCCTGTTGTAGTGATAGTGGCCTTCCGGCGTAGAAAATGCAGTCTTTTGTTTATCTCGATCGTCCATTGGAATTTGGTGAAACCCAGAAGCTAGATCGAACGCTGAGAAGTATTTCGCTCTTCCCAGTTGGTCCAATATCTCGTCGATGCACGGAAGAGGGTAGGCGTCGTGGGCGGTTTTCTCGTTGAGTTTTCGAAAATCGATGACGATCCTCCACTTTTTCTTCCCTGATGCATCGGATTTCTTCGGAACAACCCACAGTGGAGCGTTGTACGGCGAGTCGCTCGGCTCGATGAGTTTCTGCTGCAACATTTCGTTCACCTGCCGGTCAATCTCCTCCTTATGCACTGGAGGGTACCGGTATTGTCTGACATTTATTGGGACGTCGTCGCTCGTAATGATGCGGTGTTTCACCGACCTTGTACCTGGCAACGGGTCTCCAGGTAGCGCGAAGACGTCGGGGTAGGATGAGACGATGTCCCATACCTGTTCAGCTTGTTCGGGCGGCACGTGCTCTAAACGCACGTTTTCCCTCAGTCTTTGAATTCTTTCGGCGGAGTTTTGATTCTCGATGTGGTAAATCCCTACTGCGTCTGGCGGTGCGTCTTGGCGCTCCTCCGACAGCGAAGGGGTGAGTTTCCCGACTGGGATCCCACGCAGCAAATTTACCGTAACCCGTCTTGGGTCTTCCGAGTCGTTTATGAGAGGGACTCGGGCTTCGTAATCCCGTGCTTCGTAAACACAGGGTACTACGGATCGATTGTTTTCCTCGGCTGTCACAGCCGGTCCATTCGACACGTTGGTCGGTACCGTGATCCAATAAATCGCCCGTGGCGGGATCGTAACCGTAAGGGGCTCGAATTGGAGTCGCTTACCATTAATTTCGAAGAAGTTCTTCTTGCCGATGCCAATGTAGGTTTGGTATTTTTCCATGAAGGGAATCCCGATCAGCCCGTCTTCTTCGAGTGGAAAATCATCGGGGACGACGTGAAATACGTGTTTTTCGCCGTCGAACTCCTGCTGTGTGATGAATAATGATCTATGTAGATCGTTACCCATTTTGAATTCGGTGTTAATGTTCATATTAACTTTTGCTTTTCCATCGAGAATTCCTTTTTTTATCAGGCTGATCGCTGCACCGGTGTCTAATAGAAATCTCCCTGGTCTGCGAGTGTCGTCCATTGGCAATCTGACGACCCGTTTGGTTGATCCGATGGCATTGATCCGAGGGATGCATCCTCGTGTTGTTCCGGCTGTTCCACTATTACTTTTTCCGGCACATGGTGGACACGTGGGACGAAGGGAGGCCCAGGTACCTGCTGGCGCTCCCGAAAACCCGTAGGCCGTCCTGGGGTCTCCGACCTTTGCTGCGCGTTGTGCATTTTTTTTACGGCAGGCAGCTTCGAGGTGTCCCAAATTGTGGCAGTAATTGCACCTGGTCGGGGTCCGTTGGCTCGATATTGGGGTATTCGGTGACCTGGCCTGAGAATTGGGTGGCCTAGGGCGCGTGTCGGGGTGGCGCTCGGAGAGGTTGAGATTTCGGGTCATCATTTCCCTCGTATAATCGTATGCCTCCGCTGCTTGAGCCTTCGCGATGGCTGCACGAATGTTGTCCGGTCTTTGCGCCCGTACTTCCGTCGAAATTTCTTTTCGAAGCCCTAGTAAATACTGCTCGAGACCTTGTTGTCTTTCGTATTTTATTATCGATCTTCGCTCTGTTTCGTCCGTCAATGAGTTCGCGAGCATGGATAACATTTGATTTTGCGTTTCTAAATATCGGTTCGTAAAATGAGAAACACTTTCGTTCTTTCCTTGAAACGTACGCGAACGTTTATCCCGAAAAACACTAACCGGCTGTAAATTTCCGTATAAAATTCGAAGGGCATCGTACAGTTGTTCATAACTATCCGTATCGTATTCATTAAGTTCGCGTTCGGCAACGCCAGTGATTTTCTTCGCGATAATAAGACGACGGAAATAGTCTGGTCGCGAAACGTCTACCCGCACTTTTTCGATTGAACTAATAAAGGCTTCTACACCGATACTCTTTCCGTCAAATGGTTTAATAAGTTCTATCGCCTCTTTGGGCTGCAATGGCTCGAATGTGTCATCCGATGTTTCACTCGCGGCTCTCGATGGCGGTTCAATTCGCGGATTGTCAATCACTTCGTTCGTTTGATCGGACATTTTATTCACTGTGTTTTTGATCATTTTGTTTAGGCTCGACAGGGACATGTCTTTTGTTGTTGTAGAGTCTGTATCGGAGTCACTCGCGATCGATATAGGCGTGCGATAATGAGTAAAAGAGTGACTCACCGTTTGTTGGTAATCCAGTTTGTTGCGGTGTCCTTTGTCGTTTCCTTCCGTGTAGTCCAACGGTCCTAAGTCTCCAGCACGTAAGAATGGCACCACCCCACACTTAGCACCAATTTGTTACGTCACAAACTCGAATTAGAGGAAAAGTCTATGAACTGGGCGTGCCAATCTGGCTTCAAGACGCGGTTGTAGGACAGTAGACGCGGTAGACACGAAAGTAGACAACAAGAGACGTTTATTTTCACAGTCCACTGTCGGACAGAGCTTTCGCTTGGTTTACAGAGTTACTTACTAACTAACTAGCCTAGGTTACATCGAGTCTTATAACTACAGAAGGGTGTGAGTGGTGGGGGTTGAATCAGGAGGCTGTGGGAAAAGGCGGGTATGCTTGAAGAGATGACCTGAATTGATTAAGGGAAAGTCATAATGACCGTGGAATGCGAAGGCATTCTTGAAGGGAATCTTGAGAGAAAGGGATCGTCGGGAATTGGTGGGAAAGTCGGGAAGGAGGTCAACCACAGAGTGGTGGACCGGATGACCATAAATTTGGGTACAGGTGAAGGTGGCCACCAACGGGTGGGCTGATGGGAAAACTAGTGTCGGAATGCATCTATGGAATGTGGAAAGAATGTGGGAGAAAGTAGGAATAGTATGGGTCTGTGTCACAATATATATGTATATATGTATATGATATATATATATGAACGGGTACATGTCAGATCCAATTCGGCACCATAGCGGTATAGATGGGGACATCTGGCACAAATGAGGCTGGATCCGATATTCATTTATATGCAAGGTATAATCTCGGCGCCGGTCCCCAAAATATAATAGGTATCTAATGGAGACCGCGTTCAATGTGTGCAACGGATGTTTTAACGACCGACTGCAAAATCAACAGAAATACGGAAGCTAAAAAATGGAAATATGCTACGATGCAATCAACTTCTTGGAAATATAGATCTAAAGTGCGTCGATTCAACGTTCATTTTAATTCTGTTTACGGCTTAAGCACTTTCTTAGCGAAAATTTATCAGACACGGCTTAGTTATTCGAGCGGTATAAATATCGAGAATCTGCATCACATAGCAGAATTTGTTGACGCATCGTATTCATATTTGGTATTGTTTCTAAGCGCAATTATTAAGCAAGATATGTTGCTAAATACTTTCGTGGCCAGATGGAAAATTCGGATAGCAAATGTCGAGAAAACGTAAGAATTAGATAAATTTTCAGATGGTCTGAAGTTTACAGAAATTTGAATCACTACTATGGTTCAACCCAAACGGTTAATCAATAGTGTAATCAAAAACATAAAAATCGAAATACCGAAGAGGTTGACCGACAGAACCGTATGGGTACAGGAAATGAAAATTGCGACATGAAAGAGCTGGAATTTTGACGATCAGAATCCTCAGAACTTCGAAATTACGGTGTTCCAAAGACAGATTCGCCAACGCCGTTTTGAGTCAGAAAAAAGTAATCAAGTAGCGTGTTGGGTACGCACATGATAGTTCCGTAGGCATTCTGTAGTAGTCATTGACATTTGGAGAAACTTTTTTTTTCGAAATTTTGATTTTGCAATTTTTTTTTTCCAAAAATATCATTCCTTTTTTAGGTCACCGATCTACATCTGTGTACCAAATTTCATCTCAATCGGTACATAACTAAGAGAATAGGAGGACTGTGACATACAGACAGACGGTCGGATGGACTTGGCAAAACCATAAAGGTTCCGCAGATTTCCTCGGAACCCTAAAACGCGAAGGTTAAGACATTCATCGCTCGAAATCTAAGAATCAATTGTACGAAAAAGTATGCATGTTTAAAGTTGGTGGACCGACGATTTTAAATTACGAAATATCGGGAAATTCATTAATCATATTTTAAAACTGCAAAAAATATGTAAAATAGGTTCGGTCGAGTTGCGTTCGTAATAAGCGTACCATTAATGGAACATATTGTATATAGCGTGGACACCCAACTAGCTTTTGATGTGTACTGATTTCCAGTTACGGTACCGGTAGTACTCCATACATCACAGCTTTGTGGTCCTGACGAGTACCCATACAATCCCTTGAGCGGTGTTATGTCCCCGAAATTAACACGCGTCTCAGAAAGGATGCGGGTTGGAGGGGATGTATGTTTTGTAGGGATCGTTTACCGAATGAAGAGTTTAACTCAATAAATTAACAATGGGTTTTGAATTTATTTTACGATGGAGAGAATGAACTGATCTTTGATAGTACAGGCTCGCGATATCGCTTTACATGTGTAGCGATGTCGCGTTGATAACAAACTTGATCTTATGGGTATCGTATTCGCCCGTCGCGTGGTATGAGTTATCTACTAGTCGGCGCGCGTCGGGTTATCTCCTCACGTCGTGTCGCGAGCCGTGATACATGTAAGAAATACAAGTCCAGCGGGTCGTGACGCGAGAGTCTTTCGGAGGAGATCTTTTCGATTCGATGTTTCAGTTCAGACTGACAATCGATGCTTCGGATCGATCGTCGCGATCGTCGTTCAATGGTCGCGTGATTTTGTGTCAGCAATTTTGACGGTCACTCGCGGCGCGTGTGCACTCGAAAATGCATTTTTGACGGTCACTCGCGGAACGTGTGCACTCGAAAATGCATTTTTGACGGTCACTCGCGGAACGTGTGCACTCGAAATTGCGCGATTAGATCGGCGCAATGGCCTTCGGGTCATTGCACGATTTAACGTCAGCTTTCTGTTGAAAGAAAGTGTCGAAATGATTTTGCGGCGGAATTCCGAAGTGTTGAAATAGGTTCGCGAGGAATTCCGTTCGAAATAATATTTCCCAATAATATTTCCCAATAATATTTCCCAAGTAAAGTATGATTAATTATGACAATAGGTTATAATTAATTTAGTTTAACAATTTTGAATTTTTCGGGGCACAACATCCCTCCCCCCTGAAAAGTAAAAATTTACACAGTGAATTTTTACTAGACGATTACATTGAAATTATTTCAAAATTGTAGGCCTTGGTTTCTTTGGCCGGACGCATCGGAAGTACTGGCCCAGCTGACGCGCGGTTTCGAGTTCTTTCTCGTCATCTACATGCGCGCTTCGGCCTTCGCTCGGAGTGATGGGCTCCAAGTTGATGGCAACCGTAGCTGAGGGCGACGGTTGCGCGTTCATTGACATTATTGCGTGACGCTTACGTTTTATTTTGAACACAACGTAACTGACCAGTACTACCGTTGCGATAAATATGATGGTCACATATGTCCCGATCGCAAGGGAGTCTCGTAAATTGGGATCAAATTTTTCGTCGGTTTTTCTTTTAGGGTATTACGGGATAGATCTCGAAAAATATCAGAAATTCTTGAAATTTTGAAAAATGATAGTTCCTGTTAGAATAATAATAATATTATATCATCAAGATTCAGGATCAAACGATTGATTACGTTAATTCGTTATTAGTTTGGCTGTTTGTAATGCTAAATCTGTATGGCATGGTCGGATTCTTTTTCCGAGATTTTGCAATTCCGCTGGGTCACGAAATTCACTTTTCATATTTATTTCACTTTCACTTTTGCCTACTGTTGCTGGCAAGCTTTTATCGACATCCGTCAGGGAGAGCTTTCCAGGTGGCAGGTAGCCCTCGTTGACCACCTGTGTGATTCGTCTCCCTGTCCAGACGCTGAAACCTTGGGCAGTTACTACGCATACCCCTACCAAAGCCAATATTCCTATACCAGATAATGATTCGTGACGGTCAATTTTGTTTTCGCGTTTAATGTCGATCGGTTCGATTTTGGGAGCTGTGTATAACCATTTACCGTGTCTTTTCATGATTATTATAACTGTTTGCGTTAAACTAGTTGCTCGTTCTTCGCGTTCTAACCCGCTATCGGTATCGAATTTCGCGTACGCTCGCACTTCGCACGGCGCGTCGTTGATTAACGGCAGTTTCGGTTGCGAGGTCGGACAAACGTACAACGCATCGGTAAATTTACATTTCGCGATGAAATGCGTATGGAATTCCGATTTTCTTTATTTATTTATTTATTTATATATTATTATTATTATTTAAAAAAAATTTTTTTTTTTTCTACAACCATGAAGTTTTCGGTCGTATCGAGATACACGAAAGTGTTTTCGGTTGACCGGACTGGAAAGGGGGTACGTTTTGCTGACGTGGTACCCGTGCTGGTTGAGGAGCGGAATGTCGACAACGACGACTACCGTACCGTTGTGGTAGTGAGCCGTGACATCCGCGTGATGCAAAAGATAGCTCATATATATATATATATATATATATTTTATTTTTTATTTTTTGTTCAGGTTGTGACCTTGTGAGCTCTTTTACGTCGTCGAGGAGGGTTTCTACGAGCATGCTCGCGATCGCGAAATTCTCGTCAAGCCGTAATCATCTCGTAATCCGATCCCATTGGTCAGATATTCTCACTCAGACGTTCAACGAGGGATTTGATCTCGACCTCGTTCGTTTTAATTTTTTTTTTTTTTTTTTTGTTCGATGGTCGCATCTTTTGATTTTATATCGATAATTGGTTCGTTTATTATCGCAGCATTATTTTGTTTATTAACCAGCGTCGATGTCGCCGCGTTATGACTTTGATCGCGGTACCAAGACCGTCGATCAGGCCCCTATGGTTTCGGACGAGGTGAGGTCTTAATAAATTACGGTATGTTTCCATACCTTCCATCATTTTTAACGTCGCACAGAGACCGTGCGTTTTTACCTCGTTTTTGCACTTTCGAGGAGGTCGCTAATCTCCATGTGGTTTCTGTTACCGCGAGTCTCCCGAGCGCCGTCGCGAGGCGCGTGAGATTGTCGACGGCCTGTGGGACGATGTCCTGGGCCTCGGTCGTCTTTTCGAGACGGAACGATAAAAATTAATTTATCATCATTATTAAAATTTTTTTTTTCCTTTTTATTTATTATTATATCATCTTTCAATTTTTTATAAAATCGTTATGTATTTTTTTTTTGTTTTTAAGTGATCTGGCCCCAGTGGGGTCGGGTCGAATAAATGTCGAGATTCGTCTTTACGTTGGAATTAACAAAATATTTTTTTTTTGTTTTAGTTCCTCTTCCTTCTTTCCTGTTATGTTTTTCACGTTTTTCAGAATCTTTTATGGTTTTTTAGGATTTTTTTTCATGTTTGTGTTAATCCTTATGTTTAACAAAATTTTTTATCTTTCTCCTTCTTCTTCTTCTTCTTCTTCCTCTTCTTCTTCTTCTTCTTCTTCGCTCGCGGCGGGCGGCCTGGGGCCGACGCGCGAGCAACAATTTTTAATCTTTTTTTCATTTCCACGCGGCTCGTGTTCGACTCGGTGTCGGTGCACGAGAGCGTTTTTTTTTTTTTTTGTTTTTTGTATATGCACGTATGGAAGTTACGCGCGTGTATGAATGTATCTCTCGTTTGTGTGTCGTTGGTCTTCATATATATGTAATTGGATAAACAGTATCACATATATGTGGGGCACGTAATTACAATGAGATATTTATTCATATATATATATATATATATATATATATATATATATATATATATATATTATTTATAGTAGTTCACGACCGAGTTTGTACGGTTTGTGTGGACCACCACGTCTTTACGCAGGTGTTTCGCGGCTCCTGTCTGCATTTTTACATTTTCGGCAATTTGCGTGTTTCTTTAACGATTTTATTCAGGAAGTTCGTTTCCTGGTCGGACAGAATCGTCCTCGGCATACCAAATCGGCAAGTCACTTCCGTGACAAGTGCACTAGCAACTGTATAGGCCTCTTGATTCGTAATTGCCATTGCAGCGCTATACTTGGTCGGAGCATAAGGGTAGTATGCATTCGCTTGAGGCCCTGATGGCCGCCGGGGGCGTATCGTGATATCGACAATATCTGGGCCCGTCCCCCGGGGCGTGGGCACGTTATCTCAGGACGGAGGCCATTTTTTTTTCTGTATGGCCGTCTCCGTTCTCCGATAGCGAGCTATGCTTGTTATCACTATTGCTGTCACTCTCACTTTCGCTCTCTTCTCCGTCACTCGCGTTTGATCGAGTGGGAGGGAGAGCGTGAGGCTCGAAGTCCCGCGTAGTGAGATTGCCTACCCCGCCCGTTTCTCGCTCGCACGGCGAGGCAGTAGCGTTCTCACTCTTCCCGTCTCTCCTCTTTGTGCCGTGGTTCGTACCACGCGCACTCTTGCTACGAGGAGTTTCTTTCTCTTTTCCACGCGTGGTTATTATACCACGCGTCTCACTTTTTCGCGTCGTTTCTCTCTCGTCTTGCCGGTACTTCTCTCGCGGCCATTCGTGTAGTTCTCGGCTAGACAGAGATGCGCGTCGTTCTGTTGTCGCTCTTTCTCTCTTGCTCTCGTGACGACGCATATGCGACTGAGCACGTCGGCGTTCGGATTTCCTTTTACCCGCTTTATTTTTTGGATATCGAACTCATGCTCGGATAATTTTATTTTCCATCGCATGAGTCGAGATCCGGGGTCTACAGTTCCGGACAACTACGTGAGAGGTTGATGATCTGTTACGACTGTAAATTGCGTACCCTAAACATACGGTCGGAATTCAGTCATAGCCCGCACGATCGCGAGCAATTATTTCTCGGTCGTGGTATGATTTTGTTCCGCTTTGTTTAATGTGGGATTCGTGTAACAGATGGGTAAATATTTTCTGATTTTACCCTGAGACAGGATAGCGCCGATGGCTTTGTCAGACGCATCCGTGGTCACCGGTTTACCGAAATTTGGATATTTCAGTATCCGTGCCGTTGTCATGACGTTTTGTATTTTTTTTTTGTTTTATTTATTTAATTTTTTCCCTTTTTTTAGCTGCCCGATAGCCGCGTCTCGAGCTGCTGTTCACTCGAACTTTGCGTCGTTCGCGCAAGCTCGGTTAGGGGTTTCGCGATTCCGGAGAAATCTTGCGTGAATTTCCGATAGTAACCGGCCAAACCGAGGAGAGATTCTACTCCTTTCACGTTGACCGGCATTGGGAAATTTTTTACGGCTGCAATTTTTTAGTACCTGCTTGCACGTCGTTTTCAGAAATTGAGATGATGCGTTCTCTTTCAGAGGAGTTGGCATTTACTCGGCTGAAGGACCAATTTGGCTTCTCGAAGACGACGGAAACTTCTTTCAGTCGACTATCGTGCTCTTGCAGTGTCATACCATGGATGACATTATCATCCAGGTAGACGTAGCATTTTGTCCCGTCCAGTCCTGCTAATTAGCCCTTGGAAAGTCGGGGTAGCAATAACTTTTTTTTTCAAAGGGCATTTGATGGTATTCGACGTGCCCTTGGGGGGTTGGAAAAGCGGTTTCTTCTCTCTCGGCCGTCGCCATCCGTATTTGATGAAACAAGGGACGAGGTCGAGAGTGGAAAAAAAAAGTATCTAGCTCTTTTCTATTGGTCCAAAATTTCTGTGGTATTAGGCAACGGATACAAGTCTCCAATGGTGGCTTTGATCAACTTTTCGAAAATCTACCACGACTCGCATGCGTCGCTCGCCGTTTGCGTCCGGTTTCATTGCTACAACGAGTAAGGGAGCGCTCCACCGGCTCTTACTCGGTTGTATAATACCTTCGGACATTTCCTCCGTCTGCTTTTCAAACTATTTTTTTTTTAAATTTATTTTATTTTATTTTATTTTATAATTTTTTCTTGTGTGCTTCTGGCAGACGGTAAGGGTGTACCTTCGTGGATAACGCACCCTTCTGCAGGAGAATTTGGTGCCCGACCACGCGCGTGCACGGCATTATGTCTCCTGGGGGTTGAAATATGTCCTTGAATTCGGAAATAATTCCGTCGAGGGACAACATTTCCTCAGCGTTGAGGTGCGAGAGATCGAGTTCGCCCCGTAATCCCTCGAGGCGCTCGGCCCCGCGCCCTGCGCGCAACGCATTTATGCTGAAAGCCTCGACCGCGTTATCTATCGGCGGCTCGAGCACGTGCGTTCGCTGGTGTTGGTGTCGACCGTACGACAGTTTGCCCGCGGTATCGTGACACATGTTCCTACTGTCACGTCGTGATTAATTTCGAATTTTTGGGTTGTCGGGCATTGGATCCGGACTACCGCTACAAATCGGAACGATGTTTATCGCGTATCATTCTCGATTACTGTATCGAGCAACAGGTTTTTTTTTGTAAAAATGATGCTCCTTTTAGTTTTCCTTAAAATCTCTTCTTTAAAGTTTTTCCATTAGAAGTGTTTATTAGATTTTTTTCCTCTAAGAATTATTTTCATTCACATTTTTCATCAAAAATTTCTTCCTTTAAACATTTTTTCGTTACAAATTTTTTTTTATTAAAAAGATTTTTACCTTCAAGTTTCTTTATTCAAAATGTTCATTAATTTTTTCATTGAAAAGATTTTTCCCTTCAAGTTTCTTTATTTAAAATGTTCATTAATTTTTTCTTTAAAGATTTTTCTTTTAAAACTGTTTTCATTAAAAATCTGTTTATTTGTATCTGAAAATTATTTTTTCCTGGAAACAAATTTCCATAAAATTTTTTTATTTTTTTTTTAATTTTTTTTATTAAAATTGAAATTATTTCCTTTAAAACGTTTTCATAAAAACGTTTCCTTCCCGGGCGGTTTTTCGAAGCGATGGGGCAGGTTCGCCTCCCGGTCGTCGTGTACGATTTCGTGCCACAAATCTCGAATTGCTGCGCGACTGGCAACTTCTTTCGTTGACAGACTCGTACAACGTCGGTTCAATTTTCGCTCGAGCGGGTACCTGCTCTTGCTCTTGCAGGCCGTTCTTGGAATTGGTTTGTGCGCTTCGACGCGTGGCGTCTTCTATTTTGGTCAAAACGCCCACACTGAGTCCTCTTATCAGCTCTGTGGTAAGATTTTCCGCTCTCGCGGCGTACGCCGCGACGCTTTCTCCCCGGCCTTGTTGCAGGGAATCGAACTCAATTTGTAGGGCTATCAATGACTTGCGATGCCCATACAAAGCTTCTAGTTCAAGTCGGAGCGCGCCGAGCGAGGTAATTGTTTTGTTTTGCAATTCCCGTGCCGCTCGGCCTTCAATGTTACGGATAAGCAGTATCTCTAGTAACATTTCGTGGTCTTCGGGAGCCACAAGACGAAATACGACATCGCACGAACGGAGAAAATGGTCGAGCTCGTCCGCACTTCCGCCGGAGAACTTTCGAATATGTTTACACGCTATTCGCCAGTCTAAAGTCGGTCGTACGTTGGCTCGTGGTCCATACCGTGTGCGCGCGGAATTCAAGCGTTCCAACTGCCCTTCCAGCTCGGCTACCTGGCCCTCGAGGCTCTCAATGAGCTCGTAAGGGTTACTGTCTACGTCCCGAAGGACGTCGGCTCGGTCCCGGCGAGCGGATGGCACGTCACCCGTCAATCTTTGGCGCCGTCGATCGAGCTCGCGTTGTCGCAACGCGATTTCTTCTGGCTCGTCGAGGTGAAGATTATCGGAATCTTGATCGTCCAAAAATCTAGTACTCACCGTTGGTCGCCGAAGCTTCGCCCCGAGGCTTCGCCCGGAAGCTCCCCGTGCTAAGGCATCCAACGATAGGTTTCCCGTACGTCGCTTCGTACTGACACCGGATTGACTACGCAAACTCGCCGAAAGTCGAGCTTGCTGACCGGCGGGTATTTTTCCCGGCGGCGTCAATTGTTCTGATGCACGGTTCGTGCGGAGCGTCATTTCGCCGAACGCAGCATCAATAACCGTCGCGACCCCTACCTCTTCCGACGGTAGGGGAGATTCGAAAGAATGTCCGCGGCGCGGCATTTTTAATCGATTTTTCGCGGTAAATGGTTTACGCGTAACTATCGATTTTTAATTAATATTTTTTTTTCTAAACGGGGTTGGCTCGTTCGGTCAGGGCTGCTCCGCTGACGTTGTAAACGACGCTCAACTGGTCCGCGTGAATCGGACTCTAACCACCGATTTTTTGTTGTTGTTGATATTTCCAACTTATCGCGAGCACTGCATCTATCGCGATCTATCTACTGCGGTCTGTATCGCACGTAGAGTTGAGTTTCTCACTTGAGAATTTTCTTTTTCGGAAGCAAAAGAAATATTTTTTTGAGAAAGAAAAAATTTTCGATTATTTTTCCTACTGCGGTCTGTATCGCACGTAGTTTCGAGTTTCTCACTTGAGAATTTTCTTCTTCGGAAGCAAAAGAAATATTTTTTCGAGAAAGAAAAAATTTTCGATTATTTTTCCTACTGCGGTCTGTATCGCACGTAGTTTCGAGTTTCTCACTTGAGAATTTTCTCGACGGGATTTTTTCTCAAAAAATCAAAAAATTGAAAAATAAAAATTTATTTTCCTGTTCGAATACTTATTCGAATTAATGCGCTCACGGATAAAATTATACGAGATTTTTCCGCTGCGGTCCGTTGTTTCTACAATTTAATTAATTAATTTATTTTTTTTTATCGCGGGGGAAATTTTCATTTTTATTTTTATTTTTATTTTTTTTTTCGGCGCGAGCTATGCAATAAAATAAATTTTCCGAATCTCTTTTGGCTTTGGTAGTTTCTAGGTATGATTTTGATATGTAACTGCCACTTACAGGTAGAAGATCTTCGTTGACATGATGTCCTTCCGAATAGATCCTTCTGAGCAGATCCTTCCCTCAGTCCAAGTCCTTGTCCTTGACCCTCTGGAGTTGCTGATGGGCTGCTCGTCGCCTCCTCACGGTGTCCTTGTGGTCGTGGGAGGACCAGGCTGGATTTCGACGACTGCGTGTCGAATCGAGCTCTGGGTTTGGTTTCGCACAGGCACTGTTTTTTACTTTAAACGGCACTGTGTACCCAGGTTAATTTCGTGACGTCTGCGTGTCAGAAATTTTCGTAACTCTGGAGTTTTTTCGCGCGCGTGCTGACGTTGCTACTTGTGCAGCACCGCGTAGCCAGGCCAAAGTAATCGCGACGACTGCGTGTCGGGATTTTTTGTTACTTTTGGCTCTGGGTGTTCACTCACACATGCACGGCTTATCACTTGGAACGGCGCTGTGTGGCCAGGTTACTTTCGTGCCGTCTGCGCGATAGAAATTTCTCTAAACCTGGGCTTCGACACGCGTCCTGTCGCTGCTTTGTACACAGCGAGGCGTGACCAGGCCAAAATAATCGCGACGTCTGCGTGTCGGGATTTTTTCTTTTGCTTTTGGGTCTGGGTTTTTATTCACACACGCGCGGTTTATTACTTGAAACGGCGCTGTGTGGCCAGGTTAATTTCGTGACGTCTGCGCGACAGAAATTTCTTGAAACCTGGGCTTTGGCACGCGTCCTGTCGCTGCTTTGTACACAGCGAGGCGTGACCAGGCCAAAATAATCGCGACGTCTGCGTGTCGGGATTTTTTCTTTCGCTTTTGGGTCTGGGTTTTTTATTCACCCACGCGCGGTTTATTACTTGAAACGGCGCTGTGTGGCCAGGTAAATTTCGTGACGTCTGTGCGTCAGAAATTTCTTTAACCCTGGGCTTTTGCACGCGAGCTGTCACTTTTTTGTGCACAGAACTGCGTGACCAGGCCAAAGTAATCGCGTCGACTGTGTGACGGGATTATTGTTAATTATTTTGGCACTGGGTTTTATCGCACGCGTGCTGTCGTTGCCTTGTGCACAGCAACGCGTGACCAGGCCAAAATGATCGCGACGTCTGCGTGTCGGGATTATCGTTAATTATTTGGCGCTGGGTTTTAACGCACGCGTGCTGTCGTTCCTTGTGCACAGCAACGCGTGACCAGGTCAAAATAATCGCGACGTCTGCGTGTCGGGATTATCGTTATAATTATTTGACACTGGGTTTTATCCTCGTTTTTAATTCGTCACCGCACTGAATTTATTTCGGCAGATCCCACCGCTGCCACCAATGTTATGTCCCCGAAATTAACACGCGTCTCAGAAAGGATGCGGGTTGGAGGGGATGTATGTTATGTAGGGATCGTTTACCGAATGAAGAGTTTAACTCAATAAATTAACAATGGGTTTTGAATTTATTTTACGATGGAGAGAATGAACTGATCTTTGATAGTACAGGCTCGCGATATCGCTTTACATGTGTAGCGATGTCGCGTTGATAACAAACTTGATCTTATGGGTATCGTATTCGCCCGTTGCGTGGTATGAGTTATCTACTAGTCGGCGCGCGTCGGGTTATCTCCTCACGTCGTGTCGCGAGCCGTGATACATGTAAGAAATACAAGTCCAGCGGGTCGTGACGCGAGAGTCTTTCGGAGGAGATCTTTTCGATTCGATGTTTCAGTTCAGACTGACAATCGATGCTTCGGATCGATCGTCGCGATCGTCGTTCAATGGTCGCGTGATTTTGTGTCAGCAATTTTGACGGTCACTCGCGGCGCGTGTGCACTCGAAAATGCATTTTTGACGGTCACTCGCGGAACGTGTGCACTCGAAATTGCGCGATTAGATCGGCGCAATGGCCTTCGGGTCATTGCACGATTTAACGTCAGCTTTCTGTTGAAAGAAAGTGTCAAAATGATTTTGCGGCGGAATTCCGAAGTGTTGAAATAGGTTCGCGAGGAATTCCGTTCGAAATAATATTTCCCAATAATATTTCCCAATAATATTTCCCAATAATATTTCCCAAGTAAAGTATGATTAATTATGACAATAGGTTATAATTAATTTAGTTTAACAGATTTGAATTTTTCGGGGCACAACAGCGGCATTTTCAGGTTGATTGTGGAGACTAAAGCACTTATTATTGTTCTGTTGATCATGTTTTTTATGCATTAAGTGTATTGGAATATCGGCACGCTAATCATCGCTATTAATTAATATTATTTATTATTTTCGTATAAAGCTTTGTATTTTTATTATTGATTTTTAATTCAGGCATCAATTCAGGAATAGCCGAATGTTTCCGAACTTTAGTTACACCGATCGCAGCCCGACGTCGCGATAAGACAGTATCAAGCGTAAGACGCTATCAAGCGGTAGGCACTGCAGCGCTGTTATGTCCGTATGACGAGTAATAGAATATTACGAGTCAATTGGAAGTTGTAAAGTTCGGGATCGTTTGCCGATGAGGGGTTTAACCCGAATGATAACAATACTGATTAATTTAGTTTCAATAATTTAACAAGTTTATTACTTAGATCAATTATTTTACACTTGATTACTTAAATCTGCTCGAGTACTTCCGAGTAGATTTATCTCGTGCGAACGTCACGCGTAGCGATGTAATTTTAGACTGACTTCGGTACGAAGACCGAAGTTCTTATATTTTTCTCTT
This sequence comes from Diplazon laetatorius, assembly GCA_963662125.1. Taxonomy (NCBI): domain Eukaryota; kingdom Metazoa; phylum Arthropoda; class Insecta; order Hymenoptera; family Ichneumonidae; genus Diplazon; species Diplazon laetatorius. Next base: position 4,237,914 of record OY759162.1, on the reverse strand, counting down.
TGTTTACAAGTTTACCCCACCTGGTAAATTTGCAAACGCGTTCCAAATTAATATTACGAAATCATCGTACAATGGTCGTCCTCGGACGATCGTTGCTACATTTCTTTATTTTCGATGATTTTGCTGACAGCGATTATGAAATCGCTGTTCCATTTCTTTTACGCATGTTAACGATTTGTACAACACATTCGTGCAATCGTTTTTACATGTGTCGCTCGTGTCGAATCGATGTCAACGATTAATACAACACATATGTGCAATCGTTGCATCGATCGCTAAATTCTTTATAAAATTCTGGGGCATAACACCCCTCCCCCCTGAAAAGTAAAAATTCGGAAAGAATTTTTACTCTCGCTTATATTACTATCCGCACTGAATTTTACTAAAATTTCATTTCCCAAAAATTCCCCTTTTTCTTTTAAGCTAGAATTGTAACATAAAACGGATTGTTATGTATGTATATATATATATAATTTTTATTGGTGCCGATAACGTTGGTCTGTCCTTCTGCGCTCATCGCGCCTTTCTCTCGATGGGAGAGGCTCGCTGGAAGCTGCTCGTCGTCCTTCCGGAGGAGCGAGTGTCTCGAGATTAATCGCGACAGCGGGTTGTGGCGGCGCGAGTGCCGCTACCGGTGTCGGATTTCGCTTACGTTTCCAAAATTTGACGAGAAGGTAGCAAACGAATGCTATCGGCATGATCGCGCTTAAGGCGTAATTTCCTATTACATGCACATTTATGCTATCAGTAAAACTATTATTTAATTTGTCCTTTAGTTCGTGCACCCGCGTACCGATTTCTTTTAATTCTTCGGGGTTTCGAAGTACACTTATCACATTGAAATTATTATTTTTTGACACTTGTGCTCCCTTGTCGTCTTCTGACAAGGTGAGGTTGTGTGGGGGCAGATAGTCCCCTCTGACTTCCTGTGTCAGCCGTTGTCCCGTCCGCACGCTGAAGTCTCGGGCGGTTACTGTACAAACACCTACCAAAGCCAATATACCCGCGTTTTCTAAACTTTCGTGTTGGTTTACCCGTCCTTCGCAAGTTATAATAATTAGTTCTTTGTAAGGGGCGACGAATAACCATTTCCCCTGTTGTTTAAGGGGTACGATGAGCGTCTGACTGAGGTTAGCAACGCGTTTTCCGCAGTGAAGACCTCCGTCGGTGTCCATTTTCGCGAGGATCCGAACTTCGCATGGTGCGTTATTCGTCAGCGGTAGTGTCGGATGCACCGCTGGACATATATATTGTTCTTCGATAGTTTTGCAAATTTTTAAATCTTCCTTGGCGATCCGTAAATAATCTCTGTTAATCAGATCGACCGCCACGATATCTTCAGTCGTGTCGAGGTAGTAGAAAACGTTACTACCGGCCCTGGTGGGGATGGGGTACACCCTATACAACTGGAATCGTTGTTGACTGATCAGAGGGATGTCCAAAATCACCACCACGGTACCGTTATGAAAATATGCTTGCATTTCGGCCAGCTGCAATAATGTAGGTATCTCGTATCGCTCGATTGCCACGGGAAATTCGCATCCCGGGGGCAAGTGTGGTAGAGCGTCGGTGAGATGTTCCGCTAATTGCTTGGACGACAGAACTGCAACGTCTACTCTTTTATTCTGGATAGCGACAATGATTCTAAATAATTCATCCATATCGTTAAGCAATGTCTCAACGAGAATGCTCACGGCAGTGAGACTTTCGTCAAACCGTTGTCGTTTCGCCACCGTATCCATCTTTCCGGTCAGAGTATCACTCACCCGCGCGATAAGGTTTTGTAGGGCCTTGTCGTTCGCTTCGGCAGTATATGTCGAGGTGTTAAAAGCGTTGAGCGCGGCCTGCACCACTTGCAGCTGATCCACCATAGTGTCCTTGAGCGTGTGCTCGTGAGCTCGGAGAGCAGTTATCTCCGCGCTAATTTTTTTCGCGTCCTCAGCGTCCATATTTCCGGTGATGGACCTGATAACGGTTCCTAGCCCATCAATCAAACCTCGGCGTTTCCGAAGTGTGTGAGGGCTCAAGAGGTCATAAAACATCTCCATTTTATACGAGATTTTTTCGAGCATTCGCATGACCTCGTCTCCTAATACAAAACAAAGGTCATTTGCTGTATTGTTTTCGTTGCACTTGGCCAACAGTAACCTCAGGTATCTGCTGGCTTTGATGCACCCGTTAGATATGGGTGCTACGTCTATAGACACTGCCAACCTCCAGGTGGCCTTCGTCTCGACGTAGTATCCTATTTCTTCGTAGTAGACACCCGGATTGCTGACGAATGTTGTGATGTCGTAGTCCGCGATTTCCTGGGTCGTTCCTCCCGTGCCGAGAGATAGCAACGCCACCCTGCAAGGTGAAGGACGGTCGTTAGCTACTCTCCTTACCGAAATGTGCTGACGTTACACATTTTAATGTTCGATGAATAATTTCAGCCGGTTCGTATGTACAGCGACTGATTTTCTTCCCTTCATTATCACGTATGTGACAGGTGAAGTTTTTTCAATAATATTATATGGACCAATCCATTTCGGCGTAAGTTTAGCCGATCGACCACGACGAACCGTTTCATCGTGCAACAGAACCTTGTCACCAACGTTAAATTGTATTTCTTTCGTTGATTTATCGTAAGATTCCTTCGATTTAATTTTTGCTGACTGCAAATTTTGTCGAGCGGCGCTCCACGCAGCTCGTAACCGTTCGCGTAACTCCTGGCTATAATCGCTATAGCTATATGTAACTCGCGGCTCTTGTTTCACAGCTGTCGGGAGCTCGGCCTCGCGACCGAATACCAATGCATACGGTGACATTCCTGTAGCTGTGTGTGGGGTGGTATTGTATGTAAACATTGCATACGGCAACCACTCGTCCCAATCTGACTGATCTCCTTCGATGAAATGACGGAGATACTCAGCAAGTGTACGATGCGATCTTTCAAGTGCACCGTTTGTTTCAGGATGATATGCCGTCGTTTGAATTTTTTTAATTCGTAATAATCGACATACTTCCTTGAAAGTCGCGCTTAAAAAATTCGTACCCTGGTCGGATAACACGGTTTCTGGTGTACCATAACGGCAGATGACTTCTTCGACGAACGCCCTTGCCACCGTTCCCGCTTCTTGATTGGGAATGGCCATGGCGGCGCTGTACTTCGTAAGGGCATCCTGAAACGTTAGTACATATTTGTTTCCATGGGAAGTCTCTGGAAGCGGCCCGACGATATCCACTGCTGTTTTTTCGAAGGGCTTACCCGGAGTATCCGTTACAATCATCGGTACTCGCTCTCGCCGTCGAAGTTTATTTTTTTGACATTTCTCGCATCGAGAAATGTACTCTTTAATTTCTCTTTTCATACCAGGCCAGTTATACCGAGTTCTCAACCTTTGTAGGGTTCTTTTTAAACCTTGATGCCCACCGAGAGGGGCATCGTGATATTCTTGTAAAAGCAATTTTCTATCTTTCGGCGAAGGACAGGTTACGCTACTGCGGCGGCGATGCTCTTCTTTCGTATCGCTTTCCTCGTCGCTACCGTGCTTCGAGCTCGAGTCACAGTCGTCCCCGCTCTCCGCTTCCTCAGCCGACCGTCGCTGCTTGTCAGCGAATTGTCGCTGGCCCCTGTGGCCCCGCGGCGCGCCAGTGTCACGCGTTGTGTCTCTGTCGCACCGTGCTCGCTCTCTCTCTCCTTCCTCGCTTCTCTCCTTTGTGCTGTCGTTCGCGCTGTCGCCCCTCCCGCCTGATGCTTTTACGGTGGGGCATTGCGGGTCACTCCGGCTAGTATTAACGTTCGACGATGATTTTTCTTCTCTCTCGTTGGCAATAGCTCGTGCTCTCTCTTGCGCCCTCGTAAGCGCGCATATGCGACTTAGCGCGTCTGCATTTGTATTTCTTTTACCTGCTTTATATTCAACGTCAAACTCATATTCTGACAATTTTATTCGCCATCGCATGAGACGTGAACCGGGGTCTTTCACACCGAATAACCAGGTGAGAGGTTGGTGATCAGTTACCACCTTGAAATGAGTACCATAAATGTATGGTCGGAACTGAGATATACCCCACACGATCGCAAGTAATTCTTTTTCGGTCGTGGTGTAATTCAATTCCGCTTTTGAGAGAGTACGACTCGCGTAGCATATCGGCAAATCTTCTCCGATTTTGCCTTGCGACAATATGGCGCCGATGGCTTTATCCGATGCGTCTGTAGTTACGACAAAGGGCTTCTTGAAATCCGGATACTGCAATACCGGAGCCGTGGTTAAAGCATTTTTTAACTCCGTAAACGCTGCATCTCTAATCGCAGTCCATTCGAATGCGGTGTTCTTCCGCACTAGCTCTGTGAGAGGTTTCGCGATTTTTGAAAAATCTTTGATAAATCGTCGATAGTACCCAGCAAGACCGAGGAAAGATTGTACTCCTTTTACGTTTATTGGTACAGGAAAATCTCTTACGGCGTTAATTTTTCCGGGGTCTGCTTGTACCCCATTTTCGGAAATAATGTGTCCGAGGTAGTGCGTCTCTTTACGCAGCAATTGACACTTACCGGGTTGCAAAGCCAATTTTGCTTCCCTGAGTCTTTGAAAAACTTCTCGTAGCCGTTCGTTGTGTTCCGATAGAGTTTTTCCATGGACCACTATATCATCCAAATAAACGTAACATTTTATTCCTTGTAAACCCGCCAGTACTGAATTCATCAATCTCTGGAAGGTCGGTGGAGCATTCTTCAAACCAAAGGGCATGCGATTATATTCGAAATGACCCTGTGGTGTGGAAAAAGCTGTTTTTTCTCTATCTTCTTTTGCCATCGGAATTTGATGAAATCCCGAGGCAAGATCCAACGTGGAAAAATACCGAGCTCGTCCGAGCTGGTCCAAAATTTCCGTAATGTTTGGAAGTGGATAGGAATCACCGATAGTGGCTTCGTTTAGTTTTCGAAAATCCACTACCACCCTCATACGCTGATTACCGTTCGCGTCAGGTTTTTTCGCGACGACGAGTAACGGCGCATTCCATTGACTCCGACTTGGACGAATAATGCCATCTGTCAGCATTTCGTTGGTTTGTTTTTCGACTTCTTTTTTGTGTGTTTCAGGTAGTCGATACGGATGTATTTTTGAGGGCTTCGTTCCCTCCTTCAAAGGGATGCTATGTTCCACCATGTCTGTGCATGGCAATTGATCCCCTTGGAGATGAAAAATGTCCTCGTAGTCATCGATTATTGCATCGAGCGACGATTTTTCTTCGGGATTTAGGTGAGCACAATCAAGCTCACGATGCAGTTGCGCAAGACGCTCCGCGCCTCGCCCCCTGCTTACCGTACGCACGCTCAATGCTTCGAGCGTGTTGTCGTCCAACGGCTCGAGTTCCACCGTCGGACGCAGCACTTTTTTCTCGTACTCGCTGGTGTTTATTAAACTTACCACACAGCTGTTCCCTTTAGGCGGCGTAATACAAGATCCCATTATTATATCTTGACCTAGGGAAACCTTTCCGACAAAACCGAGAAATTTGCTTCGTGTTTTGGCGTGTGTAATAGTTTCGCTTCGCGGGGGAAGAGCAATTAAATGTTTTCCATCAATTAATGGCATTTCATGACCATATAGTTTCAGTCGCGTTCCGCCGAGGATGTCTGCGTGATGCTTCTTGATGAAATCCATACCCAAGAGGCCATCCACCGCCAATGGTACATCATCGGTGACGACGTAGAACCAATGGATTATTCTGATCGCAGGAACTTCGACAATGACTTTAGCTTTGCACAAGGGTCGAAATTTTTCCCCTGAGACGCCCTTCAGCTCGATGTCACTATCGTCGATAATTGTGTCCGACCGCAAACAACTTTTTTTGATGATGCAGCACTGTGCACCGGTGTCTGCTTTGAGCGTCAGCATTCCGTCGACGGCGCTTGGCGCATCGATGTCGAAATCGTTGTCGGAACAGTTGGTAGGCAAATTAACTTCCATTAGCCTCAACGGACGTTCCTCAATCGTTGTGACGTCAGCTGACGTCTGCACGATGCTACTTGTATTTACTATGTTTATTTCCATAGCACCGATGGTTTTCATCGCGTCGTTGTTCCCCATCGCCTTTTCTGATGTCTGTTGACGCGGTTTTGACGGATGCTCTTCCTTACCCCCGTCCTTCGCTTGCCTCAACCTCTTTCGACAATTTTGCCAAGTATGCCCTTTGAGCTTGCAGAATTTGCAAACCGTGTCAACTTGATTGACTGAATGATTGCCGACAGGAACTGGCAGACTGGCTCGGCCTGACTGCCGTGGGCAATTACGAGCATGGTGTCCACTGTTCCCACAATGGAAACATCCTCTCCCGTCCGTATTTTGAGCGGGAAGAGATCTTCGGGAGGGCTGTTGGTGCCCTCCGCTCGTCCCTTTCGGCTGTACCATGTTACCAATTTCAATGGCGCCGTTTATGGACTCGTGCAGTGTCGAGAAGTTCCTCGACCGTACCAAAATTTGTACTTGCCCGTGCAAACCATTTTCGAAATTTGCCTGGGCGCTGCATCGTGTTACATCTTCGATGGTCCGGGCATCTCTCGCAGTTGAGACCCTTTCGCAGAGTTTTCCGATCAATTCGACGACGATTTTCTCTGTCCTGGTCCCGTATGCGGCAATTGATTCCCCTGGTCCTTGTCGAAGGGAACTAATTTCCATCTGCAGGGCAGCCAGCGATTTTCGCTGCCCGTACAGAACCTCGAGCTCGGTTTTGAGCTCCCTGAACGTGTGGATGCTTTTATGCTTAAGCTCCTGTGCTGCTCTACCACGGATATTGCCTGAAAGAATTAGCTTTAGCAATGTCCCGTGGTTAGCGTACGCTACGAGTTCAAAAACGGTTTCGCATGAATTTATGAACTCGTCGAGATCGTCTGCACTACCACCGCTGAACGTTCGAACATGCCTCAACGCTAAACCAAGGTCTAGCGACGAAGTATCAGGGCCTTGTCGCGGCTCCGGCTGTTGCTGTCTCGCCCTATCTTGATTCAACTGCTCACGCAGCTCGAATATCTGACTCTGGAGAGCTCGAATAAGTTCAAAAGGGTCACTATTGACATCCTGGAGGGTATTTGCTAAGTCCTGATGAGCGTTTGGTGCCCTATCGGTAAGTCTTCTCCTCCTCTCGTCCAATAGTTTCTGTTGTAGCGCGATCTCTTCATATTCATTCCGAATGGCCTGATCGGTATCCCGTGACTCGTGGTTTTCCCTACCTCTGGTTGTTCGAGGTATGGCGCCAAGGTTTTGGCCGGAAGCCCCGTTTTGTGAAAAATCGGTCCTCAAAAGGTTCGCTGCTTCCCCCCTGAGACGGTTGATATCCTCGTCGATCATGGCATCGGAAATCACTGACGGTGTATTTCTTCCGGTGCTGGGTAAATACGTATCTGTATCACCGGCGTCCACAAAAGATGTACCTCTCCTGAGGTTTACACCAAATTGTGATTGCAAACGGTTGGTAAGGACCGTCTGCCTGCTGTCCGGAATACGTGACGTTGGTGACAATGCTGCTAAAGCCTGATGGGCCCTAAACGTGATGTCACCTAACGCTGCTTCGAGCCCTGCTGTGGCTCCGACCTCTTGCATCGGCAAAGTCGAATCTAACGAATTTCTCCGAGGCGGTAGTAGAGGGTTTTGTGACATTTTGTTTTTTATTTCTTCGTCTTCCGAAATTTAACACAAATGTCCTGATTCGCGGAGTTGAAAATCAAAATTTCCCCTCCCCTTGTAGCGCGGTTATTTAATACGACACTGACCTAAATATGCACGCGATTGGCTTTGGTGTGTTGTGTTATAAATAGTAACCGCCACTTACAGATAGAAGATCCCTGTTGACATGATGATCCTATGGCGATCGTCGTCGGAAAGGGCCGTCTTCTTGGTGAGTCTCAGCGTTCGGTTCCTTGATCCTTGTGTAGATAGTCCTTGTCAATTCGACGTATACTTGTCGAGTACCAGGCTATTTTTCCCAACGACTGCGTGTCGGGTGGAGCTTTGGGTTTATTTTATTTTACTAACTTTATCGGCACTGTATCACTTCGGCAGATCCCACCGCTGCCACCAAATGTTATGTCCGTATGACGAGTAATAGAATATTACGAGTCAATTGGAAGTTGTAAAGTTCGGGATCGTTTGCCGATGAGGGGTTCAACCCGAATGATAACAATACTGATTAATTTAGTTTCAATAATTTAACAAGTTTATTACTTAGATCAATTATTTTACACTTGATTACTTAAATCTGCTCGAGTACTTCCGAGTAGATTTATCTCGTGCGAACGTCACGCGTAGCGATGTAATTTTAGACTGACTTCGGTACGAAGACCGAAGTTCTTATATTTTTCTCTTTGTTTACAAATTTACCCCACCTGGTAAATTTGCAAACGCGTTCCAAATTAATATTACGAAATCATCGTACAATGGTCGTCCTCGGACGATCGTTGCTACATTTCTTTATTTTCGATGATTTTGCTGACAGCGATTATGAAATCGCTGTTCCATTTCTTTTACGCATGTTAACGATTTGTACAACACATTCGTGCAATCGTTTTTACATGTGTCGCTCGTGTCGAATCGATGTCAACGATTAATACAACACATATGTGCAATCGTTGCATCGATCGCTAAATTCTTTATAAAATTCTGGGGCATAACACAGCGCAGTGAGACATTGCCGTCCGCGTCGTTGATGCGCGGTTGTACGGGTACTCGCTGGGACCACGAAGCTTTGCTGTATGGAGTATCATGGGGACCGAAGCTATAGATCGGTGTCAATCGCGACTTAGCTGGGTTTTGACTTAGTTAAACAATATCTAGTCTGTAAACAAAAACGATTCATTCTTGACAATGTTATGAACAATATCAACTGGCTGGTTTCGAACTATTTCAACTGATATTTCATTCGCCGAGTCTCCGTAGACTGCGGCGTGCGCACTAGTACGCGTCAGACAGCGTACGCCGCGAGAGGCATTTCAGTATTTGATTATCTAATGATCATTCTATATTCGAAATCAGCCAGTCAATATTGTTCATAAAATCGACAAAAATGCACTTTTTGCAGTCCTATTTCTGTTTACTTGAGTCATAACTCAGCTAGTTCGCAATAAAAACTTATTTATAGCTACGGTCCCTATAATACTCCATACGGCTATGGAATAACAACACAAACCCAAACGAGCTTGTAGTTCTTGCGCATGTCGATTTCGTACCGCTACGTCGGACTACAGTCAGGATAGCCGAAGCTTCCCTAACTTTAGTTACGCCGATCGCAGCGCTATCAAGCGGTAGAAGTTGCAGGCGCGGTCAGAGACATTGCCGCCCGCGTCGTTGATGCGCGGTTGTACGGGTACTCGCTGGGACCACGAAGCTTTGCTGTATGGGGTATCATGGGGACCGAAGCTATAGATCGGTGTCAATCGCGAATTAGCTGGGTTTTGACTTAGTTAAACAAAATTTAGTCTGTAAACAAAAACGATTCATTCTAGACAATGTTATGAATAATATCAACTGGCTGGCTTCGAACTATTTCAACTTATATTTCATTCGCCGAGTCTCCGTAGACTGCGGCGTGCGCACTAGTACGCGTCAGACAGCGTACGCCGCGAGAGACATTTCAGTATTTGATTATCTAATAATCATTCTATATTCGAAATCAGCCAGTCAATATTGTTCATAAAATCCACAAAAATGCACTTTTTGCAGTCCTATTTTTGTTTACTTGAGTCATAACTCAGCTAGTTCGCAATAAAAACTTATTTATAGCTACGGTCCCTATAATACTCCATACGGCTATGGAGTAACAACACAAACCCAAACGAGCTTGTAGTTCTTGCGCATGTCGATTTCGTACCGCTACATCGGACTACAGTCAGGATAGCCGAAGCTTCCCTAACTTTAGTTACGCCGATCGCAGCGCTATCAAGCGGTAGAAGTTGCAGGCGCGGTCAGAGACATTGCCGCCCGCGTCGTTGATGCGCGGTTGTACGGGTGCTCGCTGGGACCACGAAGCTTTGCTGTATGGGGTATCATGGGGACCGAAGCTATAGATCGGTGTCAATCGCGAATTAGCTGGGTTTTGACTTAGTTAAACAAAATTTAGTCTGTAAACAAAAACGATTCATTCTAGACAATGTTATGAACAATATCAACTGGCTGGCTTCGAACTATTTCAACTTATATTTCATTCGCCGAGTCTCCGTAGACTGCGGCGTGCGCACTAGTACGCGTCAGACAGCGTACGCCGCGAGAAGCATTTCAGTATTTGATTGTCTAATGATCATTCTATATTCAAAATCAGCCAGTCAATATTGTTCATAAAATCGACAAAAATGCACTTTTTGCAGTCCTATTTATGTTTACTTGGGTCATAACTCAGCTAGTTCGCAATAAAAACTTATTTATAGCTACGGTCCCTATAATACTCCATACGGCTATGGAGTAACAACACAAACCCAAACGAGCTTGTAGTTCTTGCGCATATCGATTTCGTACCGCTACATCGGACTACAGTCAGGATAGCCGAAGCTTCCCTAACTTTAGTTACGCCGATCGCAGCGCTATCAAGCGGTAGAAGTTGCAGGCGCGGTCAGAGACATTGCCGCCCGCGTCGTTGATGCGCGGTTGTACGGGTGCTCGCTGGGACCACGAAGCTTTGCTGTATGGGGTATCATGGGGACCGAAGCTATAGATCGGTGTCAATCGCGAATTAGCTGGGTTTTGACTTAGTTAAACAAAATTTAGTCTGTAAACAAAAACGATTCATTCTAGACAATGTTATGAATAATATCAACTGGCTGGCTTCGAACTATTTCAACTTATATTTCATTCGCCGAGTCTCCGTAGACTGCGGCGTGCGCACTAGTACGCGTCAGACAGCGTACGCCGCGAGAGACATTTCAGTATTTGATTATCTAATAATCATTCTATATTCGAAATCAGCCAGTCAATATTGTTCATAAAATCCACAAAAATGCACTTTTTGCAGTCCTATTTTTGTTTACTTGAGTCATAACTCAGCTAGTTCGCAATAAAAACATTTATAGCTACGGTCCCTATAATACTCCATACGGCTATGGAGTAACAACACAAACCCAAACGAGCTTGTAGTTCTTGCGCATGTCGATTTCGTACCGCTACATCGGACTACAGTCAGGATAGCCGAAGCTTCCCTAACTTTAGTTACGCCGATCGCAGCGCTATCAAGCGGTAGAAGTTGCAGGCGCGGTCAGAGACATTGCCGCCCGCGTCGTTGATGCGCGGTTGTACGGGTGCTCGCTGGGACCACGAAGCTTTGCTGTATGGGGTATCATGGGGACCGAAGCTATAGATCGGTGTCAATCGCGAATTAGCTGGGTTTTGACTTAGTTAAACAAAATTTAGTCTGTAAACAAAAACGATTCATTCTAGACAATGTTATGAACAATATCAACTGGCTGGCTTCGAACTATTTCAACTTATATTTCATTCGCCGAGTCTCCGTAGACTGCGGCGTGCGCACTAGTACGCGTCAGACAGCGTACGCCGCGAGAAGCATTTCAGTATTTGATTATCTAATGATCATTCTATATTCAAAATCAGCCAGTCAATATTGTTCATAAAATCGACAAAAATGCACTTTTTGCAGTCCTATTTATGTTTACTTGGGTCATAACTCAGCTAGTTCGCAATAAAAACTTATTTATAGCTACGGTCCCTATAATACTCCATACGGCTATGGAGTAACAACACAAACCCAAACGAGCTTGTAGTTCTTGCGCATATCGATTTCGTACCGCTACATCGGACTACAGTCAGGATAGCCGAAGCTTCCCTAACTTTAGTTACGCCGATCGCAGCGCTATCAAGCGGTAGAAGTTGCAGGCGCGGTCAGAGACATTGCCGCCCGCGTCGTTGATGCGCGGTTGTACGGGTGCTCGCTGGGACCACGAAGCTTTGCTGTATGGGGTATCATGGGGACCGAAGCTATAGATCGGTGTCAATCGCGAATTAGCTGGGTTTTGACTTAGTTAAACAAAATTTAGTCTGTAAACAAAAACGATTCATTCTAGACAATGTTATGAACAATATCAACTGGCTGGCTTCGAACTATTTCAACTTATATTTCATTCGCCGAGTCTCCGTAGACTGCGGCGTGCGCACTAGTACGCGTCAGACAGCGTACGCCGCGAGAAGCATTTCAGTATTTGATTATCTAATGATCATTCTATATTCAAAATCAGCCAGTCAATATTGTTCATAAAATCGACAAAAATGCACTTTTTGCAGTCCTATTTATGTTTACTTGGGTCATAACTCAGCTAGTTCGCAATAAAAACTTATTTATAGCTACGGTCCCTATAATACTCCATACGGCTATGGAGTAACAACACAAACCCAAACGAGCTTGTAGTTCTTGCGCATATCGATTTCGTACCGCTACATCGGACTACAGTCAGGATAGCCGAAGCTTCCCTAACTTTAGTTACGCCGATCGCAGCGCTATCAAGCGGTAGAAGTTGCAGGCGCGGTCAGAGACATTGCCGCCCGCGTCGTTGATGCGCGGTTGTACGGGTACTCGCTGGGACCACGAAGCTTTGCTGTATGGAGTATCATGGGGACCGAAGCTATAGATCGGTGTCAATCGCGAATTAGCTGGGTTTTGACTTAGTTAAACAAAATCTAGTCTGTAAACAAAAACGATTTATTCTTGACAATGTTATGAACAATATCAACTGGCTGGCTTCGAACTTTTTCAACTTATATTTCATTCGCCGAGTCTCCGTAGACTGCGGCGTGCGCACTAGTACGCGTCAGACAGCGTACGCCGCGAGAGGCATTTCAGTATTTGATTATCTAATGATCATTCTATATTCGAAATCAGCCAGTCAATATTGTTCATAAAATCGACAAAAATGCACTTTTTGCAGTCCTATTTTTGTTTACTTGAGTCATAACTCAGCTAGTTTGCAATAAAAACTTATTTATAGCTACGGGCCCTATAATACTCCATACGGCTATGGAGTAACAACACGAACCCAAACGAGCTTGTAGCTCTTGCGCACGTCGATTTCGTACCGCGACATCGAACTACAGTCAGGATAGCCACAAGATCCCGAACTTTAGTTACACCGATCGCAGCGCGATGTCGCGGTACGACATTATTAGGCGTAAGATGCTATCCAGCGGTTGACGCGGTCGGCAACATTGCCGGATCCCGAACGTTTAGCGTTCGCAACGTGCGAGAGAGATAGCGCCATGGGCGCTCGCGGCGGAGCGAGAGAGAACGTGGCCCACACGTTCGGGATCCTCTTAAGGTAGTTCTGGAGGTACACGTATCAGCTAAAAGTTTCGACCGCAGTGTACAGTAAAACCCAATCTCATATGATGCTGTCGGTTGAAAACTTTTGACAGAGCTTGTACTCTCTGCACAGTCTACACAATCACACTTCGTGCATGGATAGGCCCCCTACATACATAGAGCGTGGCGCTGAAAAAGCGGCAACAGTGCAATTTTCTAGTATTAGAAACTTCAAACGTGTACCAGTGGCCGTGAATTTTTATCAACGAATCATTGAGAAAATGTCGAGCCCAGTGAGGGATAAGGGTCGGTTTGCGAAAAAAAAAAATTGTGATCACGAATTAAGAGCTGTTGCGGCTATGTGTCATGCGAATGCTGCTAAACGTAATAACCTCAACGACCATAACCTCAACGATCAGCAACAGAAGTTTGCTGTCGAGGGGCGACGGATTGTTGATTTAAAATATCTTTCCGAGAATTTAAAGTGTATTCAGTGTAAAAAATATATTTTTTCAAGAAAAGCAGTGGAAGAAACTCGAATGGGATTAAGTTCTATTTTACATATTCCTTATTATCAAAACTCAGAAAAAAACCCGTTTTAAATTCCCGGACTTTGCCGCGCCCCCATCTCTTCTCCACAGCGAACACGGTTGCCGTTTCGTCACGGCTGATTGCGTGTCCGTTCCGTATCGAGTATAATAAATATTTGTTGTGAGTCGATATCTCCGAAACTAAGTGGTGGAATATTGCAATTTTTTTTTCAGTTAATCCTACACTAGTACTGCATACACCGGTGGTTTTATTTGAAAATGTATAGTTCCGTTTAGCGCCGATAATAAAAAGTGTGAATAAAGTCCTATCCATTCACGTGTTAGGTATAGGCATCACGTACAAAAAACCGATTTTTGATTGCAATTATCTCAGAAACTGAGTGGTGGATCGAATAAAAAATTTAGGAACCGGTTCATAAAGGTTGTATCTACACCATACTACAATTTCAGGCGATTCTATAGATTTTGAGAAAACTCCAGAACTACCTTAAGTTTAAATTAACGACAAAGAGTGTCAATCAATAAGATTACAGATTATACTCATCATGTTCGAATATTTGGTACTGAATAGCATTGATTGCGTTTGCGATCATTGGTGTTTCAGTATTTCCGGAGACCCATTGCAAGAACCCCTTATTGCATAATTTATGGCCAAAATTGTTATTCTCAAGTTTTTTATAAAAATTTTATTTTCAGGATTATTTATGAGCATGAATTGCGAAAAAAGAGAAGAACAAAATGAATGAAAGTCAGAACGCAAAAGTCCAACATCTCCATCAATATTCTTAAAAGACAGAAATCTAATTAAATAGAAATAAATAGGCTCGAATTCTTATAAGATTTTCAACTTTCAAAAACCAGCCTTGCTCCTACTGTTCTAAAGTTGACGTATTCCGTCGTAGTGTACCCGTTAACTATGCATTTGTATTGTTTCTGCTCCCTCATAAAGGAAGCGATGTGACGGTGAGAATTTTTTTTTCGAGATCTTCATGCAACCATGTTCGGATTGTGCTAAAACCCCGAGAAAACACATTTAGACAAAGTGTCTGGATGTATGTGTGCGTGCGTGCGTGCGTGTGCGTGTGTGTGTGTGTGTGTGCGCGCGCGCGTGCTTGTGTGTGTGTGTGTGTGCGCGCGCGTGCTTGTGTGTGTGTGTGTGTGTGTGTCTGTGTGTGTGTAAAACTCGAAAACGGTTTCAGCTACGGCCCCCACATTTCGCAGCTCCGTAATCCCTTCGCTGGCTATAATTTTCGCAACGTTTCAAACTGCAAGTTAAAACTTGCAGCTTGGCTTACTTTATACTTGCTTTAATATGGGGCATTCCATGACATGTCGATCAAGATCTGGAGACCATTTTTCAGATCGTTTTCATAATTCTTTATTCGAAAGTACTCATCGGAAAAATTGAACCCAATTTTTTTCAAATTTTTTATACATATATATATTCTTTGAGATATTTTTTTAAAAATAACAAGAATAACAAAAACTAATTTTTTTTTGGATCGAAAAAATTTACACAATTCTTATAAATTATAACGAAATTTTCAACCCTATTGCAAGATGGAGCTTTTGAAACTGCGGGAGACAAAAATCAAAAAATTCGCCAACAAATATTGGTGATGCCACATCAAAATTGGTACACACACAATATTAGTGGTGTCACAGAAACGTACTAAGAAAAATGTTTTTTATGGTATTTTTATGTGATTTTTCTGATCTTGTTTTTTTTTCGATTTTTTTTCTTCGCTTTTTCTGAAAGCCTTATCTTGCAATAGCACTTGAAACTTTCTTTATAATGTATAAGAATTTCGTGGATTTTTTTAGGTGGAAATTTTTATTTTTTTTTGAATTTTGTAATTTTTATAAAAATATCTCGAAAAATCGATATCAACCAATTTTGAAAAAAATCGGGGTCGTTTTTTTCGATTAGTACTTCTGAATCAAAAATGATAAAAACGATCGAAAAAATTATCGCCAGATCTTGATTGACATGTCACGGAATGTACCATCTAAATATAAATGATTAGTGATCGGATAAACGATTACATGATCGAAATGCAAAATTAGCAGCATCTTATCGTTTACCGGTATGTTCACGACACTTCGAATATTTCTTTTAGGCGAATTTCGAAGATCAGTACAATTTTAATACAATGTATTACATGTGGTATGTTTCTTCGTGAGCTCCTCGTGGCGCGGCCGTTAGTCCGGCTGCGACACTCAAGCGAGGACGAACCTCCCGCGAAACTTTTTCGAAATTGCCGTTCGGGCAAATCGAAATGTTAGCCTTAGTGCTTTTTGAAGATGGGCTCTATTACATCTGCAGAAAAAAATATATCATTCAGAAGAAAGACAAATGCAGCATTCGGTATAAAGATGGAAAACGATATGCCGGAAAAATAATCGCATACAATGGTAAGTGCAATTTATACATTCTTTATTACGTGATGCTGAATCCGAAGTCAATGCTGACGCTGAACCGCATGTGAGTCGAACGGAAATAATCGTTCGAATTTTGGTCCAATTAAACAAAAACTAGTGTGTGAAAAAAGTGCATTTTTGTCAACTTCCTGAACAATTTTCGCCGACAGAACAATAGTCTACGTTTCGGTTCCCAAAATCACTCGTGAAAACCGGCTAACGTGGTTGTACGGGTACTCGCTGGGACCACGAGGCTGTGCTGTATGGAGTATTATGGGACCGTAGCTATAGATCAGTTTCAATCGCGAATTAGCGGGGTTTTGACTCAATTGAACAAAATCTAGTCTGTCATCAAAATGAACAAAATCTAGTCTGTCAAAACCTAGTAACCATACAACCGCGTTAGCGGGGTTGTAAGACGTAGAGTTGAAACTTGAACTCAACAAGCGTACGTTAAGGGGGAGGGGTAAGGTTAATTCGATACAAAAAAAAACATATTTTCGTTAATTTTTTTTGACGACACAGTTAATATATACTTATTTCTATAATTACTGCATGATAGAGTAACGTTTGAAGAATATTCTGTGAAATTTTCATTAATTTTTATGAAGAAATGAGCCATTGACAGCGAATCTTCGCGGACGTCTGAAAAAAAAAAGTTTCATTGCGGTGCCCCTCATAACTCATCACTGGATCATCCGAAATAAAAAAACCAAAATAATTTCATTAGTTGATGAGTTTCTGCAGGTAACACCGTCAAGATATTTTTTAAAAATAGATTTTTCAATTTTTTACAGCACTTGGAAGTCGAAATACTGAAAACAAAATTTGACGAAAAATCAGTATTTCGACTTCCAAGTGCTGTAAAAAATCGAAAAATCTATTTTTTTAGTCGAAATACTGAAAAAAAATTTGACGAAAAATCAGTATTTCGACTTCCAAGTGCTGTAAAAAATTGAAAAATCTATTTTTTTTAAATATCCCGACGGTGTTACCTGCAGAAACTTATCAACTAATGAAATCATTTTGGTTTTTTTAATTCAGATGATCCAGTGATGAGTTATGAGGGGCACCGCAATGAAACTTTTTTTTTTCAGACGTCCGCGAAGATTCGCTGTCAATGGCTCATTTCTTCATAAAAATTAATGAAAATTTCACAGAATATTCTTCAAACGTTACTCTATCATGCAGTTATTATAGAAATAAATATATATCAACTGTGTCGTCAAAAAAAATTAACGAAAATATGTTTTTTTTTGTATCGAATTAACCTTACCCCCCGACCCCCTTAAGAATTATTGACTTCGGAGATAATATTTCTCCATTTCTCAATTTTTATTCATTATTATAGTCGGTAAAACAAATCCGGAATAGAACAAGGTCCTGTATCATTGTCCTAAAAAGATTTTTTTTCCAAAATAATTTTAAATTTTCGAAAAATTTTGTTTCGTCAAAATGTTGAGTCATCAGTCTTTGAATGCAGATGCTTAATTCCGGATTATTATAATTTCTCCAACGAATATGATTAATAATCGGTTAGATTTTTTTTTCCATTTTAATCAGTTTTCGTATGGAAATCGATATTTCAGCTTTTCACTATGTATATTCCTATTATGTTTTCCTATTATTATTATTTGTACTTGCGTATTCACAGATAACGAGCAGGAGCTCATTGCTCTAAAGTTTCAATTGGAGAAGGAAGGAGATGAAGATGATGCAATCGTGGCAGAAGAACCGGATGGGAACCGTTTCGACTGTGAAAGAAGTCATATTGAAAGCGTGGAAATCGAGACGAAGAAATTTCCGCTCGTACATGGAGTAAATGAGATGCCTGCAAGCGAAGTTGTAAAAGAAACAAATCTTCGCCATTCACTTGACTCGGGCTGTACAATACCAAGGGGTATGCATATCTAAATACTATTGAAGCAAAGGATTACTTTTTAAAATTTACAATTTATAATTTTGATCAAATCACGGTATTCATTAGTATTCATATTATTATTTATTATGTGATGCTGAATCAGAATTCAATATTGACGCTGAATTCGAATGTAAGTGGAACGGGAATAATCGATCTAATATCTCACACAAGCATCACCAAAGAGTATCGTTATGGAATTAATTTTTTGTCTGAGCTATTACTGATAACAAACATATT
Source organism: Diplazon laetatorius (assembly GCA_963662125.1). Taxonomy (NCBI): domain Eukaryota; kingdom Metazoa; phylum Arthropoda; class Insecta; order Hymenoptera; family Ichneumonidae; genus Diplazon; species Diplazon laetatorius. The sequence goes on along the minus strand of OY759162.1, from coordinate 4,219,506 downwards.
GTCCTGATGTATTTTTTTTTAAATTAAATTTTACTAATTCGGAAAGGTGAAATTACTTTCACCTTTCCGACTGTGAAAGAAATGATATTGAAAGCGTCCAAATCGGGACGAAGAAATTTTCACTCGTAAATACAGTGAATGAGATGCCTGCAAGCGGATTTGTAGGAGAAACAAATCTTCGCCATTCACTTGACTCGGGTTGTACAATACCAAAGGGTATGCATATCTAAACACTATTGAAGCAACGGACTACTTTTCAAAGTTTATAATTTCTAATTTTGATCAAATCAAAGTATTTACTATTATTATTATTTGTCATGTGATGCTGAATCAGAATTCAACACTGACGCTGAAATGGAATGTGAGTCGAACGGGAATAATCGTTCTAATATCTCACACAAGTATCACTAAAGAGTTTCGTCATGTAATTAATTTTTTGTCCAAGCTATTACTGATAACAAACATAATTTCTTGATGTAATAACTCACCTGACGGTTCAAATAGCGTAATGATGTTGTCCAAATTTTTCAAAGATCGGAAATTTTGAAACTATCACAGTTAATTTGAAAAACTACAAGCTTGCTAGAACGATGAAACGGACCTTTTTTCACTCAGATTATGTTCATACGACTTAAAAAAATTAAAACCAGAAAAAGCTCATCTCTTAATTTAATTAGTTCTGAATGCATTAGTCATTTCAAGTTGATCAAATATTGTTGAAATCTTAAGAAAAAAATTCATTGGAGTCAGTTGAGCCGTATGCAAATAAATACTTCAGCTTTTCATTTTTCCAAAAATTTGTTGGATTATCAAAATGGTTCGAAAACTTGTGCCTAACGATAGAAACTCAGAATGTTCTCATCTCAAGAATAATATGAATTATTTATCAATATGAAAAAAAACTATTATTCATACGGATACAGAAAACATAAGAAATAAAAAAGGATAATTCTTTTCTTCAACGATGCTTAGGAAAAAAAATAAAGAACATATCTAATTTTTTATATTTTGACACGAGAATAGTCCCTCTAGATGGAAATACATCTTTAACGTGCTTGCTTGATTTATCGTATTCCTATTATGTTTTTGTATTATTATAATAATTTTTACTTACGTATTTACAGACAAAGAGCAGGACCTTATTTCTCCGAAATTACAATCAGACAAGAAAAAAGATTCCGAAGACGTACATAATGCAATCGTGGCAGAAGAACCGGAGGGGAACCTTTCCGACTGTGAAAGAAATGATATTGAAAGCGTCCAAATGGGGACGAAGAAATTTTCACTCGTAAATACAGTGAATGAGATGCCTGCAAGCGGATTTGTAGGAGAAACAAATCTTCGCCATTCACTTGACTCGGGTTGTACAATACCAGAGAGTATGCATAGATAAACACTATTGAAGCAACGGACTACTTTTCAAAGTTTATAATTTCTAATTTTGATCAAATCACAGTATTCATTATTATTATTATTTATCATGTGATGCTGAATCAGAATTCAACACTGACGCTGAAATCGAATGTGAGTCGAACGGGAATAATCGTTCTAATATCTCACACAAGTATCACTAAAGAGTTTCGTCATGTAATTAATTTTTTGTCTAATCTATTACTGATAACAAACATATTGTCCTGATGTAATAACTCACCTGACGGTTCAAATAGCGTTATGATGTCCACATTTTTCAAAGATCGGATATTTTGAAACTATCACAGTTAATTTGAAAAACTACAAGCTTGCTAGAACGATGAAACGGACCTTTTTTCACTCAGATTATGTTCATACGACTTAAAAAAATTAAAACAAAAAAATCTCATCTCTTGATTCAATTAGTTCTCAATGCATGTTATTTCAAGTTGATCAAATATTGTTGTAATCTCAAGAAAAAAATGTTATTGAAGTCAGTTGAGTCGTATGCAAATAAATATTTTAGCTTTTCATTTTTCTAAAAATATTTCTGAATTATCAAAATGGTTCAAAAACTTGTGCCTGACGATGGAAACTTATAATGTTCTCATCTCAAAAATGATATGAATTATTAATCAGTATGAAAAAAAACTATTATTCATACGGATACAGCGAACAAAACAAATAAAAACATGATAATTTTTTTCTTCAACGATCCTTAGATAAAAAAATGAAGAACAGATATCTTAGTTCTAATATTTTGACACGAGAATGGTCCCTCTAGATAAAAGTACTTCTTTAACGTGCTTGCCTGATTTATCGTATTCTTATTATGTTTTTCTATTATTATGATTCTTACTTGCGTATTCACAGAAAAAGAGCAGGAGCTCATTTCTCCGAAATTACAATCAGAGAAGAATAAAGATTCCGAAGACGTGGATAATGCAATCGTGGCAGAGGAACCGGAAAGGAACCTTTCTAACTGTGAAGAAAATAGTATTGCTATCGCGGAAACCGATACGGGGGAATGGCCGCCCGTAAAGGGATCAATCGAAATGCCTGTTGTTGTAGAAGAAACTAATCGTCGCCATTCACTTGAATCGGGTTCTGCAACACCAAAGGGTATGTATATCTAAATACTCTAAAAGCAAGGAATATGTACGTTATAAATTATAATACATAATTTGAATTATATTTCAATTCAATATTTAAAATTGTATTTTATTCAGAAAATCTTATTGACTTATAATCGCTTCTTTAGGAAAGCATTCGGTAGGTTCTGACAAGACTACGACTTCAGTGTTTGCAGCTCTGAATTGCTCCAATTCGTCAAATCTTCTGCTGGATCCTGGTGGTACGTCATGAGAACCTTAGACCGCTGTTCATAATCCCATTCCTACTGTGTTACTACGTGTACCGAATATGTAATGATTATTCAATAGATAAGGTTCTCAACCTTATTTTTACTAAAAAAAATTCTACAGATATCAGTACGGCGTTAAACAACAATATATCCTGGTCTTGGAGTAACTTGCAGTTAGATGTTTATGAGATGAATGCCAAAGTACCAGAGCTAACACCGACCGAAATTAGCGAAAATTTGGTGTCTGGTCCTCAAGTGTAAGCTATAAACGCAGATTAACTATGCTATGTTTTTACAAATGATTGTTGCTTATATTACTTCATATTTCTTTAAGGCTTGATTCGACCACAGCAAATGATTTCAATAATCCCGTCCTTTCCCCCCACGCATGTGCACCTGGTTCCAATGTAGGTAACTCCAACTCCAATACAAATATATCAGTTATCCACTTGTTACCGCACGTAACGATTATATCTGCAGATATAGCACTTTCCGACGTTGGGGATGACGAAGAACGCGATCGAGCTTGCAGCCCATGTACATCCTCTTATGTACCTTCATCCGATGCGTCGGATGATAGCATAGAACACGAGCCGGAAGAATCCATTCGAAATACTAGTACGGCTAAGAATCTCGAAAACTCTCGAAAGTCGGTTGATACTTCAACGGATTTGAATGCATCACTGCTGGTGAACCGAGTCGGGCATAGCGCGCCAGACGATGCCAGAATGACGGTAAAAAACGTGGAAGACGGTATAAAAAAAGATTGGTGTATTTACTGAGACACAGAACAAGGAAAATTAAGCCGCCACATCGTCCGAAAACATCCCACTGAGGAAGACGTCGCGAAGTTCATGAGCTACAGAGTGGGAGCTCAAGAACGGAAGCAGATAATGGATTACATTCGTAAACGCGGACAATTCCGTTTCAATACGAATGAAGCGGTGAATAATGGTGAACGGAAGGTGATGACACGTCCAAATGCAAGATACCGGAAAGGGTTAATTGACTTCGCTACGTGTCCATCGTGCTACGGCGATTATGCGAAGAGTTCACTCCGGCACCACTACCGACGATGCACAAAGAAGAACACTTCAAACCACCGATCCATACTGCAGTCATCAAAACGAATAGTTGGCCGCATTCACCACAAAGCTTCCGACGTACTACGAAAACGCGTTTTCCCAACCATGCAAGAAGACGACGTGGCAAGAGCCATACGCTATGACGAGCTAATTATCCTCTTTGGGAATAAGCTGTGCCAAAGATATACGGACCCTCACTTTTACGACATGGTGCGGCAAAAACTGCGGCAGCTGGGGCGTTTTCTTTTAGAATTGAGGAAGAAAAATTCTAAAATTCATAAACTCTTCGACCTTTATGTTCCGGAAAATTATGAGACGTCCATCAACGCAATTCAGTCGTTAGCTGGAATCAATGAAAGCGGAACTGGCTACGTAAAACCTGCGCTAGCTATGGCAATCGGTACGCTGATTGAACAAGTTGGCAAATTATGTGTATCCACGTCGATAAAAGAGCGCAACAAAGCTAAGCAAATTGACACCGAAGACTACTTGAAGCTTTTTACCGAGGATTTCCCGACCAGCGTCGCTCGAACGGCTCTGGAAACACAAGCCCAAAAAAAAAACGACAAAAGAAAAACGTCGCACTATCATCGAGAGCCGATATTCAAAAGCTGCAGCGGTATTTGAGGAAAAGACTGCAAGAAAACTATCAGGCGTTAAAGGAAAAGTTCTCGCGCGGGACTTGGATGAACCTCGTGGAAGTGTCGCTCATCGCCATTCAACTATTCAACCGACGTAGAGCAGGAGAAATTGAACGCGTATTAATTGAGGACTTTGATAATTACGAAAGCATAGACTCAATTGGCGAAACGTACAACACATTTACGTCAGAAGAAAAAAAAGCTGCTCAGGATTATGTCCGATTCCTAATTCGTGGAAAGTTAGGTCGCACAGTGCCCGTCTTGTTGCACCGGGAGATCCTCAAGGCGTTGAAACTCATTTTGAAATATCGTCGTGAGGCCCATGTACATAAAAAAAATCCGTATGTATTTGGCATTCCCAGAGTCTTGAAAGGCGATTACAAATACCTTCGAGCGTGCGAGTTGATGAGAAAATTTGCTGAAAAGAGCGGCGCAACCAACCCATCGACTTTGAGAGGAACGGTTTTGAGAAAACACGTCGCCACGATGTGCGTGAATTTTCAGTTGCCCGATCACGAAACGTCAGATCTCGCCAATTTCTTGGGCCATACGGAAAAGATTCACAAGGAAATCTACAGGCAGCCGATAATCAACCGAGAAATTCTACAAATTTCAAAAATACTCGAGGCCGTGCAGGGACCTAACGATTCGGAAGAGGACTCTGATGGGGATCCCGATACACACGATGCACCGATCGAAACAAGTACGTTGGGTCCATCGATAGTAGAGCAACCCGAAGCGGACAGCATCAACGAAGCCGGTCCAAGCTGCGTCAATGACAGCATTGATGAAACTTTTGAAAAACCACAATCAAAACAACCGAGAAGAAAGCGGTCTAGTAAGTGTAAATATTTTTCAAACATACCCTTACGCATTACTGACATAATTTTTCTTTTAGCTTCACCATATGGGAAGTGTTCACGAGTCAGATGGAATGCTAAAGAGATTGAAATAGCTACAGAAGCATTTAAAGAGTACCTTGCTCTAGGAAGCAAGCTACCGGGATTCGATGTTATTGAAAATGTTGTTGCTGCGAACCCAGGCGTGTTCAATCGGAATTACGCGACCATAAAAACGTGGATCAGCAATAAAAAAAATTGAGTGTGTGGGAATCACACACGATGGAAGTGAATACTTGTATGCATTTCGCTGGCGCGGTAAATTATTTCTGCCGATGTTTCCAAAGAGAAAGAGAAAGAAAGAGAGAAGGGGAGGAGAGGAAAAGTCAGTGATCGAATTATGAATTGACAAGGAAGTCGAAAGTAGCCTGCACGTTGATATTTGTGTTTTCAAAAATGTTTTTTAATTATTAACGGGGGGGGGGCATAAGGGCTGGAGGGTAGACATCTTTTTTTATAAATATGGATAGAGCAAATTTACCCAAACCTTTTGAACATTATTAAGTATTATTTCGATAACATCCTGTAATCTTTTAATAAGAAAATATCGACAAACAAGCCGGTGACGAAGCTTTTCCAAAAACGTCTTTGGAAAAAAAACGATTTGCAGTGTTGACTATATCTCAGCTGAAAATTATCTAAAATCAAAGACCATTTAAATGTAGTCAAAATATCATGAAATCCTCCCCCCTACGTTCTCTGATTATTATTTTTTAATTTTTAAATTGTTTGTGGTCATTGAAAGTGAGAACTGCTATTTTTCATGAAAAATGACCACGAAATTTTCACTTTAAATGACCACCGAAAATTTAAGAATGAAAAAAAAATCAGAGACCGTAAAGGGGAGGATTGATGATACTTCGACTAAATTTAGATGATCGTTGATTTGAGATAATTTTCAGCTGAGATACAGTTATTACCGCAAATAGTTTTTATCCAAAGACATTGTTGGAAAAGCTTTGTCAACGGCTTGTTCTTCGATATTTTCGCATAAAACAATCACAGAATGTTATCGAAATGATACTTAATGATGGGTAAAAGGTTTGAATGAATTATCTCTATTTATTTATTTATGAAAAAAATCGCAGAAGTGTTTTTTCGTACGCTCCAGCCCTTACCTGCCATTTGAGAGGATCCCAAACGTTTCGCGTCCGCAACAAGTGCGAGAGAGATAGCGCCATGGGCGCTCGCGGCGGAGCGAGAGAGAAGGTGGCCCAAACGTTCGGGATCCTCTTAAGATCCACGTTCTCTCTCGCTCCGCCGCGAGCGCCCATGGCGCTATCTCTCTCGCACGAGGTCTGTCCGTACTATCACACGTATACTCCAGGTATACTGCCGATGACGAGGCACGCGGTCCTGCCCCGTCTCTGCATTGACTCGCTCGCTCTCACTCGCATACCCACAGCTCACGCATCATTCTCGTCCCCTCTCTCTCTTCTTTTATTCCTTCATTCTCTTGTCCCGTCCTACAACGCGCCGGCTAGCGAGCCGATCCTGTGTCGTTTAAGAAGTATTCACTTAAAAAAAAAAGAAATCCCCCGAGGTTCACGGATAAAAGTCTGATGTTTCTAAAAATAAATACCCCATCGTTCATGTATAAAAAACGAATGTTTGTACGAAAATAAATTGACGAAATTATTATGTTCGACTGCTTTAATATTCCGTGGGGTCAAATATTTATATGAAACATTCTTCCAGGGATGGACAGTTGTTAGTCAACTCGACCACGTCGGCGTAAACTCGGTCGCGAAGTTCTCCGTCAAAAATTGCAGGAAATCTTCTGCGTGCGTTTGTTGTTCTTTGTGTGGTTTTTTACTGCATCGCGATATGCACAGTTTTCCCATTCGTTCTAAAAAAATTCCGAGTATCTTCGCAAGCGGGGCTTTCATCTAACCCGGTCTCGTTAGTTGAGAGCTACCGGACGGCAGCGATCGTGACGTAGTTTTTCAGGGAAAAGACACGTAAAATCTTGAATATTATTATCGTACTCCCGGATCTCGATTGAAAACCTTCCCAATTGCCGTAGTTTTTTACCGAATTGTGACATGGTGATGTGGATCCTTATTTCTAAAATAGCTTATTGCCAAAAACTATAACAACTTTTTGTTAACGAATGGCCGCCGTTACAACCTTCTGCCGAATTGTCGAAAATACCAAGCTACGTAGAATGTGGCAAGCTTTCGAATGAATCCGACCGGTGATCCGTTTTGATTCGAAGAGTATCTGTCTATGCTTACCACAGTTTTTTTTTTGCTGCAACGTCTTTAGTGGTGTCGGAGATATATTTTTTCATAATTCCCAAAACATGACATGCACGTTGGAAAATTAATCTCGGTCTTGCCGCACTTTCCATTCGGTCACCTTGAAATTTTCCGTTCGCCGGTATTTGCCGCGCGGTTCCTATTAAGAGGACCCCGAACGTTTGGAGCTCGTTCTCTCTCGTTCTGCCGCGAGCGCCGATGGCGCTATCTCTCTCGCACTCGTGGCGGGCGCAAAACCTTCGGGATCCCCTTACGGGGACTGAGTCACCTGAGGGGTATGAGAAATCGATTTTGAAAAAATTTTTTTTTGAATCTCCATTCGATTTTCTACCTCCGTAGCAAATTTTAGACCGCGATCTTCAAAAATAAAAAAGTTATGAGCATTTGAATAGAGTCGTAAATTTGAAAAAATTATTCAATATTCACGTCTGTACTCAAGTACTCATAACTTCTTTAGTTTTGAAGATTTCGATCTTAAATTTGTTACGTAGGTGGTAATCAGTATCAAGATTTTTTTATCAAAAAAATGATTTAGCAAAGTCAGAGCTGGCGACCGAGATGTGCACTGCAACGCTTTTGTAATTTCTATTCGTTGGATAGTCATCAATGTTTTTTTCCATTTTATTTTTTAAATTTTATTTTTTCTTCTTTTTTTGGGTCATTTTTCCTCTGAAGATAGGAAAAACACTCTCTAAGATCAAGTAAAACCAAAAACAGGAAAGAAGTATCGTAAATACCTCAGCACAGTGAATTTTTCTGAATTTTATCATTGTAATTCGTTTCTCGACACTACATTTTTCTTCGCTTGTCGTAGCTTTCGGACCGCAGTACTGAACGGATTTTGGATTTGGACGTCTTATTTTGTTCGTAACAGACTACACTCTTGGACGAGTGCGGGAATTTGGGATGCTAGGTAACATGAATTTATGGTTACTTAATATTTAACTGTTTATTCAAAGAGTTACAGAATTTTTTTTAATCCACATTTTAGGTCGCAATAATGTCGAGAGAGCATAGAAAAAAAAATTCCACACTCATCTAAGAATGAGCTCTGTTACGAAGAAAATGAGACGTCAGAATTGAAAATCTGTTGAGTCGTATGGTCTGAAAGCTACGACAAGTGAAACATTTTTCGATATATCTCACAGAATTCAGATACTTCATATGGCTATAAAAAAAATTGAATTGAAATTTTTATTCTTTTTATTTTTTTTGTGACTCAGCCCCTTAAAAAAAAGTTGTCCTCTCTTCCGAATCGTCGCCATAACTTCTTTGAGGTAGCACCAATTCCGTAACCTAACGAGGAAGATGCAAAAATCTTTCATCCGGATTCGAAAAGTTTTCACGTACACGCACAGACGTCTGATAACGATTAGAAAAATATCGAAAATGCGGAGTACTTTTTCCTACAAACGAATCTTTTTTCATTCAATCGAAACCTAACTAGTCTGTGATGGAAACTGATTTCCAGCTACGGTACCAATAATACTCCATACAGCAAGGCTTGTTGGTTCCGACAAGTACCCATACAATCCTGTCAGCGAGATCGTAAGGACGAATGTGGGGACCGAACCGACTAACCATTTGTTTTGTCGATGGCCGTATTGCGGTCATTTAAACATTCATATCTACGTATCTTCGAAGTTTTTTAGGTAAATTTCGAAGATGTAGAATCTTTTTTTATTGATTCACAACCCAGCTAGTTTGTGATGGGAACTGATTCCCAGCTACGGTACCGGTAATACTCCATACAACAGAGCTTGTTGGTCCCGACAAGTATCCATACAACCCTGTTAGCCAGATCGTAAGGACGAATGTAGAGACCGAACCTGCTGACTATTTGTCTTGTGGATGGTCGTATTGCGGAAATTTGAATATTCGTATCTACGTATCTTCGAAGATTTTTTTAGGTGAATTGCGAAGATGTAGAATCGTTCGTCATTGATTCGAAACCTAGCTAGTTTTTAATAGGAACTGATTCCGATCGACGATACCGGTAATATTCCATACAACAGAGCTTGTTGGTCATGAAAAGTACCCATACAATCTTGTTAGCGAGATCGTAAAGACGAATGTGGGGACCGAACCTGCGAACCTTTTGTTTTGTCGATGACCGTATTGTGGAGATTTAAATATTCGTATCTTCGTATCTTCGACGATTTTTTAAGGAGAATTTCGAGGATGTGAAAAAAATATGGTTGCAGTCTTGGTGAGCTCTTCTAGCGCGGACATTAGTCCATCGGCGAAACTCGAGCGAGCACGAACCTTCCGTGACACTTTGGGCAAAGAAAAACGTCAATTTCGTGCTTTTTGCAGCACGGCCGATTTTGATAATTTTTAGGGTTCCGTACCTCAAAAGGAGAAAACGGGACCCTTATAAGATCACTCGCATGTTGTCTGTCCGTCTGCCACAGCCGATTTTCTCAGAAACTCTGCGACGTAGAAATTTGAAATTCGGCACAGTACACCTCATTGGCCCAAAAATAGACATCGCATTTACCCAAATATTTTGCACTACACTCGTCAAAAATATTAAGAGACCACTTGAAAACTGCCAAAATTTGTCGAAATTTCAGGCATCTGTATCTCCGCGAAAAAAAGTCGGATCCAAATGATCAACAACTCGTTTGAAAGCTTGATTCTTTTACTTTCGGACTCAGAGGTTCAAGAATTTTCATCTCTCCCTGCCACTCTGTGCCAAGGGCCGAAACAAAAAAAAAACTGTTCCCTTAATTTTTATGAAACTTCTCGATGGCGGCTGGCGTCCGGAAAATTTTTGACAGAAAATTTAGTCAGACCGTTCGAAAGATTGTTTATTTCTGTGCAAAACGGTTTTTTATTCATTGCTGTGCGATTTTTTTTGACCGAGTTATCCCCTCCCAAAGCAAAAAAGACATTTTCTTCTTCAAACGCCTGTATCTCCTGAAATAATGATCGTACAACAATCGCCCGGATGTCATTGGAAAGATGAAATTATACCCTTTCAAATGCCTACAAGAGATTTTCCAAGAGAATTTTTTTTCTTCCCATTATTTACATTTCACAAACATGTAAAATAATGGCACTCTCTGATTCCTTAGTTATTCGGCCGCCATCTTGTAAAAAATGGCAAAATCGAAAAAGTGGCCCTAGCGTTTCTTAATTGATAGTGTCATTAACAATCATGCCAAATCCCGAGCTGCTGCGATTTTTTTTTCTGCGTGTTCGCAGCTGTCAAATGTTTGATTCAATTGAGGGACCGTTCTTTTCGTCATTTTCATCAGAGAAAAATATCCGACAAATTTTTAATTACTGTATCTCTGCGAAAAATTATGCATCTCTTATGAATCAGGGCTTTTCTTAGAGTTTTAATTTTTATGAATAAAAAAAAAATCTGAAATCCGTTTCGCTTTCTTCTGCTTCACCCTCAACTGTTAAAGACCTAAGACAGTCGTTTCTTAATCTTTCATGAGATTTAAAGACATCTGTAGGGTAAACATTTTTTTTTCTTTCAATGATTTTCTTCAAAAGTTCTCGACGATTCTCCCTGACTGGGTTTTATTAATTGCGAGTTTATTAATTGCGAGTCGGCAAGAAAAACTCGGAATTTTCTCAATAACGAGTGTTTCCACCACGATTTTGACTAACCGCTCCGAGTCGTTCTCGCATATTGATGCACTGACGAATTTGCCATTGCGGAATGGCATGCCAAGCTCGGCAAAGTTCGTTCCGTAAATCTGCGAGAGTTTTTATCCGATGCGAGTTTTCTCGAACTCTTCGCTCGATAATGTCCCAAACATGCTCGATGGGATTGAGGTCGGGACTCACTGGCGGATGCGGGATCGTAGGGATGTTGTTTTCCGCCAAAAAATGTCTCGTAACATTTGCCGTATGAGGTCGGGCATTGTCGTGCATCAACATGAATCGATTTCCTATTCGATTACGCATCGGCAAAACGTGAGGCCCCAAAACTTCACGAACATAGCGTTGAGCATTCAACGCAGGGGGGGGTATGATTACAAGGTCTGTACGCGTATTACGCGATACCCCACCCCAAACCATAACTGACCCCCCGTTAAATGCCCTTACCGGCATAGTGCAGTCTTGGCGGAATCGTTCCCCACGCCGTCGCCAAACGCGAATTCGTCCGTCATTTCCATGTAAGGCGAATCGCGACTCGTCAGTAAACAAAACGGATTTCCACTGACGTTGACCCCAGTGGCCATGCGAACGTGCGTAAGCCAACCGCGCACAACGGTGGTTGCGCGTAAGGTACGGAGAGCGAATTGGCCGACGAGCTCTGTATGCACGAACTCTTAAACGATTCCTGACCGTCTGGTCCGAAATCGGACGTCGCCTGCGTTCGTTAACGTAATCCGATGCGATCTGTCTAGCACAGATTGTTCGATTCCCGTGTATTCGTCTAACAATAGCTCGGTCGTCTCGCTCAGTCGTTACACGTGGACGACCTTGACCTTGTCGTCTACGAACGTCACCCGTCTCCCGATAACGAGCCCAGATTCGGTTAATAACCGAGTGGCTCACCCCAAATCTATTGGCAACATATCGTTGCGAATGATTCTCCATTAAGAAGACCACGACCTGCGAGCATTCTTGCTCAGTTAAATGTCGCCGAGCCATTTTTCAAGCAAAAAAAAGACAATATCGGCGATATAAGCTTCGTAGATTTTCGTAATTTTCGTAATAATCGTAGCAAGATACTCAGTCTTGAGGAATTCTACGTCGACTAAATTTGTTATGCCAATACCCTGTTTACGCTCGGATCTACGCTCGGTAGATCCGATCGTAAACGTCCGAGCCGCACACGAAGTCCCCCCCCCCTCTCACTACTACTCGTCGACGCGCGTTCGCGGGCTCGCGAGACAAGTCGAACGACGTCGCGCTCTCAATTTTTTTTTGTACCTTGTTTTCAAATCTCATGAAAGATTAAGAAACGACTGTCTTAGGTCTTTAACAGCTGAGGGTGAAGCAGAAGAAAGCGAAACGGATTTCAGATTTTTTTTTTATTCATAAAAATTAAAACTCTAAGAAAAGCCCTGATTCATAAGAGATGCATAATTTTTCGCAGAGATACAGTAATTAAAAATTTGTCGGATATTTTTCTCTGATGAAAATGACGAAAAGAACGGTCCCTCAATTGAATCAAACATTTGACAGCTGCGAACACGCAGAAAAAAAAATCGCAGCAGCTCGGGATTTGGCATGATTGTTAATGACACTATCAATTAAGAAACGCTAGGGCCACTTTTTCGATTTTGCCATTTTTTACAAGATGGCGGCCGAATAACTAAGGAATCAGAGAGTGCCATTATTTTACATGTTTGTGAAATGTAAATAATGGGAAGAAAAAAAATTCTTTTGGAAAATCTCTTGTAGGCATTTGAAAGGGTATAATTTTATCTTTCCAATGACATCCGGGCGATTGTTGTACGATCATTATTTCAGGAGATACAGGCGTTTGAAGAAGAAAATGTCTTTTTTGCTTTGGGAGGGGATAACTCGGTCAAAAAAAATCGCACAGCAATGAATAAAAAACCGTTTTGCACAGAAATAAACAATCTTTCGAACGGTCTGACTAAATTTTCTGTCAAAAATTTTCCGGACGCCAGCCGCCATCGAGAAGTTTCATAAAAATTAAGGGAACAGTTTTTTTTTTTGTTTCGGCCCTTGGCACAGAGTGGCAGGGAGAGATGAAAATTCTTGAACCTCTGAGTCCGAAAGTAAAAGAATCAAGCTTCCAAACGAGTTGTTGATCATTTGGATCCGACTTTTTTTCGCGGAGATACAGATGCCTGCAATTTCGACAAATTTTGGAAGTTTTCAAGTGGTCCCTTAATATTTTTGACGAGTGTAGTTAACACCTTAGACCATTTATATGAGACTTGAAGAGGGAGCAAATGAGGCACTCGGAAAAAAAACGTCCCATATATCTAATATGTGGGGTATCATTTGAAAGGGCTTGTTATGTGAAATACAAAAATATTTCTTTTATAATTTTGTAAAGCATATTTTAGAAGATATCCTAAAAAATGTGCTAAAATAAATGTTCGCTCACCCTTATCTCCGGAACTACTGATCCTACAATTTTCAAAAAACTAGGGAATACGCCTTACTTGAACTTCACCGGAAAATTAGAACGAAAGTCCTAGGTTTTATAGATTTCTAGAAATTAATTTTACCAACTTATTTTCAATTTGCGGTCGACTGCAAACAGCAGAGTCACGCCAGATGAAGTGAGTAAGCGAATAGCCCCCGCGCGAGAAGATCTCGTGTCTTTTGTTCATTTTTGTATGCTTTGTTCGTTTTGAAAAAAAAAGATAAGGTTAGAAAAAATATGGTACGGGAACCTCCGTGTGCGAGTCAAACTCGAACTTGACCGGTTTCTTTTTCAAACAATATTGACCTACAGAACGTTTACGTTTCGGTTCCAACAATCACTCTTACAAGCCAGCTAGCGCGATAAGACATCGTTTTTCTTGCCAATATTCAACTGCTTTACAATTCATTTACCTGTAATTAATAAGCTGATATGGTTGGTGATCTGTGAAGATTCGACTGTATTTTTAATGCAATCATTCTTACAGTCTTCATCTAGAATTCATGACATGCAACAGTTATTAGTCGCAATCAGTAAAGGGTCCAATGCCAACAACGCAGTGAATATCGATGGTTCCAGTTTTAACCAACATGTATAAAAAAATGGAATTCGCCTATATCTTTTTTCCCGAGATATACATTATGTTATCCATGAGATTGTACACCTGTGAGTTCAGTTGTAGATTTTTGTATACTCATTGCCAGATATGTACAATCGGATCCGACATGTACCCGTTCATAAATATATATGAGGTGTTCCACCCCATTTCGAACAGTCAAAAAGTTTTGCACTCCCAAAAAAATTGAAATTTGGTCAAATTATTCAATTAGACGAAAAAAAGTAGTGTGAATTTTTTCGGATTTTTTGGATCGCATTTTTTTGAGTTTTTCAACATTTCAAAATTTTCTAAATAACGTTATATATTGAAAGCATACGATTAAACAGAAAAATGTTTCAGACAAAAAAGTTGCAGTTTTCCATAAACGTTGTGAAAACTTTTTTCTTGGAATTTTTCGAGTTCAAAAAATGACCATTTTCATCAAAAATATACGAAAATAATTTTTTTCGGTCGGTATGTCACCTTCGATTTATCTCAAAAAATTCCTGAAAATACTCTGAAATGTGTAAAATACACACGTATTTTTTTTGTCATGGCTCGATTAGTTGTTCCTAACCTATGCTTTGGTTTATTAATAATATTAATTAAAGTTTTTTTAGAAAAATCAATTATTATGGAAAATCATAATCTCCCGAATTGTTTTTCTCAAATTTACAGATGAAAGAACATTTACAATGATGATATTAATGTTTTGGAGCTTATTGGAGCATAGATAATCGATAACGTAGATGGAATCGAGATTTAAGCGACTGAAAGCTGTACCGAAGACCCAAAAACACCTTTGCATTATATCAGGACCGGATGGGATTCTCCAATGCAAAATATATTCGCTCGCCACGGACTTCGTAACTCACCGAGTCTGAAAAAATAAATAACTCGAAACGATCTGTTTATGCTTCACTTTTTCCCAGTTCTAACGTTGTGATTCATTTACACAACAATAATAAAAAATATGATGTTAGGACAGAAAATTATTCACTTAATCATTGAATTTTTTGAACGAGTGATTATAGAGCGTAGCTTTCGAACGAGTTCAATGGAGTTCCATCTACGTTATCGATTATCCAATAAGCTCAAAAACATTAATAATATTATTGTAAATGTTCTTTCATCTGTAAATTTGAGAAAAACAATTCGGGAGATTATGATTTTCCATAATAATTGATTTTTCTAAAAAAACTTTAATAAATATTATTAATAAAACAAAGCATAGCTTAGGAACAACTAATCGAGCCATGACAAAAAACATACGTGTGTATTTTACACATTTCAGAGTATTTTCAGGAATTTTTTGAGATAAATCGAAGGTGACATACCGACCGAAAAAAATTATTTTCGTATATTTTTGATGAAAATGGTCATTTTTTGAACTTGAAAAATTCCAAGAAAAATGTTTTCACAAAGTTTATGGAAAACTGCAACTTTTTTGTCTGAAACATTTTTCTGTTTAATCGTATGCTTTCAATATATAACGTTATTTAGAAAATTTTGAAATGTTGAAAAACTCAAAAAAATGCGATCCAAAAAATCTGAAAAAATTCACACTACTTTTTTTCGTCTAATTGAATAATTTGACCAAATTTCAATTTTTTTGGGAGTGCAAAACTTTTTGACCGTTCGAAATGGGGTGGAACACCTCATATATATATATGTAT
Source organism: Diplazon laetatorius (assembly GCA_963662125.1). NCBI lineage: Eukaryota > Metazoa > Arthropoda > Insecta > Hymenoptera > Ichneumonidae > Diplazon > Diplazon laetatorius. Next base: position 4,203,476 of record OY759162.1, on the reverse strand, counting down.
ATATCATATACATATGAGCGATACCACGTGACTTCAGCCACTGAAATAAAAATTTCCACAAATATTTTTTAAAAATTGAGCTATTTTTTTGCAATATATTCACCGAGTGCCGATTTTTAAAAAAATTTTTCGACGTTATTATCGTTAATTGACGTTTTTTTTTCAATTTTTCATTTAAATGGCTGTATCTTTGGCAGGATTTGACTCATTTACATTTGTAAAAAACGAAAATGTGCGTCTTTCTATGGCTTTCCAGAAAAAAATTACTTTAGATTGTATTGAGCAAGTTGAACGTCCGTTTGAGGGCAATATATGCAAAAATATTTTTTTTTTTAAAAATGCATTTTCAATTTTGTTTTCAAAATTACCCCAAATTCTGAATACGAAAAAAGAATTTTTCGTATTTTTTATATCGTGAAATCGGTAATCGTTAATGCACAATTTTACCGATTTTATTAATAAATTTTTTTCAGTTTGATTTTTTTGCTTAACGCGATTCAACGAGCATTGATTATCATTAATTTCTCTTTCAGGGAGGCTTCTGGACTCGCGTTGAGCGACTGGAGCGCATGAAAAGAAAAAAAAATCAAACTGAAAAAAATCAATAAATAAAATCGGTAAAATTACGCATTACCGTTTACTGATCCCACGGTTTAAAAAATACCAAAAATTCTTTTTTCGTGTTCAGAATTTGGGGAAATTATGAAAAAAATAAGGGTGCAAAGTAGAACCTTGCACATTGCTTCCTCATGAATTTGTACCGTTTTTAAATTATTGAGATGTAAAGTAGAACCTTGATCATTGCTTCCTTATCATTTTACACATTTGCCAAAGATTCCTCTATGAGAAACCATGTGTGGATCAATTTTGGCTTCCGCATAGAGAAAGCTTGGGCAAATGTGTAAAATGATAAGGAAGTCATGATCAAGGTTCTACTTTACATCTCAATAATTAAAAAACGGTACAAATTTATGAGGAAGCAATGTGCAAGGTTCTACTTTGCACCCTTGTTTACTTTTGTGACGTTGAGGGCTCCTTGTGAGTGTGATGTACGTTGAAATCAATATACATGGGGCAATTCATGTGAAATTTGAGAAATTCTAATTCCCATAAAAACTGAACGTCTTGTTCGATTTTGTCCAAATTCAATATGAAACCTCTTTTAATGAAAGTGCAACATCGTACTAAATTTCAGCCGGATATCTAAAAAATTATGGAAGCTAGAGCACTTACATTGATTTTTCGAAAAATTTCAATACGTCATAAAATCTGAACGTCTTGTTGGATTTTGTCCAAATTCAATACGAAATCTCTTTCGATGGTAGTGCAACTTCGTACTAAATTTCAGCCAGATATCTCAAAAATTATTCAAGCTAGAGCACTTAAATCGATTTTTGGAAAATTTTCAAAACGCCATGAAATATGAATGGCTTGGTGGATTTCGCCCAAATTCAATCGGGTATCTCTTCGGATAATAGCGCAACTTCGTACCAAATTTAAGTCCGATATCTCAGAAATTGCGCCAGTTAGAGAGTAAAGACCGTTTTTTTTACATTTAAGAAAGCTTTAAAACAGAAGCAATGCGTGGATTTTTTCCAAATTCGGAATCGAACATCTCCCTGTACTCGTACAACGTTATACTGAATTTGAGCTCGATATCTCTAGAATTGTGGGAGCTAGAGAACGAAAATTTTTTGAATTCTCAAAAAATGCTGTAGAAACGAACGAACTTGATATATTTTTCCAAAAATTAAATTGTGCTATGCGCCGTGAAGTTCACGGCGCATAGCACAATTCAGAGCCCTTCTTTATTTTCCGTAATTTGAAATACTTCCTTATTTGAAATACCGAAAATCATATGAATGTCTCGTCTGAGATTTTGAGATTGAATTTGACAAAAAATATGGTCTTAGCTAATGTAAAAATGTTTGAGAATTGGAGGAAAAAATTACGGAAAGTATAAAAGGGCTTTGAATTTCAAGCCGGTCAAAGCCCAAGCCCACGATGGATTTTGGATTTCGGCCGGCGTAAAATCACGAGTCGGAACGGAGTTTGTATATCCGAGCCGATCAAAATACTACGTCACGGCGTGTTTACATTTTGGCTCGCCGTCAAATCGCGAGTCGAAATGAATTGTGAGTTTAAACCTGTATTTAAATTCCATTTTGACTTGAAGTCTGCCCATCCCTGCCGTGAACGTTCCACATGTGTGACAAATTTCAGCTTGATATCTCGAGCCGTTCTCAAGTTGTGAGCGTTCAACAAATGTGACACACACGCACACACACACGCACCCGCACACGCCCACACACCCACGCCCACACCCACACACCCACGCGCACGCACACGCACACGCGCACGCTCACGCACACGCACACGCACACGCACACGCACACACACACACACCCACACACATCCGGGCATTCTTTCTAAATGTGTTTTTTAGGTGTTTTGAGACATACTGAACACGTTTTCATGAACATCTCGAAAAAAAAAAATTTCACGAAAACAAAGCTTCTTCTATGAGGAAGCGAAAAATTAAAAATGCATTTTTTGAGAAAAAAAATATTTTTGCATATTTTGCCCTCAAACGGACGTTCAACTTGCTCAATAAAATCCAAAGTAATTCTTTTCTCGAAAGCCATAAAAAGACGCGCATTTTCGTTTTTTACAAACGTAAATACGTCAAATCCTGCCAAAGATACAGCCATTTGAATGGAAGAATAAAAAAAAGTTAAATAACGATAAAACCGTCAAAAAAATTTTTTTTAAATCGGCACCTAGCGAATATATTGCAATAAAATAGCTCAATTTTTTAAAATTATTTGTAGAAAAATTTTTTTTTTAGTGGCTGAAGACACGTGGAATCGCTCATATATACATATAATATATGTATATCAGACCTTCGCGGTCTATCTGGGGTATTACATTGATTTTGACGTAAAACAATTAGAACGCTGTGATTTTATACACGTGAAAAAAAAACATTGTGTGTGGGAATCACACACGATGGAAGTGAATACTTGTATGCATTTCACTGGCGCGGTAAATTATTTCTGCCGATGATTCCAGAGAAAAAGAGAAAGAAAGAGAGAAGGGGAGGAGAGGAAAAGTCAGTGATCGAATTATGAATTGACAAGGAAGTCGAAAGTAGCCTGCACGTTGATATTTGTGTTTTCAAAAATGTTTTTTAATTATTAACGGGGGGGGCATAAGGGCTGGAGGGTAGACATCTTTTTTTATAAATATGGATAGAGCAAATCTACCCAAACCTTTTGAACATTATTAAGTATTATTTCGATAACATCCTGTAATCTTTTAATAAGAAAATATCGACAAACAAGCCGGTGATGAAGCTTTTCCAAAAACGTCTTTGGAAAAAAAACGATTTGCAGTGTTGACTATATCTCAGCTGAAAATTATCTAAAATCAAAGACCATTTAAATGTAGTCAAAATATCATGAAATCCTCCCCCCTACGTTCTCTGATTATTATTTTTTAATTTTTAAATTGTTTGTTGTCATTGAAAGTGAGAACTGCTATTTTTCATGAAAAATGACCACGAAATTTTCACTTTAAATGACCACCGAAAATTTAAGAATGAAAAAAAAATCAGAGACCCTAAAGGGGAGGATTTGATGATACTTCGACTAAATTTAGATGATCGTTGATTTGAGATAATTTTCAGCTGAGATACAGTTATTACCGCAAATAGTTTTTATCCAAAGACATTGTTGGAAAAGCTTTGTCACCGGCGTGTTCTTCGATATTTTCGCATAAAACAATCACAGAATGTTATCGAAATGATACTTAATGATGGGTAAAAGGTTTGAATGAATTATCTCTATTTATTTATTTATGAAAAAAATCGCAGAAGTGTTTTTTCTTACGCTCCAGCCCTTACTCGCCATTTGAGAGGATCCCAAACGTTTCGCGTCCGCAACAAGTGCGAGAGAGATAGCGCCATGGGCGCTCGCGGCGGAGCTAGAGAGAAGGTGGCCCAAATGTTCGGGATCCTCTTAAGATCCACGTTCTCTCTCGCTCCGCCGCGAGCGCCCATGGCGCTATCTCTCTCGCACGAGGTCTGTCCGTACTATCACACGTATACTCCAGGTATACTGCCGATGACGAGGCACGCGATCCTGCCCCCTCTCTGCATTGACTCGCTCGCTCTCACTCGCATACCCACAGCTCACGCATCATTCTCGTCCCCTCTCTCTCTTCTTTCATTCCTTCATTCTCTTGTCCCGTCCTACAACGCGCCGGCTGGCGAGCCGATCCTGTGTCGTTTAAGAAGTATTCACTTCAAAAATATTAATGTCAGTACCTGTTTCCAAATATTCGCTATATTCAGAAAATATTTTTTGAAGTGAATACTTCTTAAACGACACAGGATCGGCTCGCGTTGTAGGACGGGACAAGAAAATGAAGGAATGGAAGAGAGAGAGACGGGTAGAGAATGATGCATGAGCCGTGTGTATGCGAGTGAGAGCGAGCGGGTCGACCCCCAGCCAGCAGAGCTGCCAGATTTGCAGGATTTGTCCTGCAGGGGCAGAGCTTAGCTACTCTCTCCACAGACCACGTCGGGCCAGGCGGTTTGGCCTTGAGCTACGATCAGCGGCCGCAGCTAGGCGCACGCAGTCAATAGCGTCACCTTGATTATCCGCCAATCGACTTGACTTTCGCGACTGGTTTTGTTTGCGCGGTAAGATATGATTTGGATTAAACTTGTGAAAATACGATTTATGTACAATTATTCGAGAATAAGTGGATCGTTATTTCAATAAATGTTGTATGATTTAATGGTTGAGTTTGAGATTACTATCACAAGAGTTTCATTGTGTTATGGCAATTAATTATCGATAAATGGTTGGAAAACTCCATATTGTAGTAAAATATTTAAAAAATTACGTGTTATATCATTTTGTAAGTTAACGTAATAATATTAAAATGATGGTGCGATGTGAAATTGCTATGGCCACGAGAATTCCAGCATACATTGTATGTGCCCGGATCGCGGGCGCACATTCACTGCTGAAATTCTACCGAATACGCTATGCTGCTGAGATTCTACCGAATACGAGTGCGGAAACGCAAGATGCGCTCATCGTGTGGCATTGTCATTCGGTTAGGTTGGCTCGCGCGAGACGTCGAAACACGTAAAATTTTGCTTTGATCGTTCTCAACCGGGTAGTGTTCGTTATTATCAATCAATTAGGGACCGGCGGTAAAATCTAAAATGAACCTGTCGAAATAAATGGTGCATTACAGTTTATTTCCTTGATATAAGTATCATTTTCAATACAGAAACGTAATGCACCGCTTATTTGCAAACGGCTGCAATGGTATGTAGGTATATATCAATCATCATCTCTAGGTTCATGAGACCCGTCCATTCGACAAGGACAAATTTGACTCATGAAAGTAGCAAAATTGTTTTGAGGTAATAGTGAAGTGATCATGCATTTTGGAATTTTAAATCCGTGACTTGTCGAATCAACGGGCTTTTATAAGCGAAATCTGCGGTTCAAATTAAGCGCCGCGTACGTGAGAAAGGCGGAGCGTCAGAGTTACCCGATTGGCTGAGGCGCTTTTACCCCGATAACTTTAGCATTTAAAAAAAATTAATTTGATCATGCAATTTTTTGACGCCGTTAGGTTCTAGTGATGGTGTAGAATATGAATGTGCAGTTTTAGATTTGCGGGCGTATTTTGCATTTCTCGCTGAAAATGGTAAGAACAAAATTTATAGAGAATTGAATTCTCTATCTTTTTGATCGAAACAATTTGTGTATAAAATAATTATTTATTGTTAATAATAAGCAAGAAGTTTGAAAAATTAGGACATTGGCCCAGTTTTTTCAACTTTTGGACCATTTTTATTAACAACAAGTGACACGTTTGAATAGCAAAGTTATAGAGGAGAAAATTCTCTACAACTTTTGCAGGGACCATTTTTTTGTAGGACGAAGAGTACACGTCTGGGAACGCGGTCAACACAGCGGATTGGGGAAATGAGTTGAGTCGCTTCCGCTAGCTTCTGTGTTGACTGCGTTCCCAGACGTGTACTCTTCGTCCTACAAAAAAATTGTTCGTACAAAAGTTGTAGAGAATTTTCTCCTCTATAACTGTGCCATTCAAATGTGTCACTTATTTTTAATAAGAATGGTCGAAAAGTTGAAAAAACTGTGCCAATGTCTCCATTTTTCACACTTTCTGCTAATTAACGATAAATAATTATTTTACACAAAAATTGTTTGGATAAAAAAGATAGAGAATTCAATTCTCTATAAATTTCGTTGTCAAGATTTTCGGCGAGAAATGCGAAATACGCCCGCAAATCGACAAATCGCAAAATCTTAAATTTGAGGTATACGCCGTCGCAAATTTTGGTCTAAAACTGTACATTCATATACTACACCATCATTAGAACCTAACTGCGTCGAAAAATTGCATGATCAAATTAATTTTTTCAAATCGTCAATTTCGAGCTAAAGTTATCGGGCTATTTCGCAACGCCTTTTGCCGGGTGCCTCTCCTCACACGCTGTTGCGCTGAAAACCGCGTGGAGAGGGCACCTCGAAAACTTCGCTTCCCCTCAATCTGGCAGCACTGAATCGGTCTCTCGATTTTTCAATGAGGTAAATCGAGAGCTGGAATTTTTTTTTTGATTTAGACAAAAAAAGATCTGTCAGTATTCCGTTTAGCGGTTCTTAATCGATTCCTAAAATATCATCAAATTCTATTTCGTCTACACCGAGAAAAGTGGGCTAACAGCGTCGTACCGTAAGCGACGACATGCCCCCACGATCGGAAAAACCATTGTTCTTGAGAGTTACCCCGAATTATCACACCTACCACATTCTGAATTATTCATTGATAAAATGTACACCCTATCGTTCTCGTCAGTCTGGATGCAGGTGTTGTAATAAGACAGCACACACATTTTTATCATCACATATTCGGTATGATAAAAATGTGTATCGGTCGGTAATCGAAAACGGCAATTTTTTCTTTCGATTTTGACAAAAAAGACCTGCCAATACTCCGTTTAGCGGTTCTGGATCGATTGCTAAAGTTTCCTACAATTCCATTACTTCTCTAGCCCAAAAAGCCAGCCGAACGCATACACGTTATTCGGTGGATCCTACTTACCGACGGCGAGGTCTTCTATCACCTTTAGGCGATGAACCTCAGAAGAGATTCAAGGCTCGAAACTCTATGCAAAATTTCAAGTCCTTACCCATTGCCGTTCCAGAGATACGGTAACATTGGCTGCAAATGCCCACACATCAGTCCGCCCCCTTAGGGGTTTATTTTTGAAAAAATTCCGATTAAGAAACCTCCGCGGGCGTGCGCGAAACAACTTACCAAAGTTCCATCGCAATCGGATGAATGGTATAGGAACGCATACGAGACAGATAGACACAATCATTTATATATATATAGCAATATATATTATTCAAACCGTTGAGATTTTATAGTTATTTTTCAACTCGTTTTTGCGTGTATCGCGACCTCGACGAATTTTATCGTAATATTTCGTAGCCATAATTCCACCTGCCGTTATGTAGGGCCCATGATTTGGTCTTCTCTTTGCTGATCTGTATGTACAGGACGAGATGGTTTCGAATAAATTACATCGACAGTACTTTGGAATACTTATAATCCATACCGAATACGTTAATCATTTTTATAGTGATCATTCCAGCTAATACGTCACCAGTAAACCGCGATTACTGAGTACCGAAATTGTTATTAGCCAAATTTTCGGTTTTTATATTCTCGTTCCTCGGCGCGTTATCTGAACAAAAGATTAATGAACCCAATAGATGTGACGCGTAGTATAACAATATGTACTTCTCTTATTGATATCGTGCTCGCAGTTCAAGGGTTCCCGAAGAGCTGCGTAAACTCTCGAGAAGTGACGCTGAGAAAATCCACTGTTTCACAATCTCCCTACCCATAGAGGGGGCTTCAACATTTTCGTGTGTACATAATGCATATTTAATGTCTAAGCTATTAAACAAATCATTAACCAAAAGTCTTACATACGTTTTTGTTAGCAGTATTAGCGGGTTTGCGTACTACTAGGCTATATATCGCGTACCACAGACATATTATTCAGTGAATTATGATTTATAGCCGAATGGCCGATAATGACTTAAGGGGACTGAGTCACCTAAAAAATTCGAAAATTAAATTTTTTTTCCGTGACACGGCCGATCCAAATTGAAAATCGATTTTACTCTTACGAAGTACGTATACTTAGCTATCATTTCAAATTTTTCCATAGCCGTATGAGTTATCTAGATGCTGTGGGATTTTTCACAAAATTTTTCACTTGTCGCAACTTTCGGACCGCACCGATGAACGGATTTTGGATTCCGACGTCTCATTTTGTTCCAAATCGCAGTCATTCTCGGATGAGTGTAGGAATTTTGGATGCGAGGTAAAACGAATTTATGGTAACCTATTATTCAACCGGTTTTTCAAAAAGTTACAAAAAAATTGTTTTTTTTTCACATTATTGGTCGCCATAATTTCCAGAAAGCAGATAAAAAAAAATCCCACACTCATCCGAGAATGAGGTCTGTTACGAAGAAAATGAGACGTCAGAATTGAAAATCCATTGAGTCGCAGGGTCCGAAAGCTGCGACAAGTGAAAAATTTTGTGAAAAATCTCACAGCATTTAGATAACTCATACTGCTATGAAAAAATTTGAAATGATAGCTAAGTATACGTACTTCGTAAGGGTAAAATCGATTTTCAATTTGGATCGGCCGTGTCACGGAAAAAAAAAATTTAATTTTCGAATTTTTTAGGTGACTCAGTCCCCTTAAGCCGGCCAACATTCTATATTCGTAGAACGTCGAAAAGTACAACTTCTCGTGCGAGTATAAAACATTGATCTTTGTTGTTCCGCTTAATGTCAGAGGCGGGTGCCACGATACTGTATTTGGCAAATTTGCAATAACGAGAGCGTGGTCACATTTTATGGCATACATATCTATATAAATGTGGATGGATTTATGTGATGAGTTATCCTTAAACGCACGGTTCAACGTAATTTCCCGGGAACAAACCAGTTATACCGTCCATCACACCCTCCCACCAACCATCGTCGTTCTTTTTCAGCACGTATATAACACTACTTTCCTGGAAGCTGAGTTCGTCCTCCTTGTCAGCGTAGTAATCGTAAATCGCGACGACTGAAACAGAATAATTGGATTTAAACAGAGATTTTTCGACTCGGGCCATAAAAGAAAAGTATTTGCCAACACGGCCGACCTGAATATTGCATTACTCAGGCATGGGATATTTTAAACAAGCTGCAAGTTGAAACTTGCAATTCGATTTCTCTGAATCTTAGGAAGTTCTCGGAGTTCTGTATGGAAGCATTTTTTCCAAACTTTGGCTTCCTTCCAGCCCAACAATGACAACGGAATTACATAAAAAGTACGTCATCTATATTGTATTTTTAGTAACGATTACGTTAATGTATCATTGAATCAAGACGAAACAGTTGCGGAAAGCGCTTTTATGGACATCCTGAAATGAAGAATCACATGGATCGAGCATAACAAGTTCACAACGGGGGATGCCCATTGCTGCCTTTTGAGCCTCGCCTGTTTCAACTATGGCCGCCAGGACGCGTCTATCTATCCTTTCATCGCGGGCAACTGTGATTTGTCTAGTCCGCCCGAGGGGTGTCGTCAATTCTAACTGAGCTAGCGAGCACCTTACCGACTTAGAGGATTCTAATTGGAGAAGGTTGCAAGTGCTCGAAGAGAAGGTCGCAAGTATCTTCTCTTTACCTCACTCCTATATTAACCGTCGTCACTAGCCCGCACTGATTCCAACTGTCAGTAATCCCAAGTCGACGATTCCCACACATCCCTCATTTAAAATGAAGTTTTTAAACTATTGATCATCCTTGGCCATTGAAATCGATATATCTCGACTACGGTTAGAAATAAATTCAAAACAACGTTTGTTGTCTCTGAATTTTTTACATGCGCCATTCGATAAAAATATTCATGATAATTTCCAATAAAGCAACAATTATAAATCATCAATTAAATATTTAAAACATTCGTTCGGAAGTTATAGCTCATTTTCTCTGACAAATACGGCTATGTAATATACGATATATATTGTAACGCACACTTCGAGCGTTACATAATGCCTCTAAATATCCGGCTTTTTCGGGTCACTTCCCTGTCTCTCTCGGCAGATATCGAGCACGTTCGACAGGGCAGATTAAGAAATATTATTTATAATCTGTTTGTTATACATTCTTTTTTTATGCAGCTAGGGGGACATTACGAAGAATAAGGAAGCCATTGGCGCGGAAACCAATGGGCAATGATTCCCGGTCAATTTATTCCCGATCAAGAACCAATAGAAGAACGGGAATTCGAAGTGCGACCAAGCCGACCGTTAACAGAGACAAGCACGGCATCGACATAGCAATAGTTCCGTGCGAATTTCAGAGCAAAATTTGACGGTAGGCGACAACTGCTCCCCGGCCTCGAAAAGAGATTATACAAAGGTAGTGGGGGGGGGGGCAAGTAGCCGGTCCGCGTACCGAGAGTCGCGAGGCGATGGAGGCATTCGTTACGCAGTCGTTAAGAATCATGGATCGCGGATAAATTTTTCGATAATTGTATTCGGACGGGAACGCGAGAGCCGACGACGGGGAAAACACGAGAGCGTCCAAGAGAATGTCGGGACACGAGAGTTCCCGGAAATTCTTATCCCGGTTTAAAAGCAACGAGTTCCGGAAACAAATGGAGGAACCAGACGAACGAAGCCCATCAGAAAATCGGGGTAAGATCTTTCCCGTGGCAACGCCGTTCGGTTATTTTTCCGTGGTTCGTATTTTTCCGTTTGAGTGTCACATGAGTTTCATTTTGTTTTTGGTACGTGGACACTGCAAGTCTCGGGGAATAAGTCGAGCAGGGAGCGTCTTGGTTCCGTTTTATATTTTTTTTTGGGTGAATCTACGTCGCCTGTAGGCTAAGCCCGAGAATTCTAACTCGTTAAAATCAGGAGTGATTTTCTCTCTCGTGCTTGTATCCGATCCTCGGTATTACGTGGTGTGTTCCCTGTAAACCGCGTGCGATGTTATCGATAGGATAAGATACTAGGGCTAGTCGTGAAAGATAATAATTGGTGTTTTAATTCCGCGTTCGCGTATTGATTTTCCTCTATGTTTTTTTTTTGCATTTATTTCTTTTAACGTTTCTAATAGAGAATCGGCGCTGCGGACTGAGTAGCGGCGCACGATTATAGTAGGAAAATCGATAAGTGTCGTTCCTGAAAATCGCGATATGAATTATTCAACTTTCCGATCATAGGAAAGTTATTGTGATGACCCCGAAAATCTGAAATCGTTTTTAACTTCCCGATTATAGGGAAGTTATCGTGATGACCCCGAAAATCGGAAACCGTTTTTTTGAAGATCTTCACGATTCGAGGTCATTGAGTTCATTTGAGCCTATTTTGAGCAAAATGTTTGTGTGTGTATGTGTGTGTGCGCGTGTGCGCGTGTGCGCGTGTGCGCGTGTGCGCGGGTGCGTGTGTGTGCGTGTGTGTGCGTGTGTGTGCGTGTGTGTGCGTGTGTGTGCGTGTGTGTGCGTGTGTGTGCGTGCGTGTGCGTGCGTGTGCGTGCGTGTGCGTGCGTGTGCGTGCGTGTGCGTGCGTGTGCGTGCGTGCGCGTGCGTGCGCGTGCGTGCGCGTGCGTGCGCGTGCGTGCGCGTGTGCGTGTGCGTGTGCGTGTGCGTGTGCGTGTGCGTGTGCGTGTGCGTGTGCGTGTGCGTGTGCGTGTGCGTGTGCGTGTGTGTGTGTGTGTGTGTGTGTGTGTGTGTGTGATCAATTTTTCGTTAACGTTTTCTCCAAAACTATTGACGCGATCGGGATGATCGATGTCTCGCCGGAACTTAGAGCTGATTAGATTTTTCTCGAGATCGGTCAAGTAGTTTTTTAGTTTTTTTAGCAAAAATCATAATTTAAGAACGGAATTGACACTGGAGGGTAGCAATTTGCGAATGCATACGTGCATTCGCAATTCGGCCGTGCTTACGCCATGGAGCGTCGATCGGTAGCGGCGGAAATCTGCACTATATTTCTTAGAAGAATCGATTGTACGGTCGGTAAAGTCAATAAACACCCTAAGCGCCGCCGCGTTCTATACACATCTCGGTCGCCAGCGCTGGCATCGCCATATCGTTTGATATTGCGAGATCGCGGTCAAACTCAAAAAAAAAAAACGAAAGCAACACCGTTTTTTTAAAATAGAGTATCGAGACCCAAGCACGATTCTCCATGAATTTAGGCTGAGGATTAATAAAAAAAAAAATTATTTAAAAAAAATTCTTCATTTTCCTTTTTTTTTCAATCTTACACCGATTACTACTTAGGGTAACAAATTTGAGGTCGAAATCTTCAAAACTAAAGCAGTTATGAGTACTTGAATACAGATGTAAATATTGAATAATTTTGAAAAATGTACGACTTTATTCAAATGCTCATAACTTTTTTATTTTTGAAGATCGCGGTCTAAGATTTGGTACGTAGATAAAAAATCGTATGGAGATTTGAATAAAAAATTTGAAAAAAATCGATTTTTAGGTGACTCAGTCCCCTTAACGCACGCCTGCACATAATTCGTGATAACTCAAGAACCCGTGAAGATTTTCAATACTTATTGGACTCAAATTAAAGGTAAAGCTTCAGAGATTAATGTATAAAATATCCAAACTCCTGAAAAATTTTACCTAGCTCCGGCGGTGAATTGAACTTGATATACAAAATTTCGGAAAAATTTTAATTTTTTACCAATCTTTTTTACATCGTATCTCGGTATTCAGTGATAAGAATATTATGAAAAAAAATATCATTGGATTCGAAATTTCATAAGCTTTACAACGATTCTTCGAAGGAGCTTCTAGCTCACTTTGTCGCAAAGTTGTCGGCGTTCAAAGACAGAACTGTCTCTTGCTAGCGCGCGAGCTTAGTGTCCTGATACTTTCGGACGGTAGTGTTTGTATGTATATTAGGGTGTTTCAAATGAAAAAAAAATTTGATTTTCCGGGGGGCCCAAGCTAAAATAGTAAACTTGGATGAAAAAAAAATGTTGGCAAAAGATGAGAATTTTAGGTTTAGCTTTAGATCCCCCTCAATAAATTTTTGTGTTTTTTTTCTTTTGCTTCCTCATAGAGGAAGCTTTGTTTTCGTGAAATTTTTTTTTTTCGCGATGTTCATGAAAACGTGTTCAGTATGTCTCAAAACATCTAAAAAACCAATTCAGAAAAAATGTCCGGATGTATGTGTGTGTGTGTGTGTGTGTGTGTGTGGTTGAACGCTCACAATTGGTTGAACGCTCACAACTTAAGAACGGCTCGAGATATCAAGCTGAAATGTGTCACCCATGTGAAGGGTTCACGGCGCATAGCACAATTCAATTTTTGGAAAAATCTATAAAGTTCGTTGGTTTTTACAGCATTTTTTGAAAATTCAAAAATTTATTTTCGGTCTCTAGCTTCGACAATTTTAGAGATATCGAGCTCAAATTCAGTATAATGTTGTACGAGTACAGGGAGATGCTCGATACCGAATTTGGAAGAAATCCACGCATTGCTTTTGTTTAAAGCATTTTTAAATGTGAAAAAAACGGTCTTTACACTCTAACTGGCGCAATTTCTGAGATATCGGACTTAAATTTGGTACGAAGTTGCGCTATTATCCGAAGAGATACCCGATCGAATTTGGGCGTAATCCACCAAGCCATTCATATTTTATGGCGTTTTGAAAATTTTCCAAAAATCAATGTAAGTGCTCTAGCTTCATTTATTTTTGAGATATCCGGCTGAAATTTAGTACGATGTTGCACTTTCATCAAAAGAGGTTTCGTATTGAATTTGGACAAAATCAAACAAGACCTTCAGATTTTATGGGAATTAGAATTTTTCAAATTTCACATGAATTGCCCCATGTATATTGATTTCGACTTCCATCACACTCACAAGGAGGCCTCAACGTCACAAAAGTAAACAAGGGTGCAAAGTAGAACCTTGCACATTGCTTCCTCATAAATTTGTACCGTTTTTAAGTTATTGAGATTTAAAGTAGTTGGTCATGGCTTCCTTATCATTTTACACATTTGCCAAAGCTTCCTCTATGAGGAAGCCAAAATTGATAGACACATAGTTCCTCATAGAGGAATCTTTCGCAAATGTGTAAAATGATGAAGAAGCCATGATCATGGTTCTACTTTACATCTTAATAATTTGAAAACGGTATACATTTATGAGGAAGCAATGTGCAAGGTTCTACTTTGCACCCTTTTTTTTTAATTTAAGAAAGATTATTTTCAACAAAATTTTTATTTGTGCCTACAGCTGCCAGGGGATCAACTTATGTCTTAAATAAATTCCTCTTCGAATTTTAACTCTTCAGTTGAATCTAATAGGGGCGTTATACAGGGTGGTAACGTGTGTACCTCATTTACGACCGACGTATGCGTTGCACGAAAAAATGTAATACACAAAAGTTACATGGTTTATAAGGCTACCCTATGTAGTGCATTTATTTTTTTTATAGGTGGAGGCGCTTCGAAGATCTGAAGGTCAACTTTGTTTTTTTTTTAATGGAACGCTTCTTTTTTTAAAGCGTTACATGGTAGAGTAGCGAATTCTGAGTAAGAAAGTATGGACCTTTATTTGCCCTAAACCTAATAGCTACCGAGTAATTTCACTTTATTACTTGAATATTTTTTCGACATAATATCAAATTGAAGATTCAACCTTCACTTTATATCAATTCAAACACTTACATTAGTTGCGATAATCCAATAGTCACTCACTGTCACGTAAACATCGCCGGCCTGCGGAAAGCTGTTATAAGGTTGTTCAAGTAATAAAGTGGAATTACTCGTTAGCTATTAGGTTTAGGGCTAATAAAGGTCTATACTTTTTTACTCAGAATTCGCTATTCTACCATATTACGCTATTAAAAATGGAGCGTTCCATTTAAAAAAACATAGTTGACCTTCAGATCTTCGAAGCACCTCCACCTATAAAAAAAAAATGCACTACATAGTGTAGCCTTATAAACCATGTAACTTTTGTGTATTACATTTTTTTGTGCAACGCATATTTTGGTCGTAAGAGAGGCACACACGTTACCACCCTGTATAACTCCCCTATTAGATTCAACTGAAGAGTTAAAATTCTGAGAGAAATTTATTTAAGACATAAGTTGATCCCCTGACAGCTGTAGGTACAAAAGAAAAATTGTGCTAAAAATAATCTGTCTTCAATTTAAAAAAGGAATAAAAATACATAAATATGCCGAATCACGGCTCCACCTCGAATGTGCTCCAAATTTTTTTCTAATGTTTCTTATCACTCAGCAATGGTGCAAGATGCTATAGTATGATGGCGTATGGTATTTAACACCATAAAATTAATTAACACCATAGAAATTAATGGAAACACCAGGCATTGTAAATTGGAATAATGAAACGAATTTATTCATCATCTATTTTCATTTTGAAAAGTAATCGCTGTCAACAGTGAGTGCAGACGTTCTGTATGATCTGGGAATTTACGACGGTACAAAAATTCGGCGATGTATCCACTCATGAGATATTTTCTTCGGCCGTATTTGGGAATGAAATATGCCAGAAATGTACAACATTTCTCCGGTGAAAAATTAAATTAATGTTAAAAAATTAAATATATGCTTGTAGCATATTTGAGAGAGCACTTCCGAGGTGGAGCCGTGATTCGGCATATTTACCATCTAAACTTACTATTTCAGCCTGGGCCCCCCGGAAAATCAATTTTTTTTTCATTTGAAACACCCTAATGTATATATATATATATATATATATAGATGGACCATTCTACCAAATATAAGCATCGGTTTGGATGACCCCCTCTTAGAATCTTTTCTAATTTCTTCAGGATGTAGTCCTTGATAACCTGTATGTACCTGCATTTTTTTCAGATTTTTCCCTCTATTATTTTTGCTGTAGTAATTATAGGCATTTCGTGACATTTCCGTCTTTCTTTTTTTAAATTTAATTTCTTAGTATTTTCGCTGAAAATAAAAATTTTAGCTAAAAATAAAAAAAATAAAATTTCTATGTGGAATTATCTCAACTTGTCGAAAAAAAAATTGAATTTCAGTGTGGACTAACTAAAAGCTCTTAAAATCGAGCTTCAATCATGAAAAGCTATTTTTCAGGCATTGCGCATGTCTGAAAATTCTTTTCAATGTGTTTTTCAGAAAGCTAAGAAAATTCCACAAAATAAAAGTCGAATTCACGTTGGGTGCCCTGTAAAAACTGCTAGAATCAATGAAAATTTGAAAATTCAATGATAGACCAAATTTTCTTTCCTCTATTTAAAATTTATAAATTCATCGTCAAGCCTCATGAGCTATCGATCATTTGAGATTTGAGTCTTTTACATAGAAATGTAATGTCTCGACCACTTCTTATATTTTGCAGAGGAAAAAAGTTATAACGAGGAGTGGCACATAGTATGTTCGCTACGTTTCTGAATGCCGCGGCCGTTATTTGGCGCTAGTGGTCACGTGGCCAGTGCAGGCAAGGTGCGCGGTGGCCATATTGGTCGCATGTATATCCGACCTGCTTCGTTTTCGGGTTACCACTCTAAGGCCGGTATTCACAGTCGTTACTTATTCTTAAGTCGGCCTGAAGCATGACTTAAGACGCCGTTCGGCCAATGGGCGCCATGAAGCTCATGCTTGAGTCCAACTTAAGTCCGACTTACGAATAAGTAACGACTGTGAATACCAGCCTAACAGCCACTCGACTAGCAGCGCCACACTGTGGGACACTTCCGATAGCGACATTCGGCGTCCGAGTTTTCGCATTAGAATAATCCCACGTGTCACCCCCTGCTAGACCAGGAGACCGGGACTCAGGTGGTGTCAGTCAAAATTCGATATTCTTTAAAATATTATAAATAATCGTATAACTTTTTTTCTCTGCAAGATATTAGAAGTAGTCAATACATTGCATTTCTATGTAAAAGACGAAAATCTCAAATGATCGGTAGCTTATGATGATTGAAGAAGAATTTATGAATTTTAAATGGAAAAAGGATATTTGGTTTATCATTAAATTTTTGAATAAATCGAATCGTCTATTTGACATATGGGTACGATGGGGTTAAATCGCCATTTTTCCACTTTTCACGCTCTGCAACCTGCAATTATCAAAATATTCCCAAACATAATTTTTTTTTCTGAAAGTATAAGCCTCTAGCTACGAAATTTATTTAGCAAATTTCGATGTAACTCTCATTTATTATCGAGCACCTCCATTTGAAAAAAAAGTTTAAAGTGGTTTTCTTACTCCACCCGTCGGGGTAAAAAAACCACTTCGTTTCGTGACAAATTAGAATACGAACTTGGTGTTGTAATGTTTTTTTGAACTCATTTTTGAAGCGATGGATTGCACTATTTTTTGCGTAATTATGCATGTGCGCGGTCACGAATACAAGAATCGCAATCTGTACCCTGATCGCGATGGATATGTACAATAGTTAATTAACAGGACAAGTAATCATTTTTGTTGTACCGTCGTAACGATGTACCTCATCCGAAGGACAATTGCATATTGTGATTGATGTGTATATGAGGTGTTCCACCCCATTTCGAACGGTCAAAAAGTTTCGCATTCCCGAAAAAATTGAAATTTGGTCAAATTATTCAATTAGACGAAAAAAAGTAGTGTGAATTTTTTCAGATTTTTTGGATCGCATTTTTTTGAGTTTTTCAACATTTCAAAATTTTCTAAATAACGTTATATATTGAAAGCATACGATTAAACAGAAAAATGTTTCAGACAAAAAAGTTGCAGTTTTCCATAAACTTTGTGAAAACATTTTTCTTGGAATTTTTCGAGTTCAAAAAATGACCATTTTCATAAAAAATATACGAAAATAATTTTTTTCGGTCGATATGTCACCTTCGATTTATCTCAAAAAATTCCTGAAAATACTCTGAAATGTGTAAAATACACACGTATTTTTTTTGTCATGGCTCGATTAGTTGTTCCTAAGGTATGCTTTGGCTTATTAATAATATTTATTAAAGTTTTTTTAGAAAAATCCATTATTATGGAAAATCATAATCTCCCGAATTGTTTTTCTCAAATTTACAGATGAAAGAACATTTACAATGATGATATTAATGTTTTGGAGCTTATTGGAGTATAGATAATCGATAACGTAGATGGAATCGAGATTTAAGCGAGTGAAAGCTGTACCGAAGACCCAAAAACACCCTTGCATTATACCAGGACCGGATGGGATTCTCCAATGCAAAATATATTCGCTCGCCACGGACTTCGTAACTCACCGAGTCTGGAAAAATAAATAACTCGCAACGATCTGTTTATGCTTCACTTTTTCCCAGTTCTTACGTTGTGATTCATTTACACAACAATAATAAAAAAACATCATGTTACGACAGAAAACTATTCACTTAATCATTGAATTTTTTGAACGAGTGATTATAGAGCGTAGCTTTCGAACGAGTTCAATGGAGTTCCATCTACGTTATCGATTATCCAATAAGCTCAAAAACATTAATTTTATTATTGTAAATGTTCTCTCATCTGTGAATTTGAGAAAAACAATTCGGGAGATTATGATTTTCCATAATAATGGATTTTTCTAAAAAAACTTTAATAAATATTATTAATAAACCAAAGCATAGCTTAGGAACAACTAATCGAGCCATGACAAAAAAAATACGTGTGTATTTTACACATTTCAGAGTATTTTCAGAAATTTTTTGAGATAAATCGAAGGTGACATACCGACCGAAAAAAATTATTTTCGTATATTTTTGATGAAAATGGTCATTTTTTGAACTCGAAAAATTCCAAGAAAAATGTTTTCACAAAGTTTATGGAAAACTGCAACTTTTTTGTCTGAAACATTTTTCTGTTTAATCGTATGCTTTCAATATATAACGTTATTTAGAAAATTTTGAAATGTTGAAAAACTCAAATAAATGCGATCCAAAAAATCTGAAAAAATTCACACTACTTTTTTTCGTCTAATTGAATAATTTGTCCAAATTTCAATTTTTTCGGGAATGCAAAACTTTTTGACCGTTCGAAATGGGGTGGAACACCTCATATATATTTATATCCATATCATATCGTGTCGTAAGTTGACGTTCATATATTATTATAACAAAGATTTTTCAGTTTCACAGTTTTCAATGGGCTATGCTACCTTAACATTTCGAATAAAAATATTATTTTCGTTAAACAATAATTTAAAACTGTTGAGATTAATTTGCAATCAATCATGTTCGATAGAGGGCAGGTGGACGACCGAATCAGTGTTAGAACTTTCAACGGGTTTTTCTCGGAAAACGAAAGAAAAAAAACGTTTTTCGAAACGGTGGACACGACATCTCAAGTTATTATCCACGAATTCACTTGAAATTTTTGAAACGGGCTCAGACGATCAGTACTTTTACCGCGACGAACGATTTTGTCAATATGATGACTTATGCAGTAAAATGAGGAAAAAATCGTGAATTTTCATTTTGTAACCTAAAATAAAAAAAAGCTCCGTCACGTCCTAGCTAATACAAAATAGTTAATTATCATATATTCTTTCGTTTCAGATCAACTGGATTCGCAAAATCGTGTACACCGATCGGTCACGCATGAAAAAAAGAAACATTTTCATAACGTTGTTTACAAAAATTCCTAAAGGTGTATTCCACTCGTACACATTCAAAACTGAATAAGATTGCATATTTAGTTTTTCCGAATTGACAGCAGATAAAATGTACGACATAAAGTAGATGTACTAGTTACTTATCGAAAAAACATTTATTATGTTCATCATATTGTCCACTCAATTTCGTTTCTTCCGTATTCTGAGATATTCATACATCAATACACGTAGACGTAGGTAATCATCTCGGCTGTGTCGAACACTAACGCATCTTTTTCATCCAGATTTATAAAGTTCCCGAAGATCTTATAGCGCCGTTTGAAGAAGAATGACGAGATACGCGATTACCATGCCGATTATCTGATGAGTAATCAACGCTTTCGCTATAACGGTTCGCATATTTTGGCTGCAACGATTGACGGATATAATGATATTCGATTCGATCGACTTACCGACCGCACCAGTGTCAAATCCAATGAAAATAAACCGCATGCGGTGAATTCGACTTTTCGATGCAGCAACTCGAGCAAGAAGTTATCAAGCTGAAATTTAAAAAACCAAAATCATACGTGATCTTAATATAAAAATGAATTTGCATATGTCAATACCTCGATATTGATATCATTGCTGTTGTTCGGGTGAGCTAGAAGCATTTCCACGACGTCACGAGATTTTTTCGACTAGAAAAGTAACAGAAATTCAATTGGAATCACGTAATAATATAGAAATCAGTGGATTCAATAAAATTGTATTAAAAATACTTGAAAGATTTAATGATTGGGGATAATAACGTCTATAGAACACTCGAATCCATCGTAGAACAATAATTTCCTCAATTATTTATAATTATATAGAAAAAGTTATATAGAATAATTATTTATCATTGCATCACAATCAATCACTATTAATTTGTTTGAATAGGAATTTTGAATACATTCTTATCGTGTGAATGCACTCTACTGATACAAATTGTAATTGGTAAAAATGGGTCCAAAGCAGAAGTTTGCACGTTGCACTTTTATATTTTCGTGCCGCAATCTCTCATGAGTAATCAAAAGTTCAATCGTGGACTACATATGGTCAAATACTATCACTGCATA
Source organism: Diplazon laetatorius (assembly GCA_963662125.1). NCBI lineage: Eukaryota > Metazoa > Arthropoda > Insecta > Hymenoptera > Ichneumonidae > Diplazon > Diplazon laetatorius. Next base: position 4,182,630 of record OY759162.1, on the reverse strand, counting down.
TGCCATACATCTTCTTCTTCTACATATCTTAGGGTGTCCATTATTTCCTAAATTATGAATTTCTATTGTCACGCTCCCTGAAATCCAAGTAAACATTAAAATAGTATATTATGACACTAGTACGAACATTTTTTTCTGACGAGTGTGAGTTTGCAGAACGAGCCGAAGGCGAGTATTGCAATCACACGAGTCCAGAAAACGTTTTTCGTACGAGTGTCGTACGGATTTTTTTGTCACAAGGTCCGTAAATGCGGTTTGAAGCGACCGAAGTGAGCGTAAAACCGCACTTTTACGGACAGCAGGACATAAAAAAAATGTTAAGCCTACCCAGGCCATTTTGAAACGATACTGAGGCGTGCCCTGAGAGCTCTGAAGTTGTACATCCCGCTTGCGGGTTGTGCTCTATCATCGGCCCCGAAAAATGTCCACAACCTTGTCCGTTCTGGACGGATTTGACTTTTCGACACGTTTTTGAAAAAGTGAGACTCCGAGCTTCAAAATGGCCCATACAGATGGTGGATTTGAAATTTAATTATAGCTAGAAATCAATATTCACGCCTCAGGGAATGAGGTGTGGGCGTTTGTAACTGTTTGTTACTGTATTACTGGAACGGCGCCAGATAGAGAGTTGAAAATTTGCATGGAGGTTCGGGTGGCACAGTAGGTGCTCACGAGGAAGGATTTCATAATTGACCAACTGGAAGTGGGTTATATCTTTTTTTACACGGGAGCGATGGGACGAGACAGGACGGAATAGGACGTGACGGGACGAGATAGGACGGAATAGGAGCGGGCGAAGCCGCCCGGCAAATACTAGTTACGATAATAAAGCTTTCTCTATGACAGACAATAACATATTTTCCTATCAATAATATATACGAACCTCGTCGATGACGTGCGTAACACCTGTGGCCAATAAAGCGATACTGACGAATGGCTCCAACACCCCCAGCAACGATTTGGCGAACGTAATGGGTGTATGTTTATCTATCTGAACGTAGGGTGCGAGTAAGCAGTATGCACTTACAACTAGTGAAAAACAGGAGTATGCGACACAGTGAAGCATTGGTACGGCGTAAAACACCGATGTGTCTAACGCGATCTGGCTAAGATTCGAGTGGGCTCGTCTGAGAGTCGCGATATTCTGTGTCGTGATTCTATTTCCGATGACCTCTCGGGCGCCGAAATTTTGTTGCGGAACAGGTGGCACGCAAAAGTCCAGAAGCATTCGATTCAGAGCTTTGAACCGATTTTCGATCATTTTGTTGACGAACGTGTACTGAGCGATGGCCCAAGCGCACATGCCGCCAGGAACAATGTACCCGAGATAGCCTGATACCTGATCACCGTACATCAGGCGACCGGTGTATACAAGTCCCGCTTTAACGATCACGTTCATCGCACATACGACGGCGATGAACGTGTGACCAGATTCCGGTAGGTGACTTTCGTTAAGACCAGGCGTTGTACCATCGAAGCTCAACAACCGATTCAACACACTCACAATAACGTTTTGTCGGCATCCAAGTATCAACAAGGTTACAGAAATCGCTGTATGGCCGATTAGACCCCCAACGATAGCGATCGCCATGCCCGTATTTGTTTCACCCTTATGGTCTTCGTCGCGTATAATTGGAACTGCAGTGATTAATACGCACACTTGCAACGCGATCAGGCACAGATTGTAAGCACAACCGTAACGACATTTCGAAAATATCATGCTCGATGTATGTTCCCAAGCGCACTTTTTTCGCTGCGTGGATCTCACGGATCTTTGTCGTACCGTAAAAGGGGCCAAACCGATCAGTTTGAACACCGATAACATTAACTTCATAGCCGTGTAATCGTCATCTAAATGTTTCGTGTTCAAATTCCTTCGACCCATCTCGGAGTGCATGTGACTATTGTTCTTCTAACGACTTGTCGAATCGTACTGATAAAAAAAATGAAATACGTGGACTAACAGTCGAATACCAAAGTTCGTTCCTCAAGCGTTATGGATCTGTTTGGATTGTGCTAGCCACATGCATGCAATTAAATGTGTACCCGCGAGAATAGTGAAGTGTGGCTCCATTGACATATCGATTGCATTTGATTGCACTTGAAGAACCATACACGTTGATTTTTAACAGTTAGCGATTGGCAGGATATACAGTAGAACTCCGATTATTTCAAGTCCGATTATTCGACCATCAACTTGATTTATCGTAACATTTGATTATTCAAATTTTGGCACAATATTTTATGGTTGCTCCCTCATAGAGGTAGATTTCAATGTCAAGCCTGATATTAATGCGAAATAAGAATAATAATAAAAGAAGAAAAGTAATAGTACGCTTCGATATTTACATTTACACCTCAGAGTTATTCATCATACAATACAATGAGGATCACGAGGATGTAGACAAAGTAGATTGACCCACAGCGCAAGTAAGGGATCCAGAGTTGAATAGATAGCGAGTGGAATTCGTAAGCGTTATGGGTGGTCTTGTAGAGTGTAGTGTGGATTCCGTCGGGACGAAAATCGCCAGGTCCATTTCGATCGTTACCGTCAAAGGCGATTTTTGGTGTTATCAGGAATTATACGTTCAAGAACAATGTGGTAAGCAAAACCGATCTCGACATGAGCCAATTAGATCTTTTAGCCACGTCGGAGGAATCTCATTGTTAAACATCTTTTCCAGGAAGACGTTTGCTCGGTGACCTATGGGACGACAGCGAACCGTTTGACGACCGTCAATACCATTTTCTTGTGGCAGTACTCTTTGTCCATTGTAGAGCCTGCGAGATGTGTACTTTGAGAAAGCTTCTGTCGCATGTTCTCGTATTTATTTATCTTGTTGAGCACGATAGTTCGACTCACAGATCTAGTTACCGACCGTGATCGACTGTGCTCACGTTCACGTTTTTGACTACTTTGTTCAACTGACTATTCATTCATAAACGCACATTAGCCAGCGTTTAGATTACATAGTCACGGGCCGCAACAGCCATCTTATTGATGAATGTGAGTCACTGGCGATTATGAAATTTGTTTGAAAAACGATCGAACCTTGTGCAGTTCATTGTGACTCGTCGTGACAACACTGAGGAATCTTTTCAAGTTGAGGTTGAATTCTAAAGAGATGTTTTGATGATTCAAAACAAAAGCAAATGCGATAATCGCTAGCGAATCTATTGTCCCAAATTACCACTGTATCGAACATAAACGTTGATGCGCGAACACAGAGTGCAAAACGTCGTCCCTGAGATCGATGAACGAGCTGCGTGCGGTTGTCGCTCTGACCTACGATATGACAATGTGATAGGCATCGTCGATGAAAAAAAAAGATTGAAGTTCCCTTGCCAATTGCGTGCACGCCTTCGGATCAGTGTAAAACTGTGTTTGAGAAACCGACGAGATATCGATCAATCGTAACATTGTCGTCATGGTAGCGTTAACGTAAACCTCAGGATGACCATGACTCAACTCTTCTGAAGTTAATTAACGCTTGCCATCGCGGGAGTTAGGTTTTCGCGACATTTCTTCATTCGATAGCTGATTGATTCGAAGGAAATAATGAATTATGAAACATACTTCATTACTTCGGTGACTTGACATCTCCGAACCGGGCCACATTGTTTTGGATAAGAACAATCCTACCTAACCATCTTCAAATGCCGCAGAACGGGGCGAGACGGCGAAAGAGGGGAAGAAGGCAGAGGCGTTGCTGTATTTGTAAACGAAAAAATGGGCCCAATGTTTTCCACTTCCGAAATATTTAATGACGCATTATCCGATGTTCTAGTCGTAACCAAATAAGTCCAAGATTTTAGGTAAAACCAGATAAATCGACAATATATTTGAGGGCATAGCCGAATAAGTTCATTGGGGTTTCTTTCATCCACAGTTTACAGACTACTTGAATTTGACAGAATGCTAACATGGACGATACCAAAAACTCAGTGTTACCTGATAATAATCATAATTTTTTAAATCGGCTTCTCCCCTGTGACTGAGCGTTCGTAACGTAGAATTGTAATTAACCGCAAACTATTCTAATGGACTTATTCGGTATTTCCTAAAAACCACAGATGAAATGAATCGTACTGAATAATGTGGATAATTCAAATACTTGAACGGTTTTTTAGTACACTTTATTTTCTCTCCTCCCCTGACTCCTCTCCTACAAACTTTTTTTGTGGATCATAGGATAGCCGGAGCGTAGTTAGTCGTCCGCTGTACAATCTACTACACTCGTACACTCTCAATAGCCTATTTCGAAGGAGGGTGAGGAAGTTCTGGGGCAGGTTAAGCGGTATGACACTTTATACACTCTGATTGTTCACTGTCTGCCATTTTGGAGTGACGGCAGATGACGATTCGTATACAGGAAAATTTGACGCGACTCATTTGTCATCAAGATCCAAAATTGTCTCTCATTTTTTTCGTAAGCACGACTTTCAGAAATTCCTGGGATATTACCGGCTTCAAGAAACAACTCACCTCACATGATAGGATAACCGTTTTCGCATTATTTTCACATTCCACAGCTGATCGGTTTGAACAAGGTGATTGATCTCCAAAAAAAATGAGGTTCTGATGATTATTTACTTCGGTGATTTGTCATCTCGATACAGGGTCACGTTACTGACACTTCATCGACCTACGACCTCGAGCAGTCGCCATAATTTTCAACCTTTCGAGAACAGCCCCGGATAATCCCATCCACGGTCTATCGCATTCGTCGTGTTTTCTGATGTGTGGTTTTGCGATTGACCCACCTCTCATCAACACGATGTATTGTGCACGACGTGCAGGCATTCTCTCGTTGTCGGTCTTCCTGCGCTCCGTGTTACCAGTTAATGTTACCACGACGATAATGATACAATCGATCGTTATCCATCACCAATCAAAATAAAAGCCTGCACTCGTCCCAAAGGGATTATATTAATTGACAAGAGAGCGTTAATCATTTTTTTCCATTATACCGGAGGTACGAGTATCCGGTGCCTTGTGGTACGACTGTAGTCGTCCTATTGCAGGTCATAGAGCGATTATGAACAAACTGGTGACCGATCTACCTGGGGAAATTTCGCAAACCTTTCCATGTATTTCTATCTTTGTCCAAAACATATTTACGTTGCCCGATGAAATAACTCGCGATAATTATATTTAATTCCGTTTTAACTGACAAATACGACTTTCTTAAAATTTGATTCTGGCTCTGTAACGGGTATTGTAGTTGGTACATTGAGTACTTCGGGATGAGCGACTGAGTGGAGCATATCGAATCCAACTGCAAAGCTGTACAAAGTCGGTAACGACGACATTAGCCATCGATTAATCATTCTTCGTACGCTTCTAAATGCACAAATTTTGGCATCTGTCATGCAGAGATGGGCGCATTTGAGTGGAAACATTTTTTGAAGACAGATTTTTATACGAAACTATTTTTCACTCGGTATTTATACCCGATTTGAGTAGCGAGTGATTTTTCACTGAGTATTTTAACTCTAAAAAATAATGAGTGAAAATTCATTCGTTTTTTAAATCGAAAATAAATACTGAGTGAAAAGGAATTTTGAAATTTATTTTTTTAAATATATCATGCCCATCACTGCTCTCATGTGGAATCTCGTTTTGCTTTATGTTCGAAACTATTGAATCAGATTCTCAATGTGAGACGACGAGAAGGAGTATTGGAATCTCAATAACAAGTGCGTCGTCAGTCTGGAAAGATTGCAAAACCGTCATCGTCTTACGACTTTAATTATTGATGAGTCGGCTGTCGCGGCCCGTGATCATGTAATTATAAGGGTTCGATGCTGTACGTATTCGAATGCATAGACAATTAAACAGAGTAGTCAAAGTCATACGTGAATCCGCAATTACGATCATACAGATCTGGCCGCCGCCACATTGAAACCCACAAACACGAATTAATTCGTAAACATGCGACAGAAGCCGTCTCGGACGATACGACTTGTGAGTCTCAAAATCGATGTCGCGTACTTCCGCATAAAAATAATAGTCATGATCTTCAAACTGTTCGGTATCACCCCATGGATCATCGTGCAAAAATGTCTCCGCATAGAATTGTTGAACGATAAAGTCCCTCAAAAGTTGCCACAAACGCAGTTTGCTTATTCCAAGCTTGGGTGTGCTCATCACGTTGTTCTCATTGTCATCGTTATCGCCTGCGGCGTTTGGGTTACAGTGTTTACTACATTCGACGAAGTTAACAGACTCTACCCATCGCAACTGTCGATGATTTTCGATATGGGCCTGATAGTCTCCGGCTACATGATTGTCACGATTATACGACTCAAACTGTGCATTAAACAAGATACGGCGGTAAGGCTATTGAATCATTTCAAGACCACTATTGACAACATAGCCTGTTCAACCAATATTCGCAACCCCGAACCGAATGGACCCGTTTTCGTTTTACTTTTCTTTACCTATGCTTCCGCATGGATTATAATTATTCTGATTACGCATTTTTACTATGAAACTCTACTGGAGACCTTTTTCTGTATCATCTGGATTGATATGACTGTATCCTGGTTCGTCATGCAGTACGTCATTATAGTGAAACTCGTAGAGCATAAATTCCGAGCTCTGAACCGTGCCATTCTTGATACCTCGAATTACTCCGGTATCCGATTGAGTCCGTCGTTAATTCTCAGCGATAATCCGATGCATTCCGTAAAGAGTCTCAAAATATTGACATTCAGACAAACGCACATCTCACTGTGCGAGATCGCCAACGAAGTTTCCGAATTTTTTTCGCTACCGATATTATTTTCGATTCCCTACATGGCCTTTTCGACAATCTGCGGTATCTATTTATCCGTGATTCTCGTAATACTGGAAGGGGAATCGAATTCACCGTATGTAACGATCGACTCACTAGCTTGGCTAATTGTAGACATTCTTCCGATCGTCATGCTCGCTATCGGCATTAACGATACTCACTCCCAGGTGTGGATATAAATATTCATGCTGCGCTCTGTAATAAGGTCGAGTTTCAACGTTTCGTTATTGTTTTTCGTTTTCTCTACAAGGTGAGCAAGAGTGCCCATGCAGTTCACGAGTTACTAGCGCGAGCATCTACCAGTCAGAAAGACAAGTCTAAGGTCGTACAAAAACAATGCATTCAATGTCTATATGATTGACTGTCAGCATTTGATAATTATTTTCTTTTGGGATCATTTCAGCTTAGGCAGTTTTCTATCGAGCTGTATCGACAGAACGTCGAATTCTCCGCATACGGACGCTTTTCCGTGGACTGTACGCTCTTGTACTCGGTGAGTTATAACTACATTACTATCGACACGAAAATCGTTATCCGGAGAGGCAACGACTTATAAATCACTATTGGACAAATTAACCGCCCTTCTACTTTTCAGATAATCAGCACCGCCATTACGTACTTGATCATTTTAATTAAACTTCAATTCGTCGGAAGTCGCCTTACGACCGAGAGTGATTCCACTGCGTAATCATAGGCTTGAAAAATCCAATGACGGTGATTCTATAAATGAACATTCTTTTCGTTTTCCACGTGCATTAATTCTGCAACAAACGAGTATAAGATTTGATATCTTGAAAGTAAGTGTGAGCCATGAATACAGCAGCAGGTAACTCACTGAATTTTAGATCTCTGTGATCATCCCTTCGCAAGCCGTGGGGGATGAAAGTTCTCAAATATTATTATTTACGCTTGCACCGGTACCTTCGACTGGCCGTAACTTCCATCTAGAGAAGCAAAATTAACTTGATTTGACTTAAATTAATCAAAGGATGATTTGGAAAGCAGTTTTGATTTTGCCTACCAGAAATAATGCCTCAAATACAATTCAACTGTTATGCTCGGTCTTACTTTTGCCACACCCACGAATCTAGCAGCCAATAGGATATAACTTAAATATATTTAAGAGGAGGAATTAGTTGTCAAGGGCAAATGAAGACTGCGAAGACTCATCAGAGAATCGGCTGACGGCGTAATTGCAAAAAGGCAAAGAGGGGAAAACATTCGATGGGGTACAATACAAAATCAGGGAAAAGACCGAATATAATCGGTTCTCGGAACAGACTTACGGATCTTGTATGAGCATCAAGAGAGGCAACCACGGGGGAACGCTGTGCGGGAAAAAGTAAACATCAACGTTGACAAGGTTCATGGGTGACAGGCAGGGATGGGCATTCATTGAATGAAAATGTATTTCAAATACTTTTGGGACCAAATGATAACGAATTTTACCAGATTTATTAATGTTCGGGAGTCGTCCGAATGGGCTAGTGGCCTCTCGAGCCAACGGGACTCACATCACTTTGGCGGACTATCTCCATCTCGCTCTACGGGTTATCTCGCTCGAGCTATCGGGTATTTCTCTCTCTCTCTCTCTCTCTCTCTCTCTCTCTCGACGGACTTATTGCTCAGCCGCGTAAACATCGTACGATACAACGTTTCGGGCCAATCATCACATCGGACCAGCGGACAAGACAGAAAGATACGGAAAAGCTCATCTTTCCGTTAGGACTATTGTCAACGGAGCCGCGGATCACCCAATCGGCCAATCACGGATTGACTCAAGAACGCGGTTTAAAACTTCTCACCGGGAGAGCGGTTTTTCGTTTTTGGTGTGTGCTTGCTCGATAAGCACTTTCAAACCGGTCGCTGCACAAGCAAGTTATCGCCATTTTTGGGACTCGGAACGAATAATTTTCGGTTACTTCTCTTTCTCAATCAATCGAGAGAACAAATTCAACGGACTTTCTCAACAAAAATAATAATAAAATAACCATATCTTTTGAGCTCACTCAAGTTAAATAAAGTGATATTTCGTTATTAATATTCGGATTCGCTACCGCGTGGTTTTCGCGGTTGGCGGGAACTATCTCACGAAAGCGTGCTTATTTTTTCTATCGTTTTTTTTGCAATCATGATTTTTTATGTGAGATCGAAGGAGGTGTACATTGACGAGTGTTATTAAAAATATAGCTTCCGTTGTGTGCGTATTAAGAGTCACTGCGAACGAGTTTTTTTTTTGTACCGTCGCCGGCACGCGATCACCGTTTTGTTCTTCCACCCACACCAGATTTTCGGATCCTCTCAAAACATTTTTGGTCCTTCGAGCCGGATCTGGGTAGGGTGACGCGATCGTTTGATTGCAACGTGAGCCTTCGATCGTGTTTCAAAAAACTTTTCTCAAGTAAGTTGAGTGCATCGGACGGTGTTGGTGCGGCCAGTGACTCTCAGACTCCTCATCGCGCTCTCGTATGTATTTGTGTGTGTGACGTGCTTCGCGTTTCTCGCTCTCACACACGCAGTGACTCGGGCTCCCCATCGTTCTCGTGTGTGTGTGTGTGTGTGTGTTCGTGACGCGCTGCAAGTGTCTCGCTCGCGCTTTCGGTGACTCGGACTCCTCATCGCGCTCTCGTATGCATGTGTGTGTGTGACGTGCTTCGCGTGTCTCGCTCTCACACACGCAGTGACTCGGGCGCCACATCGTTCTCGTGTGTGTGTGTTAATGACGCGCTGCTAGTTTCCCTCTCGCACCCGCAGTGACAAGTGCGACACTCTCACCGGACTGCATAGTGTTTCGCTCACATTCGTATACACTTTTCTCGATTCGCGATCATTTTGGAGTGCACTATCGGGTTTAGTTGGGTTGTACTCAGGGTTTCGAGGTTATCAGGGACATATTCAGAAGTAATAATTCCTGGTTTTTTTTCGTTGGTTGTTTTCATTCAGTGCTCATTGTCAGCTGTGCCGCGTTGGGTTTTTTGTTTTAAAAAAAACCCTTTTTTTCGGTACTCGCTTTCGGTTTTTCGTATTTTTTTTCCACGCACTGGGCATGTTTACGATTGAAGGTCGTGTGAATCTTCAGGGGACTCGCGATATTCTTATCGAAAGAATGCACGAGGAGTCGCTCGCGGCGCCGTTCAGATCGTTGGAGGTCGGGGAGCTTCAACCACGGTTGGACCAACTCGACCATTATTGAAATAAGTTCAAAGATCAGCACGAGAAGTTTCTCGGTGCTAAAGAGCCCGTCATTTTGGATCACGCATATATTAAGGCTAAGGTTTACGACAACACTTTACAAAAATATACGCGGGTTCGCGGAACTCTCGTACAGTTGATCTCTGCGACTAGTGATGGCGTCGAGCTTTCGGACTCGCTTCGAAGAGGCTATTCTCACTCATCTCAACCACTCGTTTCTACGCGCTCCATGTTACTTGAACTATCCCTCCCTAATTTCTCTGGGGAATATGCTCAATGGACATCGTTTCAGGATTTGTTCAAATCGATGGTAATTGAGAATACGGATATACCTCGTGTGGTAAAAATGCTATTATTAGGATTGAGATTAGGATTAAGATCCTATTTAAGGATTAGTCTCTCGGGAGAAGCGGCTCAGCTCATCGCGAGCTTGACGGTTTCCGACGAGTCGTTTGACATAGGCTGGTCCGCGCTCGTAGCTCGATACGAAAACAAACGACTGCTGATTTCGGTGCAGCTCGATCGTCTTCTCGGCTCACCGCATATGACCTCGCACTCAGCTCGAGAGCTCAATCGGTTGCTGAATTCGGTAACGGAATCGCTCAACGCGCTTCGAGCTCTAGACGTTCCAACTGACGCTTGGGACCACATCGTCGTGCACACCGTTGTTCAACGCCTCAGTGAGCGTCTGCGAGAATCTTGGGAGTGCCGTATCGGGTCGTCAACGGATTACCCGTCATTCGTAGATCTCCACGGGTTCTTAATCGGTCGAGCTCGGGCATTGGAGAGCCTGGAGGGCTCGTCTGCAGGGCAGTCTCAGAGTCGGAAGACTTATGTTGAAGCTTCTCGCCCTGGTGCTGCAACGGTCTCGTCAAGGTCAGGAGGCAAGGTGCATGTTGCACTGGCAGATACCAATGCATCGCTAAGCTCTCAAGACACATCGGGAGAGTCAACACGGTACTCCTACGTTTGCTCATACTGCCTGGGGGAGCATTTCCTGGCCAACTGCGCCAAATTTCGGTCGCTTACACCGGTGGCGCGACGGCTAGTTGTGACGCAGAAATATCTGTGTTACAACTGCCTGGGCAAGCACAGTGTTCGTGCCTGCAAAACCACGAAACGGTGTCAGTTGTGCCAGGAAAAGCACCACACCATGATACACGTCTCGGACGGACAACCTTCTCAACGGTCAACTCTGGAGCGACCAACTGTTGGGGGCTCCAATTCTTCGGTAGCAGCGGTGACTGTTGCCAAGGACGTCTCCGGGCCCTCGCAGGAGGGCCCCGATTCGGCATAGGGATTCACGGCCGGAACGAACGATCCACGAGATTCTCTGCCCTCGATCAGTCCTCGAACAGGGGTGCTCCTTGCAACCTGTGTAGCTCATCTCACCGTTAATGGTACAGCAAAAAAGGTGAGAATTTTAATTGATCCGGGGTCTGAGGTTTCGTTGATTACGACGAAATTGGTAGACCAGTATCGAATTCAAAAATTTCGGTCGTCTCTTTCTATCGTCGGTGTGGGTGGGTCGTCGCCTGGGCAGGCCTTACATTCGGTGTCTCTCACTTTGCAATCGCGCTTTTCGGATTTTTCGTTAAGTTTTCCGGCATTTTCTCTTGAGCGAATCACAAGTTCTCTTCCGTCTTTTTCTTCATAGCAACAGCATTGGGCTCACCTACAAGGATTACAGTTAGCGGATCCAGGATATGTGATCCAGTCGGAAGTTGACATTCTTCTCGGGACAGATGTGTACGGTCAGATAATCGAATCAGATGTTATCAAGGGTGGGTTACGGGATCCGATCGCTCAACGGACGAAGTTCGGTTGGGTAATTCTTGGACCTACGGAAAATTTTGAATCTTCTCATGGTATAACGGCTCATATATCAGTCGGCAAGGACGAGCTCCGGGAGATGCTGGTTAAATTTTGGGAACAGGAGGAGGTAGCCAGTTCATCGGCAGCAGATCTCTCCGTGGAGGAGGCTGAATGCGAGCGGCATTTTTCGCGGACTCACTCACGAGATAGCGCAGGACGGTACATTGTTCGTTTGCCTCTTTGCTCACCTCGTCACTCTCTTGGGGATTCATATCCGGTAGCTCGTGCGTGTCTTAATTGACTGCTTAGAAAACTCTCTCGAGACGAAGCCTATAATAAACTTTACTCGGATTTTCTCAAGGAGTAGGAAGGTCTCGGTCACATGGTTCGAGCTCTCGCAGTGCATCCGGGCTGGGTGGGCGGGAGAGCAGAATGACCTTAGCACATGATGCTGCAACATCAGGAGGGTCGAGGGTTCCGCTCGAACGGTCATCGTCCCCGATTTACGCTGCAACGGCTTCATACTTCCTTCCACATCACGGTGTATTGCGGCCTCAGAGCTCAACCACCAAACTCCGAGTGGTATCCAACGGGTCAAGCACGACACACTTCGGAAAATCCCTTAACGATATTCTACATACCGGTGCAAAGGTGCAACGGGACATCGCTGACGTTTTACTCTGGTCTCGGCAACATCGATTCGTTTTTATGACAGACATCACGAAAATGTTTCGCCAAATAAAGATCCATTTAGAGGATCAGGCGCTACAGCAGATTCTTTGGGTTGACTCCAACGGGGAGGAAGTGGTTTACCAACTCTCCACAGTAACGTACGGTACAAGGCCAGCGCCGTTTCTTGCGGTTCGAGTTATCCTCCAACTCCTGGAGGATGAGAGGCATAGATTTCCTTTAGCAGTTGCTCCTCTCAAATACGGGAGGTACGTGGACGATATCTGCGGCGGCGCGGACTCAACTGGTGAACTCAAGGCTATTGCGGAGCAAGTTGAGGGCTTGTGTGCAGCGGGTGGGTTTCCGCTAGCAAAATGGCAGAGCAACTCAGCAGAGTTTCTTGATGAGCATTCGAAAACCGGTAGCTTCATAGAACCACGGGCTTATGAGGAATCAGAAACCAAAATTCTCGGTCTCAGCTGGCGCCCCTTTTCGGACACGTTCGTTTTCTCAGCCTCGGTCTCTAGCACCTCAGTTATCTCAAAACGGACTATCCTCTCGGAAATCGCACAGCTTTTCGATCCATTGGGATTTCTCGCGCCGGTAGTTACTCGTGCAAAGCTTTTACTTCAAGACTTGTGGATAGATAAACTCGGTTGGGACGACGTCGTCTCGCCTCAAACCGGTCAAAATTGGACGAGATTCAGGGAAGAGCTTGCGATGCTGTGTCACATCTCGGTTCCAAGGTGGCTCGGACTTTCTAACGGAACTACAGTAGAAATTCATGGTTTTTCGGACGCTTCTCAGCTAGCCATGGCAGCGGTAGTGTATCTCAGAGTTACTGACAGCACGAATCATTGTCGAACCACTTTTGTGTGCTCCAAAACAAAGGTTGCTCCCTTGAAACGACTCACGATACCGCGGCTCGAGCTCTCAGCAGCTCTCCTTCTCGCTCGGCTTACAAAACATGTACAGGAAAAACTTAACTTGCTCGACGTGCCGGTTTTCTTGTGGACGGACTCCTTGGTTACTCTCGCCTGCATTTCTTCTCATCCCTCACAGTGGAAGGAATTTGTAGAGAATCGGGTTCAATCAATCCAGGAATTGATGCCAATAGGACAGTGGCGGCTTGTCCCTGGCAAAGAGAATCCTGCGGACTGCGCCTCACGAGGGTTACCCTCGGCTCAATTGGTGAAACATCACCTGTGGCGGAACGGACCATCGTGGTTGGCACAACCCCCTTCAGCTGGGCCGTCCCTTTCGTCGGTACCGGACGCGGAAACTCAACTAGAGGAGAGACCGCGAGTGTTGTTGGTTGCTCGTGGAAAATTGCTAGCTATTTGGGAACTAGTCGCTCGATATTCTTCTCTCTCAAAGCTTCTGCGGGTAACGGCAGTTTATGAAAGATTCATCTCTCGGTTACGGAAAGTTCCTGGTTCCTCTCTGTGCAATCCTCTCAATCCTGGGGACCTAGAGGTCGCTCGCTGCTATTGGATTCCGCTGAAAAATATGCTACCCAGGAAGCCTATTTTTCAGCGGAAATGAAGGCTCTCTCGCACGGCACTCGACTTGGTCCATCTCATCCACTAACTCGATTAACTGCATTCATCGACCGCAACGGCGTCCTGAGGGTTGGTGGTCGCCTTAAGTTCGCGCAACTCCCGGCTGAAAGCAAGAATCCGGCGATTCTTCCACGGGAATCGCATTTGACTGAGCTTGTTATCAGGCAAGCTCATCAACGCTCTCTTCACGGTGGAACTTAACTTACCCTTGCCACCGTCCGGCAATCGTTTTGGGTCATTGGCGGTCGCGTTCCAGTCAGATCTATCATTTTAAAATGTGTCTCATGTGCTCGTCAGCGAGGGGTTCGCGCTCAGCAGCTCATGGGGCAGCTGCCAGCGTCTCGGTTAACTCCTGCTCGGGCTTTTCTCAACTCAGGTGTGGATTATGCCGGTCCGGTCTCTCTCCGATCATGGAAGGGGATGGGGCACAAATCTTATAAGGGTTGGGCTGGTAATCTTTGTTTGTATGGTCACGTCGGCAGTTCACCTGGAAGTTGTCCCAGATTATACGGCAGATGGGTTTATCGCAGCGTACCGAAGGTTTATCTCGCGACGTGGAATTCGCAAAAGATTGTTCTCGGATTGTTGGACTAACTTTCTCGGTGCTGACCAGCAATTGAAAAAACTATTCTCGTCAGGAAGCAAGGATGCTTCTCATCTGGCTCAGCTCCTACTCCATGAAGGAACCCATTGGTCGTTCAATCCGCCCGGAGCCCCACATTTTGGCGGAAAGTGGGAGGCTGCAGTTAAGTCGGTTAAGTTTCACTTAAAGCGGGTCATCGGGGACATACTCCTCACCTTTGAGGAGCTCACAACTCTTCTAACCTAAGTCAAGGCAGTCCTCAACTCACGACCGTTAGAACCGCTCTCGGAAGATCCAGACGATCTTTCCGCGCTCACTCCGGGACATTTTTTGATCGGCGAAGCCCCTTCGACGATTCCGGAGCCCTCTCTCGAGGATTCCAAGGTGTCAGGACTCTCCCGGTGGAAACTCGTGCAACAAAAACTACAATCGTTTTGGAAACAATAGTCTCACGGTTACCTCCAACAACTACAGTCCATTTCGAAGTGGCATCACCCCTCAATTCAAATCTCAGTTGGCTCAATGGTCCTTCTCTCGGACGGACGGTTTCCGCCTACCAAGTGGCCGCTCGCGCGGGTAACGGCAACGCAGCCTGGATCTGACGGGCTAACGCGGGTTGTTTCTCTCAGAACAGCTAGCTCTACCCTCACACGGCCTATCGCGAAACTCGTCTTGCTCCCAGTGCCTGTGGTTGACGATAAACTTTAATTGTACGGTTGATTACAGACTGAGGATTGTCATCATCTCCAGGACTGATGACGGTGGGGGAGAATGTTCGGGAGTCGTCCGAATGGGCTAGTGGCCTCTCGAGCCAACGGGACTCACATCACTTTGGCGGACTATCTCCATCTCGCTCTACGGGTTATCTCGCTCGAGCTATCGGGTATTTCTCTCTCTCTCTCTCTCTCTCTCTCTCTCTCTCTCTCTCTCTCTCGACGGACTTATTGCTCAGCCGCGTAAACATCGTACGATACAACGTTTCGGGCCAATCATCACATCGGACCAACGGACAAGACAGAAAGATACGGAAAAGCTCATCTTTCCGTTAGGACTATTGTCAACGGAGCCGCGGATCACCCAATCGGCCAATCACGGATTGACTCAAGAACGCGGTTTAAAACTTCTCACCGGGAGAGCGGTTTTTCGTTTTCGGTGTGTGCTTGCTCGATAAGCACTTTCAAACCGGTCGCTGCACAAGCAAGTTATCGCCATTTTTGGGACTCGGAACGAATAATTTTCGGTTACTTCTCTTTCTCAATCAATCGAGAGAACAAATTCAACGGACTTTCTCAACAAAAATAATAATAAAATAACCATATCTTTTGAGCTCACTCAAGTTAAATAAAGTGATATTTCGTTATTAATATTCGGATTCGCTACCGCGTGGTTTTCGCGGTTG
The DNA here is from genome assembly GCA_963662125.1 of Diplazon laetatorius. Taxonomy (NCBI): domain Eukaryota; kingdom Metazoa; phylum Arthropoda; class Insecta; order Hymenoptera; family Ichneumonidae; genus Diplazon; species Diplazon laetatorius. The sequence continues at coordinate 4,166,610 of OY759162.1, read as the reverse complement.
GCGGGAACTATCTCACGAAAGCGTGCTTATTTTTTCTATCGTTTTTTTTGCAATCATGATTTTTTATGTGAGATCGAAGGAGGTGTACATTGACGAGTGTTATTAAAAATATAGCTTCCGTTGTGTGCGTATTAAGAGTCACTGCGAACGAGTTTTTTTTTTGTACCGTCGCCCGCACGCGATCACCGTTTTGTTTTTCCACCCACACCAGATTTTCGGATCCTCTCAAAACAATTAAATACTTCAATTCATTGTAAACTCATAATTCACGTAAATTGGTCATCATTATTACAGAAAGGTGAAAATATTGATTCTTGCATAATAATTAATCGTAGTTATTTGTTTGAAAAAGTATTTGAAATACATTTTCATTGAATGGATGCCCATCCCTGGTGACAGGTGTCACATCGCCAGGTAACGTCGACGGACTAGCGGACCGCATGGTAATTAGTCGATACGTGTGACCGTCATAAGCAGATAAATCTTTTGGTCATACGTTGTAACGTTGCTTAGGAATCCGAGGTCGTTCACATTCAGCCTTACCGTTCAACGGAGGATTGCCGTCAGAAGTTGGGATTCACGGCCGGATCATACCCCACACCGGAGGAGCGCAGCTGCGACGAAAATTTAGGGTCATCGCGCAAACTGAACCCGCTCTTTGCTACGGAGGTGGTCGGCAAGAAAGGTAGGAACATTGAATACCTTGAAGCAGTCTGCATTACGCAGGCTGAGGCGGTGTCCAATCGCCGTTGAAAGCAGGCCAAAACTAACCCTAGATTGGTCACCATATAAGAAAATCGTCGGCGCGCTCCGATTTTTTGTTACCTGCAAATTATTGGCAGACATTTTTTTCAAATATAGAGTTCGTCCATTGGAGCTTTTATAAATCAATTATATTTTATTAAAATCAAATGAAACGTTCAGTATGGAGGTACAGAAATAACTAGATACACCAAACGCCGAAACGCGGCACCATAGGTGTCAAGCCATATAGTAATGCTGGCGCCTGGAAAGCACCTTGGCACTTCCTTTACGGGTGACCAAAGTCGTTGGATCGCATATGGTGAACAATCTAGAATTAACTCGATCATACCAATGATCGGGCCCAGAAATCTCCAGCCGATGTGATCGAGATCCACTTGGGCGATTATCGGCGCTGTCAGCAGTGACGGCTGATAAAAAATGAGGCTGTGGCATGGTACGAGTGTATGAGACTCTGCATATCACCGAAAGACAGCACGCGACACGCACCGGCACATTAAGGCCCTCTGTACACGGAGCGTCGCGTATTCGGCATGCAGCGGCGATTCGTCTACGCCCGAGGCTCTGTAAGGTTATCGATTTCCAAACGTATATGAAGTGGCGGTAACTCCGTGTTTCCTGCGCAGTACGGTACTGCGCATCGAAAACTGGGGGCCAGCGCCAATCCGAGGCCGTGGTCTTCGCTTCACGCTAGACACGTACGCCAAGCGACCGACACTGCTGTACGCCATTCGTCTCGACGCCCGGCAGCTTTGACGAATCCGCGGAGCTTACGCCTTGTGTGTGGTCGTCCATTGAAACAAACGTGCGCGGCAGTGGCGCAGCACACAAGCGTATATCTTTCGTACGTCGCGTCTATGGCGAGACGCTTCGTGTGCAGAAGGCCTAAGGCGCGCGACTAGGGGGAGGGGATATTCCCACCGAGGTCCCTGAACACGAACATCGAGTCTCTCTCTTCACGCCTAGCTATATCGTTGAGACTCGACTGCATAAATAGTCCCCCTCATATCCATACCTCCCAAAACGGGCATGGACATTAGCGAGACCAGTATGTACTAGTAGGTCCGCAAGTACCTTCGCATTGGTCCTACCCTAGCAGATCGGATGCCGATCAAGTCACTACAAGAATGCCTGAGGCATTTTGGTAGGCATTTTCGTCCAAAAAGTGCCGGTAAATGCCGATGAATTCCGAACGTTAAATTTAACGCATTTCCAGGCATCCACCGGCATCTATCGGCATTTTTGGGCATCCACCGACACTCGTCGGCATCTGTGGGCATTCGTCCGCATCCACCGGCAGCTATGGGCATCCACCGGCATTTTTGGGGACCTAGCGGCACTTCACGGCATTTTCATTCATCCGCGGGCGTTTTTAGGCGTTCAACTGCGTTCTATTCTTATCTGGAATTTTTCTGCTTTGGCGTGATTGTGCTAGAGGGAAATAAATTACAGGTTTGGGAAAGGGTAAATAAATAATCATCAACGCGTTAGAGTGCGAACTTTAATCGGTAAGTTCAAAAAAGATGTATACCTATACGCATCAGTTAATGTTCGTCGCATTGAACATCTTTTGAAATGAACAAATAGATAGCTGCCTTGCGCTACAAGGCATCCATAAGTTGCCGCTGAACGCCATTTACTGAAGAAATTGAAGGCTGAACAGTCGCGGAATCACCCCGGAAGCATATCGTGGCTGCGTCGTCCTCCGATGAAGAACGAGAGATTTAAACAAAAGGACGAATAGTTTAGCGTACATAGATTTACAAAAAAACCATGAACACCTTTGTAGACGATGTGTATATATATATGGTGACACGACATAATATCACAGTGAAAATTTCACAGGACTAAATATCACACAACATAATATCACATGGAAAAATATCACACAAACAAAATATCATATGGAAATATATCACAATAATAAATATCACATGGAAAAATATCACGATATCAAATATCACACTGGCATAATATCACATGAAAAAATATCACACCGGCAAAAAATAATTATTTTCAATCGTAAAACCTTCAGCCACACAGTTGATTCTATCCAAAGCAGTAATGCAATTGTGTTAACTAAAGTTTTGCGCTGGATATTGTGATATTCTATGATATCCTGTATCCTCTATTCTTGAATCTGTAGTATGACGAAAACACAAAAAGTATACAAGAGTGAAGATGATTGCTAACGTTGGGGGTTTATTGTCTGTTCATCGCCGATATGATTTAGTATCGATTGGGTAGACGAACGACGGCTATAATAACATGTCGTTTGAGTTTATCTCAGTCGCTCTCGGTGGAAGAAGGAAGAAGCCACTACCGGAAGATGGCTATGTATACTCGCGACATCGTGAAGCTGATGGTATAATTTCTTGGCGTTGTACTTCACATATGAGCAGAAATTTCAATTGTTACATTCAAAGTACTTCTGATAAATGAACCGGTAACTATCGTTCTGATTATGCGGCGCGTGTGACTATAGATTACATCACTTCAGTTTTTAATGATTGTTTCATAATTAATCCAGGTGAAATTATTGATGATTGGAACGTGTAGTTATGGGATACGTTTGCGAGAATGTATCGGAGTAAATATCGCATAATGAAAAACGTCGCATATAATTTTCCATTGTAAATTATTTTCGATATTTATCATCATATATCATCTGCAAAAATTGGGAAAATAAAATATTTGAAAAAAGTGATCATATTTCGGGGTTGTTGTATTTTTCAATGTGATATATTGTCTATGTGATATTTTTTCCGTGTGATATTTTGTCCCGGATATAGTGTCCATGTTCTTTTGTCGTGTTATATAACGTCGTGGAACCATATATGTATATATATTGTTACGTCACAAACTCGAATTAGAGGAAAAGTCTATGAACTGGGCGTGCCAATCTGGCTTCAAGACGCGGTTGTAGGACAGTAGACGCGGTAGACACGAAAGTAGACAACAAGAGACGTTTATTTTCACAGTCCACTGTCGGACAGAGCTTTCGCTTGGTTTACAGAGTTACTTACTAACTAACTAGCCTAGGTTACATCGAGTCTTATAACTACAGAAGGGTGTGAGTGGTGGGGGTTGAATCAGGAGGCTGTGGGAAAAGGCGGGTATGCTTGAAGAGATGACCTGAATTGATTAAGGGAAAGTCATAATGACCGTGGAATGCGAAGGCATTCTTGAAGGGAATCTTGAGAGAAAGGGATCGTCGGGAATTGGTGGGAAAGTCGGGAAGGAGGTCAACCACAGAGTGGTGGACCGGATGACCATAAATTTGGGTACAGGTGAAGGTGGCCACCAACGGGTGGGCTGATGGGAAAACTAGTGTCGGAATGCATCTATGGAATGTGGAAAGAATGTGGGAGAAAGTAGGAATAGTATGGGTCTGTGTCACACCTCCCCCCTTATTCAAGAAAATCCATGTAACAAAATAATGGATTTTCTTAGGCCTTGTTATAATTAAGATTACGTCTAGTCTTATGTCTAATTGAAGAATTGGTTTGATTTCGGTGTAGGTTAGCTAGGCCTATCAATTCGTCTTGCGGGTATCGCACATCATAACTGTTGTGATCGCTGGTGTTATTATGGAAACAATTGTTGTAAACATTTATACATGGTGAAAAAGTAGAAGACATACATTTGCTGATTAAAACGCCAAGGCAGTTACAAAATCCAATCTTAAAAGCTAGCAAAGATATCACGATTCCAATGCACGCGTACCCTAAGTACCTGAGTCCATCACGAGCGGTTTCAAATAAAGTTTTATTGCGTCTATGGCTTCCAATCTTCTCGGCTTCCTCTGATATTTCGTCTAGGGTTTGTCCGAGGGATTTGAGTTGGGTTAAGTCAATATGAGTTGGTCTCATTAGTGTGGTTAATTGTAAATCTTCTAACTTTATTGAGTGATTGGCGAGAAGGTAATCGAGTGTGGGAGTGTTAAGAGTTTTATTTAGCATAATGTCGGTGGTTTGCGTGAATTTCTTGTCGGTTCTGATACGGTTTTGATGGTTACAAATTCTGTACATGTTGGGGCGGTTGTTATATTACATACGGTCTCTAAATTGTGAACGATGCTGAAGAGTTGGTTGTGTTGCACGTCGATCTCTGCCAAGTTGACGTAGTTGACGACGGTCCAGGTTTTGTGGTACATTACCACGTCTCCCAGATGTTCCATGTAAATGGGCCCAGTGATTGGCTCGACCTCGATTATATCGGCCCCTGTATAGCTCGACACAAGCAGGAATAGAAAGAGCAGCATCTTGCCCTGCACATAAATAACGATTAGTTCCGATAATAAGGTTTCAGTTTATTAACATGAATTAACTTTTTCCTATTTCGCAATAATATTTCATAATTAACGTCGGACGTCCTATCGATAATTATGGCTGGCCCTTCCCACTTTGGAGCAAGCGGGGATTTGTCTCGTTCTTGAGCCACGAGAACCTCATCTCCTTTGTTGAAAATTGGCGAACTGCGTCGAATGTGAGCGTCTTGGCTGACTTTAGAGCGCTCTTTTGCTGCGATGAGGTGGTCTCGTCCTTTCTTCAGGATTCGATCGTGGTCTGTGCGGAGTCCTTCGAAGTATTCGTCAATGGTGGCGTTGGTACGGTGAATGGGGATGCTGTTTGGAATATTTGGTTTCCGACCAAACTGCATTTCGAAGGGTGTGATTCCGATACCTTCTTGTTTCGATGTATTGTATGCCATGGATACGAATTTTAATTTCTTATCCCAATCGTCGCGTTGATCATGGATAAGCGCTTTTATTTGTTCCTTGATCGGTCCATGAGCTCTTTCAAGGCTTCCATTGCTTTGAGGATGGAACGATGTTGTCGTCATGTGAGAAATCTTGAATAACTTTTCCATGTGTTTGAAGGTCTGACTTATGAAATTGCGACCTCCATCAGTTAATATTTTCTTCGGCGCACCGTGAATATAAATGTAATGTTCTACCAGAGCGTCGACTGTAGCCCTGGCATCTTGAGTTTTAAGCGGGATGAGCGTGATGAATTTTGTTAGCTGATCTTGCACCGATAAGATGTATTTGTACCCGTCAACCGATTCGGGAATGGGTCCTACGAGATCGAGAGCGATTTTATCGTTCGGCCGTTCCGGTGTGTCGGTGATTACTGCGTCCGCTTGTGGACGAACACGGACCAACTTGACCCTTTGACAGGTGTCGCATCGACGGATATAGTCTTCGATGTCTCTTTGCATGTTGGTCCAGGTAGCGACAGCCCTAATGCGGTCGAGGGTTTTAGCTACGCCGAAGTGTCCGGTAGCTTGGGTCCCATGGTGTTCCTTTATAATCCGTTGGCGATCCTCCTCGGTACCTGGCTCGTAGAGATCCCTGTCGTAAAAGTATAGCGGCAACCGGTTGTCCCTTTTTGACCAAATGAAATTAATCATTTGCTTCAATCGAGATTTGATAGACGGGTGAATACTCAAGTACTCGCAACCCAGATTAATCTTTGTTGGTTCATCAACTCTCGTTAGTGCGACTGCGAGGCGATTGAACCAGTCTATCTCGTCTTCTGAAAAGGCGATGTGCAAATGATGGTCATGGTCTGACGGATGGTCCGTTATTTTTAATTCTTTTGTATTCTTCGGCGGAGCCTGCTCGCTTATTTCCGGGACGCATGGATCTTCTTCCGTAAGCTCGAATTCCATGTAAATGGGTGAGTCTACGGCGTTCCGATGTTCTTCTTGTTCTTCGTCCTCTTGGTCCTCTTCGTCCTCTTGTACTATTTCTTCGACTTGCGGTGTATCCTGATGCCGCCCGGTCTGTCCGCGGGTGGTCACCGCATAGATACGAGATAGTGCATCGGCGTTAGTATTAAGTGAACCTTTTTTATAGATAGGCTCATACTCGTACTCTTCTAATTTCATTCGAAGTCGCATGAGGCGACTGTTCGTTGGAGGATCCGTTGCCTTTAAGATCCAGATAAGCGGTTTGTGGTCAGTGACTATTTTAAAGTTTGTACCGTACAAATATTGCCGGAAATACTTTGTGGCCCATGCTATTGCCAACATCTGCCTCTCCGTGGTGGAATACCGCTGCTCGGCTTTATTGAGGGTGCGAGATGCGTAGGCGACCGGCCGGTCCTTACCGATCGGTCCCTGTGATAATACTGCACCAACCGCATGGTTACTAGCGTCGGTCGTTAGTATAAACGGTTGTGTGAAGTCTGGGTATAATAGCACTGGCGCCGTTGTGAGAGCAATTCGTAACGATTGAAAAGCTTGTTCTTGTTTTATTGTCCATGCCCACGGATTATCCTTTTTTAAAAGTTCGGTGAGTGGCTTAGCAGTTTTGCTAAAGTCCTTAATAAACTTGCGGTAGTATCCTGCAAGGCCGAGGAACTGTTTTATTTGTTTCGGGTCGCGCGGTGTCGGAAAATGTCGTACTGCCTCGATTTTCTTCGGATTTGGTTTCACTCCCTCTTCTGATATCACGTGGCCCAGAAATTCCAGTTCTGGGCGGAGGAATTCACATTTGTCCGGTTGAAGCTTGAGGTCGGACTGGCGCAACCGTTCGAGAACGTCGACAAGTTTCTTATTATGTTCTTCGAGCGTATTTCCGTATATGATGATGTCGTCGAGATAAACAAAACACGTGTTGCCGATGAGTCCACGTAGTGCATTGTTCATCATCCGCTGGAACGTCGCAGGTGCGTTTTTGAGGCCAAATGGCATCCTGTTGTAGTGATAGTGGCCTTCCGGCGTAGAAAATGCAGTCTTTTGTTTATCTCGATCGTCCATTGGAATTTGGTGAAACCCAGAAGCTAGATCGAACGCTGAGAAGTATTTCGCTCTTCCCAGTTGGTCCAATATCTCGTCGATGCACGGAAGAGGGTAGGCGTCGTGGGCGGTTTTCTCGTTGAGTTTTCGAAAATCGATGACGATCCTCCACTTTTTCTTCCCTGATGCATCGGATTTCTTCGGAACAACCCACAGTGGAGCGTTGTACGGCGAGTCGCTCGGCTCGATGAGTTTCTGCTGCAACATTTCGTTCACCTGCCGGTCAATCTCCTCCTTATGCACTGGAGGGTACCGGTATTGTCTGACATTTATTGGGACGTCGTCGCTCGTAATGATGCGGTGTTTCACCGACCTTGTACCTGGCAACGGGTCTCCAGGTAGCGCGAAGACGTCGGGGTAGGATGAGACGATGTCCCATACCTGTTCAGCTTGTTCGGGCGGCACGTGCTCTAAACGCACGTTTTCCCTCAGTCTTTGAATTCTTTCGGCGGAGTTTTGATTCTCGATGTGGTAAATCCCTACTGCGTCTGGCGGTGCGTCTTGGCGCTCCTCCGACAGCGAAGGGGTGAGTTTCCCGACTGGGATCCCACGCAGCAAATTTACCGTAACCCGTCTTGGGTCTTCCGAGTCGTTTATGAGAGGGACTCGGGCTTCGTAATCCCGTGCTTCGTAAACACAGGGTACTACGGATCGATTGTTTTCCTCGGCTGTCACAGCCGGTCCATTCGACACGTTGGTCGGTACCGTGATCCAATAAATCGCCCGTGGCGGGATCGTAACCGTAAGGGGCTCGAATTGGAGTCGCTTACCATTAATTTCGAAGAAGTTCTTCTTGCCGATGCCAATGTAGGTTTGGTATTTTTCCATGAAGGGAATCCCGATCAGCCCGTCTTCTTCGAGTGGAAAATCATCGGGGACGACGTGAAATACGTGTTTTTCGCCGTCGAACTCCTGCTGTGTGATGAATAATGATCTATGTAGATCGTTACCCATTTTGAATTCGGTGTTAATGTTCATATTAACTTTTGCTTTTCCATCGAGAATTCCTTTTTTTATCAGGCTGATCGCTGCACCGGTGTCTAATAGAAATCTCCCTGGTCTGCGAGTGTCGTCCATTGGCAATCTGACGACCCGTTTGGTTGATCCGATGGCATTGATCCGAGGGATGCATCCTCGTGTTGTTCCGGCTGTTCCACTATTACTTTTTCCGGCACATGGTGGACACGTGGGACGAAGGGAGGCCCAGGTACCTGCTGGCGCTCCCGAAAACCCGTAGGCCGTCCTGGGGTCTCCGACCTTTGCTGCGCGTTGTGCATTTTTTTTACGGCAGGCAGCTTCGAGGTGTCCCAAATTGTGGCAGTAATTGCACCTGGTCGGGGTCCGTTGGCTCGATATTGGGGTATTCGGTGACCTGGCCTGAGAATTGGGTGGCCTAGGGCGCGTGTCGGGGTGGCGCTCGGAGAGGTTGAGATTTCGGGTCATCATTTCCCTCGTATAATCGTATGCCTCCGCTGCTTGAGCCTTCGCGATGGCTGCACGAATGTTGTCCGGTCTTTGCGCCCGTACTTCCGTCGAAATTTCTTTTCGAAGCCCTAGTAAATACTGCTCGAGACCTTGTTTTCTTTCGTATTTTATTATCGATCTTCGCTCTGTTTCGTCCGTCAATGAGTTCGCGAGCACGGATAACATTTGATTTTGCGTTTCTAAATATCGGTTCGTAAAATGAGAAACACTTTCGTTCTTTCCTTGAAACGTACGCGAACGTTTATCCCGAAAAACACTAACCGGCTGTAAATTTCCGTATAAAATTCGAAGGGCATCGTACAGTTGTTCATAACTATCCGTATCGTATTCATTAAGTTCGCGTTCGGCAACGCCAGTGATTTTCTTCGCGATAATAAGACGACGGAAATAGTCTGGTCGCGAAACGTCTACCCGCACTTTTTCGATTGAACTAATAAAGGCTTCTACACCGATACTCTTTCCGTCAAATGGTTTAATAAGTTCTATCGCCTCTTTGGGCTGCAATGGCTCGAATGTGTCATCCGATGTTTCACTCGCGGCTCTCGATGGCGGTTCAATTCGCGGATTGTCAATCACTTCGTTCGTTTGATCGGACATTTTATTCACTGTGTTTTTGATCATTTTGTTTAGGCTCGACAGGGACATGTCTTTTGTTGTTGTAGAGTCTGTATCGGAGTCACTCGCGATCGATATAGGCGTGCGATAATGAGTAAAAGAGTGACTCACCGTTTGTTGGTAATCCAGTTTGTTGCGGTGTCCTTTGTCGTTTCCTTCCGTGTAGTCCAACGGTCCCAAGTCTCCAGCACGTAAGAATGGCACCACCCCACACTTAGCACCAATTTGTTACGTCACAAACTCGAATTAGAGGAAAAGTCTATGAACTGGGCGTGCCAATCTGGCTTCAAGACGCGGTTGTAGGACAGTAGACGCGGTAGACACGAAAGTAGACAACAAGAGACGTTTATTTTCACAGTCCACTGTCGGACAGAGCTTTTGCTTGGTTTACAGAGTTACTTACTAACTAACTAGCCTAGGTTACATCGAGTCTTATAACTACAGAAGGGTGTGAGTGGTGGGGGTTGAATCAGGAGGCTGTGGGAAAAGGCGGGTATGCTTGAAGAGATGACCTGAATTGATTAAGGGAAAGTCATAATGACCGTGGAATGCGAAGGCATTCTTGAAGGGAATCTTGAGAGAAAGGGATCGTCGGGAATTGGTGGGAAAGTCGGGAAGGAGGTCAACCACAGAGTGGTGGACCGGATGACCATAAATTTGGGTACAGGTGAAGGTGGCCACCAACGGGTGGGCTGATGGGAAAACTAGTGTCGGAATGCATCTATGGAATGTGGAAAGAATGTGGGAGAAAGTAGGAATAGTATGGGTCTGTGTCACAATATATATGTATATATGTATATGATATATATATATGAACGGGTACATGTCAGATCCAATTCGGCACCATAGCGGTATAGATGGGGACATCTGGCACAAATGAGGCTGGATCCGATATTCATTTATATGCAAGGTATAATCTCGGCGCCGGTCCCCAAAATATAATAGGTATCTAATGGAGACCGCGTTCAATGTGTGCAACGGATGTTTTAACGACCGACTGCAAAATCAACAGAAATACGGAAGCTAGAAAATGGAAATATGCTACGATGCAATCAACTTCTTGGAAATATAGATCTAAAGTGCGTCGATTCAACGTTCATTTTAATTCTGTTTACGGCTTAAGCACTTTCTTAGCGAAAATTTATCAGACACGGCTTAGTTATTCGAGCGGTATAAATATCGAGAATCTGCATCACATAGCAGAATTTGTTGACGCATCGTATTCATATTTGGTATTGTTTCTAAGCGCAATTATTAAGCAAGATATGTTGCTAAATACTTTCGTGGCCAGATGGAAAATTCGGATAGCAAATGTCGAGAAAACGTAAGAATTAGATAAATTTTCAGATGGTCTGAAGTTTACAGAAATTTGAATCACTACTATGGTTCAACCCAAACGGTTAATCAATAGTGTAATCAAAAACATAAAAATCGAAATACCGAAGAGGTTGACCGACAGAACCGTATGGGTACAGGAAATGAAAATTGCGACATGAAAGAGCTGGAATTTTGACGATCAGAATCCTCAGAACTTCGAAATTACGGTGTTCCAAAGACAGATTCGCCAACGCCGTTTTGAGTCAGAAAAAAGTAATCAAGTAGCGTGTTGGGTACGCACATGATAGGGTTCCGTAGGCATTCTGTAGTAGTCATTGACATTTGGAGAAACTTTTTTTTTCGAAATTTTGATTTTGCAATTTTTTTTTTCCAAAAATATCATTCCTTTTTTAGGTCACCGATCTACATCTGTGTACCAAATTTCATCTCAATCGGTACATAACTAAGAGAATAGGAGGACTGTGACATACAGACAGACGGTCGGATGGACTTGGCAAAACCATAAAGGTTCCGCAGATTTCCTCGGAACCCTAAAACGCGAAGGTTAAGACATTCATCGCTCGAAATCTAAGAATCAATTGTACGAAAAAGTATGCATGTTTAAAGTTGGTGGACCGACGATTTTAAATTACGAAATATCGGGAAATTCATTAATCATATTTTAAAACTGCAAAAAATATGTAAAATAGGTTCGGTCGAGTTGCGTTCGTAATAAGCGTACCATTAATGGAACATATTGTATATAGCGTGGACACCCAACTAGCTTTTGATGTGTACTGATTTCCAGTTACGGTACCGGTAGTACTCCATACATCACAGCTTTGTGGTCCTGACGAGTACCCATACAATCCCTTGAGCGGTGTTATGTCCCCGAAATTAACACGCGTCTCAGAAAGGATGCGGGTTGGAGGGGATGTATGTTTTGTAGGGATCGTTTACCGAATGAAGAGTTTAACTCAATAAATTAACAATGGGTTTTGAATTTATTTTACGATGGAGAGAATGAACTGATCTTTGATAGTACAGGCTCGCGATATCGCTTTACATGTGTAGCGATGTCGCGTTGATAACAAACTTGATCTTATGGGTATCGTATTCGCCCGTCGCGTGGTATGAGTTATCTACTAGTCGGCGCGCGTCGGGTTATCTCCTCACGTCGTGTCGCGAGCCGTGATACATGTAAGAAATACAAGTCCAGCGGGTCGTGACGCGAGAGTCTTTCGGAGGAGATCTTTTCGATTCGATGTTTCAGTTCAGACTGACAATCGATGCTTCGGATCGATCGTCGCGATCGTCGTTCAATGGTCGCGTGATTTTGTGTCAGCAATTTTGACGGTCACTCGCGGCGCGTGTGCACTCGAAAATGCATTTTTGACGGTCACTCGCGGAACGTGTGCACTCGAAAATGCATTTTTGACGGTCACTCGCGGAACGTGTGCACTCGAAATTGCGCGATTAGATCGGCGCAATGGCCTTCGGGTCATTGCACGATTTAACGTCAGCTTTCTGTTGAAAGAAAGTGTCGAAATGATTTTGCGGCGGAATTCCGAAGTGTTGAAATAGGTTCGCGAGGAATTCCGTTCGAAATAATATTTCCCAATAATATTTCCCAATAATATTTCCCAAGTAAAGTATGATTAATTATGACAATAGGTTATAATTAATTTAGTTTAACAATTTTGAATTTTTCGGGGCACAACATCCCTCCCCCCTGAAAAGTAAAAATTTACACAGTGAATTTTTACTAGACGATTACATTGAAATTATTTCAAAATTGTAGGCCTTGGTTTCTTTGGCCGGACGCATCGGAAGTACTGGCCCAGCTGACGCGCGGTTTCGAGTTCTTTCTCGTCATCTACATGCGCGCTTCGGCCTTCGCTCGGAGTGATGGGCTCCAAGTTGATGGCAACCGTAGCTGAGGGCGACGGTTGCGCGTTCATTGACATTATTGCGTGACGCTTACGTTTTATTTTGAACACAACGTAACTGACCAGTACTACCGTTGCGATAAATATGATGGTCACATATGTCCCGATCGCAAGGGAGTCTCGTAAATTGGGATCAAATTTTTCGTCGGTTTTTCTTTTAGGGTATTACGGGATAGATCTCGAAAAATATCAGAAATTCTTGAAATTTTGAAAAATGATAGTTCCTGTTAGAATAATAATAATATTATATCATCAAGATTCAGGATCAAACGATTGATTACGTTAATTCGTTATTAGTTTGGCTGTTTGTAATGCTAAATCTGTATGGCATGGTCGGATTCTTTTTCCGAGATTTTGCAATTCCGCTGGGTCACGAAATTCACTTTTCATATTTATTTCACTTTCACTTTTGCCTACTGTTGCTGGCAAGCTTTTATCGACATCCGTCAGGGAGAGCTTTCCAGGTGGCAGGTAGCCCTCGTTGACCACCTGTGTGATTCGTCTCCCTGTCCAGACGCTGAAACCTTGGGCAGTTACTACGCATACCCCTACCAAAGCCAATATTCCTATACCAGATAATGATTCGTGACGGTCAATTTTGTTTTCGCGTTTAATGTCGATCGGTTCGATTTTGGGAGCTGTGTATAACCATTTACCGTGTCTTTTCATGATTATTATAACTGTTTGCGTTAAACTAGTTGCTCGTTCTTCGCGTTCTAACCCGCTATCGGTATCGAATTTCGCGTACGCTCGCACTTCGCACGGCGCGTCGTTGATTAACGGCAGTTTCGGTTGCGAGGTCGGACAAACGTACAACGCATCGGTAAATTTACATTTCGCGATGAAATGCGTATGGAATTCCGATTTTCTTTATTTATTTATTTATTTATATATTATTATTATTATTTAAAAAAAATTTTTTTTTTTTCTACAACCATGAAGTTTTCGGTCGTATCGAGATACACGAAAGTGTTTTCGGTTGACCGGACTGGAAAGGGGGTACGTTTTGCTGACGTGGTACCCGTGCTGGTTGAGGAGCGGAATGTCGACAACGACGACTACCGTACCGTTGTGGTAGTGAGCCGTGACATCCGCGTGATGCAAAAGATAGCTCATATATATATATATATATATATATATTTTATTTTTTATTTTTTGTTCAGGTTGTGACCTTGTGAGCTCTTTTACGTCGTCGAGGAGGGTTTCTACGAGCATGCTCGCGATCGCGAAATTCTCGTCAAGCCGTAATCATCTCGTAATCCGATCCCATTGGTCAGATATTCTCACTCAGACGTTCAACGAGGGATTTGATCTCGACCTCGTTCGTTTTAATTTTTTTTTTTTTTGTTCGATGGTCGCATCTTTTGATTTTATATCGATAATTGGTTCGTTTATTATCGCAGCATTATTTTGTTTATTAACCAGCGTCGATGTCGCCGCGTTATGACTTTGATCGCGGTACCAAGACCGTCGATCAGGCCCCTATGGTTTCGGACGAGGTGAGGTCTTAATAAATTACGGTATGTTTCCATACCTTCCATCATTTTTAACGTCGCACAGAGACCGTGCGTTTTTACCTCGTTTTTGCACTTTCGAGGAGGTCGCTAATCTCCATGTGGTTTCTGTTACCGCGAGTCTCCCGAGCGCCGTCGCGAGGCGCGTGAGATTGTCGACGGCCTGTGGGACGATGTCCTGGGCCTCGGTCGTCTTTTCGAGACGGAACGATAAAAATTAATTTATCATCATTATTAAAATTTTTTTTTTCCTTTTTATTTATTATTATATCATCTTTCAATTTTTTATAAGATCGTTATGTATTTTTTTTTTGTTTTTAAGTGATCTGGCCCCAGTGGGGTCGGGTCGAATAAATGTCGAGATTCGTCTTTACGTTGGAATTAACAAAATATTTTTTTTTTGTTTTAGTTCCTCTTCCTTCTTTCCTGTTATGTTTTTCACGTTTTTCAGAATCTTTTATGGTTTTTTAGGATTTTTTTTCATGTTTGTGTTAATCCTTATGTTTAACAAAATTTTTTATCTTTCTCCTTCTTCTTCTTCTTCTTCTTCCTCTTCTTCTTCTTCTTCTTCTTCGCTCGCGGCGGGCGGCCTGGGGCCGACGCGCGAGCAACAATTTTTAATCTTTTTTTCATTTCCACGCGGCTCGTGTTCGACTCGGTGTCGGTGCACGAGAGCGTTTTTTTTTTTTTTGTTTTTTGTATATGCACGTATGGAAGTTACGCGCGTGTATGAATGTATCTCTCGTTTGTGTGTCGTTGGTCTTCATATATATGTAATTGGATAAACAGTATCACATATATGTGGGGCACGTAATTACAATGAGATATTTATTCATATATATATATATATATATATATATATATATATATATATATATATATATATATATATTATTTATAGTAGTTCACGACCGAGTTTGTACGGTTTGTGTGGACCACCACGTCTTTACGCAGGTGTTTCGCGGCTCCTGTCTGCATTTTTACATTTTCGGCAATTTGCGTGTTTCTTTAACGATTTTATTCAGGAAGTTCGTTTCCTGGTCGGACAGAATCGTCCTCGGCATACCAAATCGGCAAGTCACTTCCGTGACAAGTGCACTAGCAACTGTATAGGCCTCTTGATTCGTAATTGCCATTGCAGCGCTATACTTGGTCGGAGCATAAGGGTAGTATGCATTCGCTTGAGGCCCTGATGGCCGCCGGGGACGTATCGTGATATCGACAATATCTGGGCCCGTCCCCCGGGGCGTGGGCACGTTATCTCAGGACGGAGGCCATTTTTTTTTCTGTATGGCCGTCTCCGTTCTCCGATAGCGAGCTATGCTTGTTATCACTATTGCTGTCACTCTCACTTTCGCTCTCTTCTCCGTCACTCGCGTTTGATCGAGTGGGAGGGAGAGCGTGAGGCTCGAAGTCCCGCGTAGTGAGATTGCCTACCCCGCCCGTTTCTCGCTCGCACGGCGAGGCAGTAGCGTTCTCACTCTTCCCGTCTCTCCTCTTTGTGCCGTGGTTCGTACCACGCGCACTCTTGCTACGAGGAGTTTCTTTCTCTTTTCCACGCGTGGTTATTATACCACGCGTCTCACTTTTTCGCGTCGTTTCTCTCTCGTCTTGCCGGTACTTCTCTCGCGGCCATTCGTGTAGTTCTCGGCTAGACAGAGATGCGCGTCGTTCTGTTGTCGCTCTTTCTCTCTTGCTCTCGTGACGACGCATATGCGACTGAGCACGTCGGCGTTCGGATTTCCTTTTACCCGCTTTATTTTTTGGATATCGAACTCATGCTCGGATAATTTTATTTTCCATCGCATGAGTCGAGATCCGGGGTCTACAGTTCCGGACAACTACGTGAGAGGTTGATGATCTGTTACGACTGTAAATTGCGTACCCTAAACATACGGTCGGAATTCAGTCATAGCCCGCACGATCGCGAGCAATTATTTCTCGGTCGTGGTATGATTTTGTTCCGCTTTGTTTAATGTGGGATTCGTGTAACAGATGGGTAAATATTTTCTGATTTTACCCTGAGACAGGATAGCGCCGATGGCTTTGTCAGACGCATCCGTGGTCACCGGTTTACCGAAATTTGGATATTTCAGTATCCGTGCCGTTGTCATGACGTTTTGTATTTTTTTTTTGTTTTATTTATTTAATTTTTTCCCTTTTTTTAGCTGCCCGATAGCCGCGTCTCGAGCTGCTGTTCACTCGAACTTTGCGTCGTTCGCGCAAGCTCGGTTAGGGGTTTCGCGATTCCGGAGAAATCTTGCGTGAATTTCCGATAGTAACCGGCCAAACCGAGGAGAGATTCTACTCCTTTCACGTTGACCGGCATTGGGAAATTTTTTACGGCTGCAATTTTTTAGTACCTGCTTGCACGTCGTTTTCAGAAATTGAGATGATGCGTTCTCTTTCAGAGGAGTTGGCATTTACTCGGCTGAAGGACCAATTTGGCTTCTCGAAGACGACGGAAACTTCTTTCAGTCGACTATCGTGCTCTTGCAGTGTCATACCATGGATGACATTATCATCCAGGTAGACGTAGCATTTTGTCCCGTCCAGTCCTGCTAATTAGCCCTTGGAAAGTCGGGGTAGCAATAACTTTTTTTTTCAAAGGGCATTTGATGGTATTCGACGTGCCCTTGGGGGGTTGGAAAAGCGGTTTCTTCTCTCTCGGCCGTCGCCATCCGTATTTGATGAAACAAGGGACGAGGTCGAGAGTGGAAAAAAAAAGTATCTAGCTCTTTTCTATTGGTCCAAAATTTCTGTGGTATTAGGCAACGGATACAAGTCTCCAATGGTGGCTTTGATCAACTTTTCGAAAATCTACCACGACTCGCATGCGTCGCTCGCCGTTTGCGTCCGGTTTCATTGCTACAACGAGTAAGGGAGCGCTCCACCGGCTCTTACTCGGTTGTATAATACCTTCGGACATTTCCTCCGTCTGCTTTTCAAACTATTTTTTTTTTAAATTTATTTTATTTTATTTTATTTTATAATTTTTTCTTGTGTGCTTCTGGCAGACGGTAAGGGTGTACCTTCGTGGATAACGCACCCTTCTGCAGGAGAATTTGGTGCCCGACCACGCGCGTGCACGGCATTATGTCTCCTGGGGGTTGAAATATGTCCTTGAATTCGGAAATAATTCCGTCGAGGGACAACATTTCCTCAGCGTTGAGGTGCGAGAGATCGAGTTCGCCCCGTAATCCCTCGAGGCGCTCGGCCCCGCGCCCTGCGCGCAACGCATTTATGCTGAAAGCCTCGACCGCGTTATCTATCGGCGGCTCGAGCACGTGCGTTCGCTGGTGTTGGTGTCGACCGTACGACAGTTTGCCCGCGGTATCGTGACACATGTTCCTACTGTCACGTCGTGATTAATTTCGAATTTTTGGGTTGTCGGGCATTGGATCCGGACTACCGCTACAAATCGGAACGATGTTTATCGCGTATCATTCTCGATTACTGTATCGAGCAACAGGTTTTTTTTTGTAAAAATGATGCTCCTTTTAGTTTTCCTTAAAATCTCTTCTTTAAAGTTTTTCCATTAGAAGTGTTTATTAGATTTTTTTCCTCTAAGAATTATTTTCATTCACATTTTTCATCAAAAATTTCTTCCTTTAAACATTTTTTCGTTACAAATTTTTTTTTATTAAAAAGATTTTTACCTTCAAGTTTCTTTATTCAAAATGTTCATTAATTTTTTCATTGAAAAGATTTTTCCCTTCAAGTTTCTTTATTTAAAATGTTCATTAATTTTTTCTTTAAAGATTTTTCTTTTAAAACTGTTTTCATTAAAAATCTGTTTATTTGTATCTGAAAATTATTTTTTCCTGGAAACAAATTTCCATAAAATTTTTTTATTTTTTTTTTAATTTTTTTTATTAAAATTGAAATTATTTCCTTTAAAACGTTTTCATAAAAACGTTTCCTTCCCGGGCGGTTTTTCGAAGCGATGGGGCAGGTTCGCCTCCCGGTCGTCGTGTACGATTTCGTGCCACAAATCTCGAATTGCTGCGCGACTGGCAACTTCTTTCGTTGACAGACTCGTACAACGTCGGTTCAATTTTCGCTCGAGCGGGTACCTGCTCTTGCTCTTGCAGGCCGTTCTTGGAATTGGTTTGTGCGCTTCGACGCGTGGCGTCTTCTATTTTGGTCAAAACGCCCACACTGAGTCCTCTTATCAGCTCTGTGGTAAGATTTTCCGCTCTCGCGGCGTACGCCGCGACGCTTTCTCCCCGGCCTTGTTGCAGGGAATCGAACTCAATTTGTAGGGCTATCAATGACTTGCGATGCCCATACAAAGCTTCTAGTTCAAGTCGGAGCGCGCCGAGCGAGGTAATTGTTTTGTTTTGCAATTCCCGTGCCGCTCGGCCTTCAATGTTACGGATAAGCAGTATCTCTAGTAACATTTCGTGGTCTTCGGGAGCCACAAGACGAAATACGACATCGCACGAACGGAGAAAATGGTCGAGCTCGTCCGCACTTCCGCCGGAGAACTTTCGAATATGTTTACACGCTATTCGCCAGTCTAAAGTCGGTCGTACGTTGGCTCGTGGTCCATACCGTGTGCGCGCGGAATTCAAGCGTTCCAACTGCCCTTCCAGCTCGGCTACCTGGCCCTCGAGGCTCTCAATGAGCTCGTAAGGGTTACTGTCTACGTCCCGAAGGACGTCGGCTCGGTCCCGGCGAGCGGATGGCACGTCACCCGTCAATCTTTGGCGCCGTCGATCGAGCTCGCGTTGTCGCAACGCGATTTCTTCTGGCTCGTCGAGGTGAAGATTATCGGAATCTTGATCGTCCAAAAATCTAGTACTCACCGTTGGTCGCCGAAGCTTCGCCCCGAGGCTTCGCCCGGAAGCTCCCCGTGCTAAGGCATCCAACGATAGGTTTCCCGTACGTCGCTTCGTACTGACACCGGATTGACTACGCAAACTCGCCGAAAGTCGAGCTTGCTGACCGGCGGGTATTTTTCCCGGCGGCGTCAATTGTTCTGATGCACGGTTCGTGCGGAGCGTCATTTCGCCGAACGCAGCATCAATAACCGTCGCGACCCCTACCTCTTCCGACGGTAGGGGAGATTCGAAAGAATGTCCGCGGCGCGGCATTTTTAATCGATTTTTCGCGGTAAATGGTTTACGCGTAACTATCGATTTTTAATTAATATTTTTTTTTCTAAACGGGGTTGGCTCGTTCGGTCAGGGCTGCTCCGCTGACGTTGTAAACGACGCTCAACTGGTCCGCGTGAATCGGACTCTAACCACCGATTTTTTGTTGTTGTTGATATTTCCAACTTATCGCGAGCACTGCATCTATCGCGATCTATCTACTGCGGTCTGTATCGCACGTAGAGTTGAGTTTCTCACTTGAGAATTTTCTTCTTCGGAAGCAAAAGAAATATTTTTTTGAGAAAGAAAAAATTTTCGATTATTTTTCCTACTGCGGTCTGTATCGCACGTAGTTTCGAGTTTCTCACTTGAGAATTTTCTTCTTCGGAAGCAAAAGAAATATTTTTTCGAGAAAGAAAAAATTTTCGATTATTTTTCCTACTGCGGTCTGTATCGCACGTAGTTTCGAGTTTCTCACTTGAGAATTTTCTCGACGGGATTTTTTCTCAAAAAATCAAAAAATTGAAAAATAAAAATTTATTTTCCTGTTCGAATACTTATTCGAATTAATGCGCTCACGGATAAAATTATACGAGATTTTTCCGCTGCGGTCCGTTGTTTCTACAATTTAATTAATTTATTTATTTTTTTTTATCGCGGGGGAAATTTTCATTTTTATTTTTATTTTTATTTTTTTTTTCGGCGCGAGCTATGCAATAAAATAAATTTTCCGAATCTCTTTTGGCTTTGGTAGTTTCTAGGTATGATTTTGATATGTAACTGCCACTTACAGGTAGAAGATCTTCGTTGACATGATGTCCTTCCGAATAGATCCTTCTGAGCAGATCCTTCCCTCAGTCCAAGTCCTTGTCCTTGACCCTCTGGAGTTGCTGATGGGCTGCTCGTCGCCTCCTCACGGTGTCCTTGTGGTCGTGGGAGGACCAGGCTGGATTTCGACGACTGCGTGTCGAATCGAGCTCTGGGTTTGGTTTCGCACAGGCACTGTTTTTTACTTTAAACGGCACTGTGTACCCAGGTTAATTTCGTGACGTCTGCGTGTCAGAAATTTTCGTAACTCTGGAGTTTTTTCGCGCGCGTGCTGACGTTGCTACTTGTGCAGCACCGCGTAGCCAGGCCAAAGTAATCGCGACGACTGCGTGTCGGGATTTTTTGTTACTTTTGGCTCTGGGTGTTCACTCACACATGCACGGCTTATCACTTGGAACGGCGCTGTGTGGCCAGGTTACTTTCGTGCCGTCTGCGCGATAGAAATTTCTCTAAACCTGGGCTTCGACACGCGTCCTGTCGCTGCTTTGTACACAGCGAGGCGTGACCAGGCCAAAATAATCGCGACGTCTGCGTGTCGGGATTTTTTCTTTTGCTTTTGGGTCTGGGTTTTTATTCACACACGCGCGGTTTATTACTTGAAACGGCGCTGTGTGGCCAGGTTAATTTCGTGACGTCTGCGCGACAGAAATTTCTTGAAACCTGGGCTTTGGCACGCGTCCTGTCGCTGCTTTGTACACAGCGAGGCGTGACCAGGCCAAAATAATCGCGACGTCTGCGTGTCGGGATTTTTTCTTTCGCTTTTGGGTCTGGGTTTTTTATTCACCCACGCGCGGTTTATTACTTGAAACGGCGCTGTGTGGCCAGGTAAATTTCGTGACGTCTGTGCGTCAGAAATTTCTTTAACCCTGGGCTTTTGCACGCGAGCTGTCACTTTTTTGTGCACAGAACTGCGTGACCAGGCCAAAGTAATCGCGTCGACTGTGTGACGGGATTATTGTTAATTATTTTGGCACTGGGTTTTATCGCACGCGTGCTGTCGTTGCCTTGTGCACAGCAACGCGTGACCAGGCCAAAATGATCGCGACGTCTGCGTGTCGGGATTATCGTTAATTATTTGGCGCTGGGTTTTAACGCACGCGTGCTGTCGTTCCTTGTGCACAGCAACGCGTGACCAGGTCAAAATAATCGCGACGTCTGCGTGTCGGGATTATCGTTATAATTATTTGACACTGGGTTTTATCCTCGTTTTTAATTCGTCACCGCACTGAATTTATTTCGGCAGATCCCACCGCTGCCACCAATGTTATGTCCCCGAAATTAACACGCGTCTCAGAAAGGATGCGGGTTGGAGGGGATGTATGTTATGTAGGGATCGTTTACCGAATGAAGAGTTTAACTCAATAAATTAACAATGGGTTTTGAATTTATTTTACGATGGAGAGAATGAACTGATCTTTGATAGTACAGGCTCGCGATATCGCTTTACATGTGTAGCGATGTCGCGTTGATAACAAACTTGATCTTATGGGTATCGTATTCGCCCGTTGCGTGGTATGAGTTATCTACTAGTCGGCGCGCGTCGGGTTATCTCCTCACGTCGTGTCGCGAGCCGTGATACATGTAAGAAATACAAGTCCAGCGGGTCGTGACGCGAGAGTCTTTCGGAGGAGATCTTTTCGATTCGATGTTTCAGTTCAGACTGACAATCGATGCTTCGGATCGATCGTCGCGATCGTCGTTCAATGGTCGCGTGATTTTGTGTCAGCAATTTTGACGGTCACTCGCGGCGCGTGTGCACTCGAAAATGCATTTTTGACGGTCACTCGCGGAACGTGTGCACTCGAAATTGCGCGATTAGATCGGCGCAATGGCCTTCGGGTCATTGCACGATTTAACGTCAGCTTTCTGTTGAAAGAAAGTGTCAAAATGATTTTGCGGCGGAATTCCGAAGTGTTGAAATAGGTTCGCGAGGAATTCCGTTCGAAATAATATTTCCCAATAATATTTCCCAATAATATTTCCCAATAATATTTCCCAAGTAAAGTATGATTAATTATGACAATAGGTTATAATTAATTTAGTTTAACAGATTTGAATTTTTCGGGGCACAACAGCGGCATTTTCAGGTTGATTGTGGAGACTAAAGCACTTATTATTGTTCTGTTGATCATGTTTTTTATGCATTAAGTGTATTGGAATATCGGCACGCTAATCATCGCTATTAATTAATATTATTTATTATTTTCGTATAAAGCTTTGTATTTTTATTATTGATTTTTAATTCAGGCATCAATTCAGGAATAGCCGAATGTTTCCGAACTTTAGTTACACCGATCGCAGCCCGACGTCGCGATAAGACAGTATCAAGCGTAAGACGCTATCAAGCGGTAGGCACTGCAGCGCTGTTATGTCCGTATGACGAGTAATAGAATATTACGAGTCAATTGGAAGTTGTAAAGTTCGGGATCGTTTGCCGATGAGGGGTTTAACCCGAATGATAACAATACTGATTAATTTAGTTTCAATAATTTAACAAGTTTATTACTTAGATCAATTATTTTACACTTGATTACTTAAATCTGCTCGAGTACTTCCGAGTAGATTTATCTCGTGCGAACGTCACGCGTAGCGATGTAATTTTAGACTGACTTCGGTACGAAGACCGAAGTTCTTATATTTTTCTCTTTGTTTACAAATTTACCCCACCTGGTAAATTTGCAAACGCGTTCCAAATTAATATTACGAAATCATCGTACAATGGTCGTCCTCGGACGATCGTTGCTACATTTCTTTATTTTCGATGATTTTGCTGACAGCGATTATGAAATCGCTGTTCCATTTCTTTTACGCATGTTAACGATTTGTACAACACATTCGTGCAATCGTTTTTACATGTGTCGCTCGTGTCGAATCGATGTCAACGATTAATACAACACATATGTGCAATCGTTGCATCGATCGCTAAATTCTTTATAAAATTCTGGGGCATAACACCCCTCCCCCCTGAAAAGTAAAAATTCGGAAAGAATTTTTACTCTCGCTTATATTACTATCCGCACTGAATTTTACTAAAATTTCATTTCCCAAAAATTCCCCTTTTTCTTTTAAGCTAGAATTGTAACATAAAACGGATTGTTATGTATGTATATATATATATAATTTTTATTGGTGCCGATAACGTTGGTCTGTCCTTCTGCGCTCATCGCGCCTTTCTCTCGATGGGAGAGGCTCGCTGGAAGCTGCTCGTCGTCCTTCCGGAGGAGCGAGTGTCTCGAGATTAATCGCGACAGCGGGTTGTGGCGGCGCGAGTGCCGCTACCGGTGTCGGATTTCGCTTACGTTTCCAAAATTTGACGAGAAGGTAGCAAACGAATGCTATCGGCATGATCGCGCTTAAGGCGTAATTTCCTATTACATGCACATTTATGCTATCAGTAAAACTATTATTTAATTTGTCCTTTAGTTCGTGCACCCGCGTACCGATTTCTTTTAATTCTTCGGGGTTTCGAAGTACACTTATCACATTGAAATTATTATTTTTTGACACTTGTGCTCCCTTGTCGTCTTCTGACAAGGTGAGGTTGTGTGGGGGCAGATAGTCCCCTCTGACTTCCTGTGTCAGCCGTTGTCCCGTCCGCACGCTGAAGTCTCGGGCGGTTACTGTACAAACACCTACCAAAGCCAATATACCCGCGTTTTCTAAACTTTCGTGTTGGTTTACCCGTCCTTCGCAAGTTATAATAATTAGTTCTTTGTAAGGGGCGACGAATAACCATTTCCCCTGTTGTTTAAGGGGTACGATGAGCGTCTGACTGAGGTTAGCAACGCGTTTTCCGCAGTGAAGACCTCCGTCGGTGTCCATTTTCGCGAGGATCCGAACTTCGCATGGTGCGTTATTCGTCAGCGGTAGTGTCGGATGCACCGCTGGACATATATATTGTTCTTCGATAGTTTTGCAAATTTTTAAATCTTCCTTGGCGATCCGTAAATAATCTCTGTTAATCAGATCGACCGCCACGATATCTTCAGTCGTGTCGAGGTAGTAGAAAACGTTACTACCGGCCCTGGTGGGGATGGGGTACACCCTATACAACTGGAATCGTTGTTGACTGATCAGAGGGATGTCCAAAATCACCACCACGGTACCGTTATGAAAATATGCTTGCATTTCGGCCAGCTGCAATAATGTAGGTATCTCGTATCGCTCGATTGCCACGGGAAATTCGCATCCCGGGGGCAAGTGTGGTAGAGCGTCGGTGAGATGTTCCGCTAATTGCTTGGACGACAGAACTGCAACGTCTACTCTTTTATTCTGGATAGCGACAATGATTCTAAATAATTCATCCATATCGTTAAGCAATGTCTCAACGAGAATGCTCACGGCAGTGAGACTTTCGTCAAACCGTTGTCGTTTCGCCACCGTATCCATCTTTCCGGTCAGAGTATCACTCACCCGCGCGATAAGGTTTTGTAGGGCCTTGTCGTTCGCTTCGGCAGTATATGTCGAGGTGTTAAAAGCGTTGAGCGCGGCCTGCACCACTTGCAGCTGATCCACCATAGTGTCCTTGAGCGTGTGCTCGTGAGCTCGGAGAGCAGTTATCTCCGCGCTAATTTTTTTCGCGTCCTCAGCGTCCATATTTCCGGTGATGGACCTGATAACGGTTCCTAGCCCATCAATCAAACCTCGGCGTTTCCGAAGTGTGTGAGGGCTCAAGAGGTCATAAAACATCTCCATTTTATACGAGATTTTTTCGAGCATTCGCATGACCTCGTCTCCTAATACAAAACAAAGGTCATTTGCTGTATTGTTTTCGTTGCACTTGGCCAACAGTAACCTCAGGTATCTGCTGGCTTTGATGCACCCGTTAGATATGGGTGCTACGTCTATAGACACTGCCAACCTCCAGGTGGCCTTCGTCTCGACGTAGTATCCTATTTCTTCGTAGTAGACACCCGGATTGCTGACGAATGTTGTGATGTCGTAGTCCGCGATTTCCTGGGTCGTTCCTCCCGTGCCGAGAGATAGCAACGCCACCCTGCAAGGTGAAGGACGGTCGTTAGCTACTCTCCTTACCGAAATGTGCTGACGTTACACATTTTAATGTTCGATGAATAATTTCAGCCGGTTCGTATGTACAGCGACTGATTTTCTTCCCTTCATTATCACGTATGTGACAGGTGAAGTTTTTTCAATAATATTATATGGACCAATCCATTTCGGCGTAAGTTTAGCCGATCGACCACGACGAACCGTTTCATCGTGCAACAGAACCTTGTCACCAACGTTAAATTGTATTTCTTTCGTTGATTTATCGTAAGATTCCTTCGATTTAATTTTTGCTGACTGCAAATTTTGTCGAGCGGCGCTCCACGCAGCTCGTAACCGTTCGCGTAACTCCTGGCTATAATCGCTATAGCTATATGTAACTCGCGGCTCTTGTTTCACAGCTGTCGGGAGCTCGGCCTCGCGACCGAATACCAATGCATACGGTGACATTCCTGTAGCTGTGTGTGGGGTGGTATTGTATGTAAACATTGCATACGGCAACCACTCGTCCCAATCTGACTGATCTCCTTCGATGAAATGACGGAGATACTCAGCAAGTGTACGATGCGATCTTTCAAGTGCACCGTTTGTTTCAGGATGATATGCCGTCGTTTGAATTTTTTTAATTCGTAATAATCGACATACTTCCTTGAAAGTCGCGCTTAAAAAATTCGTACCCTGGTCGGATAACACGGTTTCTGGTGTACCATAACGGCAGATGACTTCTTCGACGAACGCCCTTGCCACCGTTCCCGCTTCTTGATTGGGAATGGCCATGGCGGCGCTGTACTTCGTAAGGGCATCCTGAAACGTTAGTACATATTTGTTTCCATGGGAAGTCTCTGGAAGCGGCCCGACGATATCCACTGCTGTTTTTTCGAAGGGCTTACCCGGAGTATCCGTTACAATCATCGGTACTCGCTCTCGCCGTCGAAGTTTATTTTTTTGACATTTCTCGCATCGAGAAATGTACTCTTTAATTTCTCTTTTCATACCAGGCCAGTTATACCGAGTTCTCAACCTTTGTAGGGTTCTTTTTAAACCTTGATGCCCACCGAGAGGGGCATCGTGATATTCTTGTAAAAGCAATTTTCTATCTTTCGGCGAAGGACAGGTTACGCTACTGCGGCGGCGATGCTCTTCTTTCGTATCGCTTTCCTCGTCGCTACCGTGCTTCGAGCTCGAGTCACAGTCGTCCCCGCTCTCCGCTTCCTCAGCCGACCGTCGCTGCTTGTCAGCGAATTGTCGCTGGCCCCTGTGGCCCCGCGGCGCGCCAGTGTCACGCGTTGTGTCTCTGTCGCACCGTGCTCGCTCTCTCTCTCCCTCCTCGCTTCTCTCCTTTGTGCTGTCGTTCGCGCTGTCGCCCCTCCCGCCTGATGCTTTTACGGTGGGGCATTGCGGGTCACTCCGGCTAGTATTAACGTTCGACGATGATTTTTCTTCTCTCTCGTTGGCAATAGCTCGTGCTCTCTCTTGCGCCCTCGTAAGCGCGCATATGCGACTTAGCGCGTCTGCATTTGTATTTCTTTTACCTGCTTTATATTCAACGTCAAACTCATATTCTGACAATTTTATTCGCCATCGCATGAGACGTGAACCGGGGTCTTTCACACCGAATAACCAGGTGAGAGGTTGGTGATCAGTTACCACCTTGAAATGAGTACCATAAATGTATGGTCGGAACTGAGATATACCCCACACGATCGCAAGTAATTCTTTTTCGGTCGTGGTGTAATTCAATTCCGCTTTTGAGAGAGTACGACTCGCGTAGCATATCGGCAAATCTTCTCCGATTTTGCCTTGCGACAATATGGCGCCGATGGCTTTATCCGATGCGTCTGTAGTTACGACAAAGGGCTTCTTGAAATCCGGATACTGCAATACCGGAGCCGTGGTTAAAGCATTTTTTAACTCCGTAAACGCTGCATCTCTAATCGCAGTCCATTCGAATGCGGTGTTCTTCCGCACTAGCTCTGTGAGAGGTTTCGCGATTTTTGAAAAATCTTTGATAAATCGTCGATAGTACCCAGCAAGACCGAGGAAAGATTGTACTCCTTTTACGTTTATTGGTACAGGAAAATCTCTTACGGCGTTAATTTTTCCGGGGTCTGCTTGTACCCCATTTTCGGAAATAATGTGTCCGAGGTAGTGCGTCTCTTTACGCAGCAATTGACACTTACCGGGTTGCAAAGCCAATTTTGCTTCCCTGAGTCTTTGAAAAACTTCTCGTAGCCGTTCGTTGTGTTCCGATAGAGTTTTTCCATGGACCACTATATCATCCAAATAAACGTAACATTTTATTCCTTGTAAACCCGCCAGTACTGAATTCATCAATCTCTGGAAGGTCGGTGGAGCATTCTTCAAACCAAAGGGCATGCGATTATATTCGAAATGACCCTGTGGTGTGGAAAAAGCTGTTTTTTCTCTATCTTCTTTTGCCATCGGAATTTGATGAAATCCCGAGGCAAGATCCAACGTGGAAAAATACCGAGCTCGTCCGAGCTGGTCCAAAATTTCCGTAATGTTTGGAAGTGGATAGGAATCACCGATAGTGGCTTCGTTTAGTTTTCGAAAATCCACTACCACCCTCATACGCTGATTACCGTTCGCGTCAGGTTTTTTCGCGACGACGAGTAACGGCGCATTCCATTGACTCCGACTTGGACGAATAATGCCATCTGTCAGCATTTCGTTGGTTTGTTTTTCGACTTCTTTTTTGTGTGTTTCAGGTAGTCGATACGGATGTATTTTTGAGGGCTTCGTTCCCTCCTTCAAAGGGATGCTATGTTCCACCATGTCTGTGCATGGCAATTGATCCCCTTGGAGATGAAAAATGTCCTCGTAGTCATCGATTATTGCATCGAGCGACGATTTTTCTTCGGGATTTAGGTGAGCACAATCAAGCTCACGATGCAGTTGCGCAAGACGCTCCGCGCCTCGCCCCCTGCTTACCGTACGCACGCTCAATGCTTCGAGCGTGTTGTCGTCCAACGGCTCGAGTTCCACCGTCGGACGCAGCACTTTTTTCTCGTACTCGCTGGTGTTTATTAAACTTACCACACAGCTGTTCCCTTTAGGCGGCGTAATACAAGATCCCATTATTATATCTTGACCTAGGGAAACCTTTCCGACAAAACCGAGAAATTTGCTTCGTGTTTTGGCGTGTGTAATAGTTTCGCTTCGCGGGGGAAGAGCAATTAAATGTTTTCCATCAATTAATGGCATTTCATGACCATATAGTTTCAGTCGCGTTCCGCCGAGAATGTCTGCGTGATGCTTCTTGATGAAATCCATACCCAAGAGGCCATCCACCGCCAATGGTACATCATCGGTGACGACGTAGAACCAATGGATTATTCTGATCGCAGGAACTTCGACAATGACTTTAGCTTTGCACAAGGGTCGAAATTTTTCCCCTGAGACGCCCTTCAGCTCGATGTCACTATCGTCGATAATTGTGTCCGACCGCAAACAACTTTTTTTGATGATGCAGCACTGTGCACCGGTGTCTGCTTTGAGCGTCAGCATTCCGTCGACGGCGCTTGGCGCATCGATGTCGAAATCGTTGTCGGAACAGTTGGTAGGCAAATTAACTTCCATTAGCCTCAACGGACGTTCCTCAATCGTTGTGACGTCAGCTGACGTCTGCACGATGCTACTTGTATTTACTATGTTTATTTCCATAGCACCGATGGTTTTCATCGCGTCGTTGTTCCCCATCGCCTTTTCTGATGTCTGTTGACGCGGTTTTGACGG
Organism: Diplazon laetatorius; assembly: GCA_963662125.1. Taxonomy (NCBI): domain Eukaryota; kingdom Metazoa; phylum Arthropoda; class Insecta; order Hymenoptera; family Ichneumonidae; genus Diplazon; species Diplazon laetatorius. Next base: position 4,137,471 of record OY759162.1, on the reverse strand, counting down.
ATGCTCTTCCTTACCCCCGTCCTTCGCTTGCCTCAACCTCTTTCGACAATTTTGCCAAGTATGCCCTTTGAGCTTGCAGAATTTGCAAACCGTGTCAACTTGATTGACTGAATGATTGCCGACAGGAACTGGCAGACTGGCTCGGCCTGACTGCCGTGGGCAATTACGAGCATGGTGTCCACTGTTCCCACAATGGAAACATCCTCTCCCGTCCGTATTTTGAGCGGGAAGAGATCTTCGGGAGGGCTGTTGGTGCCCTCCGCTCGTCCCTTTCGGCTGTACCATGTTACCAATTTCAATGGCGCCGTTTATGGACTCGTGCAGTGTCGAGAAGTTCCTCGACCGTACCAAAATTTGTACTTGCCCGTGCAAACCATTTTCGAAATTTGCCTGGGCGCTGCATCGTGTTACATCTTCGATGGTCCGGGCATCTCTCGCAGTTGAGACCCTTTCGCAGAGTTTTCCGATCAATTCGACGACGATTTTCTCTGTCCTGGTCCCGTATGCGGCAATTGATTCCCCTGGTCCTTGTCGAAGGGAACTAATTTCCATCTGCAGGGCAGCCAGCGATTTTCGCTGCCCGTACAGAACCTCGAGCTCGGTTTTGAGCTCCCTGAACGTGTGGATGCTTTTATGCTTAAGCTCCTGTGCTGCTCTACCACGGATATTGCCTGAAAGAATTAGCTTTAGCAATGTCCCGTGGTTAGCGTACGCTACGAGTTCAAAAACGGTTTCGCATGAATTTATGAACTCGTCGAGATCGTCTGCACTACCACCGCTGAACGTTCGAACATGCCTCAACGCTAAACCAAGGTCTAGCGACGAAGTATCAGGGCCTTGTCGCGGCTCCGGCTGTTGCTGTCTCGCCCTATCTTGATTCAACTGCTCACGCAGCTCGAATATCTGACTCTGGAGAGCTCGAATAAGTTCAAAAGGGTCACTATTGACATCCTGGAGGGTATTTGCTAAGTCCTGATGAGCGTTTGGTGCCCTATCGGTAAGTCTTCTCCTCCTCTCGTCCAATAGTTTCTGTTGTAGCGCGATCTCTTCATATTCATTCCGAATGGCCTGATCGGTATCCCGTGACTCGTGGTTTTCCCTACCTCTGGTTGTTCGAGGTATGGCGCCAAGGTTTTGGCCGGAAGCCCCGTTTTGTGAAAAATCGGTCCTCAAAAGGTTCGCTGCTTCCCCCCTGAGACGGTTGATATCCTCGTCGATCATGGCATCGGAAATCACTGACGGTGTATTTCTTCCGGTGCTGGGTAAATACGTATCTGTATCACCGGCGTCCACAAAAGATGTACCTCTCCTGAGGTTTACACCAAATTGTGATTGCAAACGGTTGGTAAGGACCGTCTGCCTGCTGTCCGGAATACGTGACGTTGGTGACAATGCTGCTAAAGCCTGATGGGCCCTAAACGTGATGTCACCTAACGCTGCTTCGAGCCCTGCTGTGGCTCCGACCTCTTGCATCGGCAAAGTCGAATCTAACGAATTTCTCCGAGGCGGTAGTAGAGGGTTTTGTGACATTTTGTTTTTTATTTCTTCGTCTTCCGAAATTTAACACAAATGTCCTGATTCGCGGAGTTGAAAATCAAAATTTCCCCTCCCCTTGTAGCGCGGTTATTTAATACGACACTGACCTAAATATGCACGCGATTGGCTTTGGTGTGTTGTGTTATAAATAGTAACCGCCACTTACAGATAGAAGATCCCTGTTGACATGATGATCCTATGGCGATCGTCGTCGGAAAGGGCCGTCTTCTTGGTGAGTCTCAGCGTTCGGTTCCTTGATCCTTGTGTAGATAGTCCTTGTCAATTCGACGTATACTTGTCGAGTACCAGGCTATTTTTCCCAACGACTGCGTGTCGGGTGGAGCTTTGGGTTTATTTTATTTTACTAACTTTATCGGCACTGTATCACTTCGGCAGATCCCACCGCTGCCACCAAATGTTATGTCCGTATGACGAGTAATAGAATATTACGAGTCAATTGGAAGTTGTAAAGTTCGGGATCGTTTGCCGATGAGGGGTTCAACCCGAATGATAACAATACTGATTAATTTAGTTTCAATAATTTAACAAGTTTATTACTTAGATCAATTATTTTACACTTGATTACTTAAATCTGCTCGAGTACTTCCGAGTAGATTTATCTCGTGCGAACGTCACGCGTAGCGATGTAATTTTAGACTGACTTCGGTACGAAGACCGAAGTTCTTATATTTTTCTCTTTGTTTACAAATTTACCCCACCTGGTAAATTTGCAAACGCGTTCCAAATTAATATTACGAAATCATCGTACAATGGTCGTCCTCGGACGATCGTTGCTACATTTCTTTATTTTCGATGATTTTGCTGACAGCGATTATGAAATCGCTGTTCCATTTCTTTTACGCATGTTAACGATTTGTACAACACATTCGTGCAATCGTTTTTACATGTGTCGCTCGTGTCGAATCGATGTCAACGATTAATACAACACATATGTGCAATCGTTGCATCGATCGCTAAATTCTTTATAAAATTCTGGGGCATAACACAGCGCAGTGAGACATTGCCGTCCGCGTCGTTGATGCGCGGTTGTACGGGTACTCGCTGGGACCACGAAGCTTTGCTGTATGGAGTATCATGGGGACCGAAGCTATAGATCGGTGTCAATCGCGACTTAGCTGGGTTTTGACTTAGTTAAACAATATCTAGTCTGTAAACAAAAACGATTCATTCTTGACAATGTTATGAACAATATCAACTGGCTGGTTTCGAACTATTTCAACTGATATTTCATTCGCCGAGTCTCCGTAGACTGCGGCGTGCGCACTAGTACGCGTCAGACAGCGTACGCCGGGAGAGGCATTTCAGTATTTGATTATCTAATGATCATTCTATATTCGAAATCAGCCAGTCAATATTGTTCATAAAATCGACAAAAATGCACTTTTTGCAGTCCTATTTCTGTTTACTTGAGTCATAACTCAGCTAGTTCGCAATAAAAACTTATTTATAGCTACGGTCCCTATAATACTCCATACGGCTATGGAATAACAACACAAACCCAAACGAGCTTGTAGTTCTTGCGCATGTCGATTTCGTACCGCTACGTCGGACTACAGTCAGGATAGCCGAAGCTTCCCTAACTTTAGTTACGCCGATCGCAGCGCTATCAAGCGGTAGAAGTTGCAGGCGCGGTCAGAGACATTGCCGCCCGCGTCGTTGATGCGCGGTTGTACGGGTACTCGCTGGGACCACGAAGCTTTGCTGTATGGGGTATCATGGGGACCGAAGCTATAGATCGGTGTCAATCGCGAATTAGCTGGGTTTTGACTTAGTTAAACAAAATTTAGTCTGTAAACAAAAACGATTCATTCTAGACAATGTTATGAATAATATCAACTGGCTGGCTTCGAACTATTTCAACTTATATTTCATTCGCCGAGTCTCCGTAGACTGCGGCGTGCGCACTAGTACGCGTCAGACAGCGTACGCCGCGAGAGACATTTCAGTATTTGATTATCTAATAATCATTCTATATTCGAAATCAGCCAGTCAATATTGTTCATAAAATCCACAAAAATGCACTTTTTGCAGTCCTATTTTTGTTTACTTGAGTCATAACTCAGCTAGTTCGCAATAAAAACATTTATAGCTACGGTCCCTATAATACTCCATACGGCTATGGAGTAACAACACAAACCCAAACGAGCTTGTAGTTCTTGCGCATGTCGATTTCGTACCGCTACATCGGACTACAGTCAGGATAGCCGAAGCTTCCCTAACTTTAGTTACGCCGATCGCAGCGCTATCAAGCGGTAGAAGTTGCAGGCGCGGTCAGAGACATTGCCGCCCGCGTCGTTGATGCGCGGTTGTACGGGTGCTCGCTGGGACCACGAAGCTTTGCTGTATGGGGTATCATGGGGACCGAAGCTATAGATCGGTGTCAATCGCGAATTAGCTGGGTTTTGACTTAGTTAAACAAAATTTAGTCTGTAAACAAAAACGATTCATTCTAGACAATGTTATGAACAATATCAACTGGCTGGCTTCGAACTATTTCAACTTATATTTCATTCGCCGAGTCTCCGTAGACTGCGGCGTGCGCACTAGTACGCGTCAGACAGCGTACGCCGCGAGAAGCATTTCAGTATTTGATTATCTAATGATCATTCTATATTCAAAATCAGCCAGTCAATATTGTTCATAAAATCGACAAAAATGCACTTTTTGCAGTCCTATTTATGTTTACTTGGGTCATAACTCAGCTAGTTCGCAATAAAAACTTATTTATAGCTACGGTCCCTATAATACTCCATACGGCTATGGAGTAACAACACAAACCCAAACGAGCTTGTAGTTCTTGCGCATATCGATTTCGTACCGCTACATCGGACTACAGTCAGGATAGCCGAAGCTTCCCTAACTTTAGTTACGCCGATCGCAGCGCTATCAAGCGGTAGAAGTTGCAGGCGCGGTCAGAGACATTGCCGCCCGCGTCGTTGATGCGCGGTTGTACGGGTGCTCGCTGGGACCACGAAGCTTTGCTGTATGGGGTATCATGGGGACCGAAGCTATAGATCGGTGTCAATCGCGAATTAGCTGGGTTTTGACTTAGTTAAACAAAATTTAGTCTGTAAACAAAAACGATTCATTCTAGACAATGTTATGAACAATATCAACTGGCTGGCTTCGAACTATTTCAACTTATATTTCATTCGCCGAGTCTCCGTAGACTGCGGCGTGCGCACTAGTACGCGTCAGACAGCGTACGCCGCGAGAAGCATTTCAGTATTTGATTATCTAATGATCATTCTATATTCAAAATCAGCCAGTCAATATTGTTCATAAAATCGACAAAAATGCACTTTTTGCAGTCCTATTTATGTTTACTTGGGTCATAACTCAGCTAGTTCGCAATAAAAACTTATTTATAGCTACGGTCCCTATAATACTCCATACGGCTATGGAGTAACAACACAAACCCAAACGAGCTTGTAGTTCTTGCGCATATCGATTTCGTACCGCTACATCGGACTACAGTCAGGATAGCCGAAGCTTCCCTAACTTTAGTTACGCCGATCGCAGCGCTATCAAGCGGTAGAAGTTGCAGGCGCGGTCAGAGACATTGCCGCCCGCGTCGTTGATGCGCGGTTGTACGGGTACTCGCTGGGACCACGAAGCTTTGCTGTATGGAGTATCATGGGGACCGAAGCTATAGATCGGTGTCAATCGCGAATTAGCTGGGTTTTGACTTAGTTAAACAAAATCTAGTCTGTAAACAAAAACGATTTATTCTTGACAATGTTATGAACAATATCAACTGGCTGGCTTCGAACTTTTTCAACTTATATTTCATTCGCCGAGTCTCCGTAGACTGCGGCGTGCGCACTAGTACGCGTCAGACAGCGTACGCCGCGAGAGGCATTTCAGTATTTGATTATCTAATGATCATTCTATATTCGAAATCAGCCAGTCAATATTGTTCATAAAATCGACAAAAATGCACTTTTTGCAGTCCTATTTTTGTTTACTTGAGTCATAACTCAGCTAGTTTGCAATAAAAACTTATTTATAGCTACGGGCCCTATAATACTCCATACGGCTATGGAGTAACAACACGAACCCAAACGAGCTTGTAGCTCTTGCGCACGTCGATTTCGTACCGCGACATCGAACTACAGTCAGGATAGCCACAAGATCCCGAACTTTAGTTACACCGATCGCAGCGCGATGTCGCGGTACGACATTATTAGGCGTAAGATGCTATCCAGCGGTTGACGCGGTCGGCAACATTGCCGGATCCCGAACGTTTAGCGTTCGCAACGTGCGAGAGAGATAGCGCCATGGGCGCTCGCGGCGGAGCGAGAGAGAACGTGGCCCACACGTTCGGGATCCTCTTAAGGTAGTTCTGGAGGTACACGTATCAGCTAAAAGTTTCGACCGCAGTGTACAGTAAAACCCAATCTCATATGATGCTGTCGGTTGAAAACTTTTGACAGAGCTTGTACTCTCTGCACAGTCTACACAATCACACTTCGTGCATGGATAGGCCCCCTACATACATAGAGCGTGGCGCTGAAAAAGCGGCAACAGTGCAATTTTCTAGTATTAGAAACTTCAAACGTGTACCAGTGGCCGTGAATTTTTATCAACGAATCATTGAGAAAATGTCGAGCCCAGTGAGGGATAAGGGTCGGTTTGCGAAAAAAAAAAATTGTGATCACGAATTAAGAGCTGTTGCGGCTATGTGTCATGCGAATGCTGCTAAACGTAATAACCTCAACGACCATAACCTCAACGATCAGCAACAGAAGTTTGCTGTCGAGGGGCGACGGATTGTTGATTTAAAATATCTTTCCGAGAATTTAAAGTGTATTCAGTGTAAAAAATATATTTTTTCAAGAAAAGCAGTGGAAGAAACTCGAATGGGATTAAGTTCTATTTTACATATTCCTTATTATCAAAACTCAGAAAAAAACCCGTTTTAAATTCCCGGACTTTGCCGCGCCCCCATCTCTTCTCCACAGCGAACACGGTTGCCGTTTCGTCACGGCTGATTGCGTGTCCGTTCCGTATCGAGTATAATAAATATTTGTTGTGAGTCGATATCTCCGAAACTAAGTGGTGGAATATTGCAATTTTTTTTTCAGTTAATCCTACACTAGTACTGCATACACCGGTGGTTTTATTTGAAAATGTATAGTTCCGTTTAGCGCCGATAATAAAAAGTGTGAATAAAGTCCTATCCATTCACGTGTTAGGTATAGGCATCACGTACAAAAAACCGATTTTTGATTGCAATTATCTCAGAAACTGAGTGGTGGATCGAATAAAAAATTTAGGAACCGGTTCATAAAGGTTGTATCTACACCATACTACAATTTCAGGCGATTCTATAGATTTTGAGAAAACTCCAGAACTACCTTAAGTTTAAATTAACGACAAAGAGTGTCAATCAATAAGATTACAGATTATACTCATCATGTTCGAATATTTGGTACTGAATAGCATTGATTGCGTTTGCGATCATTGGTGTTTCAGTATTTCCGGAGACCCATTGCAAGAACCCCTTATTGCATAATTTATGGCCAAAATTGTTATTCTCAAGTTTTTTATAAAAATTTTATTTTCAGGATTATTTATGAGCATGAATTGCGAAAAAAGAGAAGAACAAAATGAATGAAAGTCAGAACGCAAAAGTCCAACATCTCCATCAATATTCTTAAAAGACAGAAATCTAATTAAATAGAAATAAATAGGCTCGAATTCTTATAAGATTTTCAACTTTCAAAAACCAGCCTTGCTCCTACTGTTCTAAAGTTGACGTATTCCGTCGTAGTGTACCCGTTAACTATGCATTTGTATTGTTTCTGCTCCCTCATAAAGGAAGCGATGTGACGGTGAGAATTTTTTTTTCGAGATCTTCATGCAACCATGTTCGGATTGTGCTAAAACCCCGAGAAAACACATTTAGACAAAGTGTCTGGATGTATGTGTGCGTGCGTGCGTGCGTGTGCGTGTGTGTGTGTGTGTGTGCGCGCGCGCGTGCTTGTGTGTGTGTGTGTGTGCGCGCGCGTGCTTGTGTGTGTGTGTGTGTGTGTGTCTGTGTGTGTGTAAAACTCGAAAACGGTTTCAGCTACGGCCCCCACATTTCGCAGCTCCGTAATCCCTTCGCTGGCTATAATTTTCGCAACGTTTCAAACTGCAAGTTAAAACTTGCAGCTTGGCTTACTTTATACTTGCTTTAATATGGGGCATTCCATGACATGTCGATCAAGATCTGGAGACCATTTTTCAGATCGTTTTCATAATTCTTTATTCGAAAGTACTCATCGGAAAAATTGAACCCAATTTTTTTCAAATTTTTTATACATATATATATTCTTTGAGATATTTTTTTAAAAATAACAAGAATAACAAAAACTAATTTTTTTTTGGATCGAAAAAATTTACACAATTCTTATAAATTATAACGAAATTTTCAACCCTATTGCAAGATGGAGCTTTTGAAACTGCGGGAGACAAAAATCAAAAAATTCGCCAACAAATATTGGTGATGCCACATCAAAATTGGTACACACACAATATTAGTGGTGTCACAGAAACGTACTAAGAAAAATGTTTTTTATGGTATTTTTATGTGATTTTTCTGATCTTGTTTTTTTTTCGATTTTTTTTCTTCGCTTTTTCTGAAAGCCTTATCTTGCAATAGCACTTGAAACTTTCTTTATAATGTATAAGAATTTCGTGGATTTTTTTAGGTGGAAATTTTTATTTTTTTTTGAATTTTGTAATTTTTACAAAAATATCTCGAAAAATCGATATCAACCAATTTTGAAAAAAATCGGGGTCGTTTTTTTCGATTAGTACTTCTGAATCAAAAATGATAAAAACGATCGAAAAAATTATCGCCAGATCTTGATTGACATGTCACGGAATGTACCATCTAAATATAAATGATTAGTGATCGGATAAACGATTACATGATCGAAATGCAAAATTAGCAGCATCTTATCGTTTACCGGTATGTTCACGACACTTCGAATATTTCTTTTAGGCGAATTTCGAAGATCAGTACAATTTTAATACAATGTATTACATGTGGTATGTTTCTTCGTGAGCTCCTCGTGGCGCGGCCGTTAGTCCGGCTGCGACACTCAAGCGAGGACGAACCTCCCGCGAAACTTTTTCGAAATTGCCGTTCGGGCAAATCGAAATGTTAGCCTTAGTGCTTTTTGAAGATGGGCTCTATTACATCTGCAGAAAAAAATATATCATTCAGAAGAAAGACAAATGCAGCATTCGGTATAAAGATGGAAAACGATATGCCGGAAAAATAATCGCATACAATGGTAAGTGCAATTTATACATTCTTTATTACGTGATGCTGAATCCGAAGTCAATGCTGACGCTGAACCGCATGTGAGTCGAACGGAAATAATCGTTCGAATTTTGGTCCAATTAAACAAAAACTAGTGTGTGAAAAAAGTGCATTTTTGTCAACTTCCTGAACAATTTTCGCCGACAGAACAATAGTCTACGTTTCGGTTCCCAAAATCACTCGTGAAAACCGGCTAACGTGGTTGTACGGGTACTCGCTGGGACCACGAGGCTGTGCTGTATGGAGTATTATGGGACCGTAGCTATAGATCAGTTTCAATCGCGAATTAGCGGGGTTTTGACTCAATTGAACAAAATCTAGTCTGTCATCAAAATGAACAAAATCTAGTCTGTCAAAACCTAGTAACCATACAACCGCGTTAGCGGGGTTGTAAGACGTAGAGTTGAAACTTGAACTCAACAAGCGTACGTTAAGGGGGAGGGGTAAGGTTAATTCGATACAAAAAAAAACATATTTTCGTTAATTTTTTTTGACGACACAGTTAATATATATTTATTTCTATAATTACTGCATGATAGAGTAACGTTTGAAGAATATTCTGTGAAATTTTCATTAATTTTTATGAAGAAATGAGCCATTGACAGCGAATCTTCGCGGACGTCTGAAAAAAAAAAGTTTCATTGCGGTGCCCCTCATAACTCATCACTGGATCATCCGAAATAAAAAAACCAAAATAATTTCATTAGTTGATGAGTTTCTGCAGGTAACACCGTCAAGATATTTTTTAAAAATAGATTTTTCAATTTTTTACAGCACTTGGAAGTCGAAATACTGAAAACAAAATTTGACGAAAAATCAGTATTTCGACTTCCAAGTGCTGTAAAAAATCGAAAAATCTATTTTTTTAGTCGAAATACTGAAAAAAAATTTGACGAAAAATCAGTATTTCGACTTCCAAGTGCTGTAAAAAATTGAAAAATCTATTTTTTTTAAATATCCCGACGGTGTTACCTGCAGAAACTTATCAACTAATGAAATCATTTTGGTTTTTTTAATTCAGATGATCCAGTGATGAGTTATGAGGGGCACCGCAATGAAACTTTTTTTTTTCAGACGTCCGCGAAGATTCGCTGTCAATGGCTCATTTCTTCATAAAAATTAATGAAAATTTCACAGAATATTCTTCAAACGTTACTCTATCATGCAGTTATTATAGAAATAAATATATATCAACTGTGTCGTCAAAAAAAATTAACGAAAATATGTTTTTTTTTGTATCGAATTAACCTTACCCCCCGACCCCCTTAAGAATTATTGACTTCGGAGATAATATTTCTCCATTTCTCAATTTTTATTCATTATTATAGTCGGTAAAACAAATCCGGAATAGAACAAGGTCCTGTATCATTGTCCTAAAAAGATTTTTTTTCCAAAATAATTTTAAATTTTCGAAAAATTTTGTTTCGTCAAAATGTTGAGTCATCAGTCTTTGAATGCAGATGCTTAATTCCGGATTATTATAATTTCTCCAACGAATATGATTAATAATCGGTTAGATTTTTTTTTCCATTTTAATCAGTTTTCGTATGGAAATCGATATTTCAGCTTTTCACTATGTATATTCCTATTATGTTTTCCTATTATTATTATTTGTACTTGCGTATTCACAGATAACGAGCAGGAGCTCATTGCTCTAAAGTTTCAATTGGAGAAGGAAGGAGATGAAGATGATGCAATCGTGGCAGAAGAACCGGATGGGAACCGTTTCGACTGTGAAAGAAGTCATATTGAAAGCGTGGAAATCGAGACGAAGAAATTTCCGCTCGTACATGGAGTAAATGAGATGCCTGCAAGCGAAGTTGTAAAAGAAACAAATCTTCGCCATTCACTTGACTCGGGCTGTACAATACCAAGGGGTATGCATATCTAAATACTATTGAAGCAAAGGATTACTTTTTAAAATTTACAATTTATAATTTTGATCAAATCACGGTATTCATTAGTATTCATATTATTATTTATTATGTGATGCTGAATCAGAATTCAATATTGACGCTGAATTCGAATGTAAGTGGAACGGGAATAATCGATCTAATATCTCACACAAGCATCACCAAAGAGTATCGTTATGGAATTAATTTTTTGTCTGAGCTATTACTGATAACAAACATATTGTCCTGATGTATTTTTTTTTTAATTAAATTTTACTAATTCGGAAAGGTGAAATTACTTTCACCTTTCCGACTGTGAAAGAAATGATATTGAAAGCGTCCAAATCGGGACGAAGAAATTTTCACTCGTAAATACAGTGAATGAGATGCCTGCAAGCGGATTTGTAGGAGAAACAAATCTTCGCCATTCACTTGACTCGGGTTGTACAATACCAAAGGGTATGCATATCTAAACACTATTGAAGCAACGGACTACTTTTCAAAGTTTATAATTTCTAATTTTGATCAAATCAAAGTATTTACTATTATTATTATTTGTCATGTGATGCTGAATCAGAATTCAACACTGACGCTGAAATGGAATGTGAGTCGAACGGGAATAATCGTTCTAATATCTCACACAAGTATCACTAAAGAGTTTCGTCATGTAATTAATTTTTTGTCCAAGCTATTACTGATAACAAACATAATTTCTTGATGTAATAACTCACCTGACGGTTCAAATAGCGTAATGATGTTGTCCAAATTTTTCAAAGATCGGAAATTTTGAAACTATCACAGTTAATTTGAAAAACTACAAGCTTGCTAGAACGATGAAACGGACCTTTTTTCACTCAGATTATGTTCATACGACTTAAAAAAATTAAAACCAGAAAAAGCTCATCTCTTAATTTAATTAGTTCTGAATGCATTAGTCATTTCAAGTTGATCAAATATTGTTGAAATCTTAAGAAAAAAATTCATTGGAGTCAGTTGAGCCGTATGCAAATAAATACTTCAGCTTTTCATTTTTCCAAAAATTTGTTGGATTATCAAAATGGTTCGAAAACTTGTGCCTAACGATAGAAACTCAGAATGTTCTCATCTCAAGAATAATATGAATTATTTATCAATATGAAAAAAAACTATTATTCATACGGATACAGAAAACATAAGAAATAAAAAAGGATAATTCTTTTCTTCAACGATGCTTAGGAAAAAAAATAAAGAACATATCTAATTTTTTATATTTTGACACGAGAATAGTCCCTCTAGATGGAAATACATCTTTAACGTGCTTGCTTGATTTATCGTATTCCTATTATGTTTTTGTATTATTATAATAATTTTTACTTACGTATTTACAGACAAAGAGCAGGACCTTATTTCTCCGAAATTACAATCAGACAAGAAAAAAGATTCCGAAGACGTACATAATGCAATCGTGGCAGAAGAACCGGAGGGGAACCTTTCCGACTGTGAAAGAAATGATATTGAAAGCGTCCAAATGGGGACGAAGAAATTTTCACTCGTAAATACAGTGAATGAGATGCCTGCAAGCGGATTTGTAGGAGAAACAAATCTTCGCCATTCACTTGACTCGGGTTGTACAATACCAGAGAGTATGCATAGATAAACACTATTGAAGCAACGGACTACTTTTCAAAGTTTATAATTTATAATTTTGATCAAATCACAGTATTCATTATTATTATTATTTATCATGTGATGCTGAATCAGAATTCAACACTGACGCTGAAATCGAATGTGAGTCGAACGGGAATAATCGTTCTAATATCTCACACAAGTATCACTAAAGAGTTTCGTCATGTAATTAATTTTTTGTCTAATCTATTACTGATAACAAACATATTGTCCTGATGTAATAACTCACCTGACGGTTCAAATAGCGTTATGATGTCCACATTTTTCAAAGATCGGATATTTTGAAACTATCACAGTTAATTTGAAAAACTACAAGCTTGCTAGAACGATGAAACGGACCTTTTTTCACTCAGATTATGTTCATACGACTTAAAAAAATTAAAACAAAAAAATCTCATCTCTTGATTCAATTAGTTCTCAATGCATGTTATTTCAAGTTGATCAAATATTGTTGTAATCTCAAGAAAAAAATGTTATTGAAGTCAGTTGAGTCGTATGCAAATAAATATTTTAGCTTTTCATTTTTCTAAAAATATTTCTGAATTATCAAAATGGTTCAAAAACTTGTGCCTGACGATGGAAACTTATAATGTTCTCATCTCAAAAATGATATGAATTATTAATCAGTATGAAAAAAAACTATTATTCATACGGATACAGCGAACAAAACAAATAAAAACATGATAATTTTTTTCTTCAACGATCCTTAGATAAAAAAATGAAGAACAGATATCTTAGTTCTAATATTTTGACACGAGAATGGTCCCTCTAGATAAAAGTACTTCTTTAACGTGCTTGCCTGATTTATCGTATTCTTATTATGTTTTTCTATTATTATGATTCTTACTTGCGTATTCACAGAAAAAGAGCAGGAGCTCATTTCTCCGAAATTACAATCAGAGAAGAATAAAGATTCCGAAGACGTGGATAATGCAATCGTGGCAGAGGAACCGGAAAGGAACCTTTCTAACTGTGAAGAAAATAGTATTGCTATCGCGGAAACCGATACGGGGGAATGGCCGCCCGTAAAGGGATCAATCGAAATGCCTGTTGTTGTAGAAGAAACTAATCGTCGCCATTCACTTGAATCGGGTTCTGCAACACCAAAGGGTATGTATATCTAAATACTCTAAAAGCAAGGAATATGTACGTTATAAATTATAATACATAATTTGAATTATATTTCAATTCAATATTTAAAATTGTATTTTATTCAGAAAATCTTATTGACTTATAATCGCTTCTTTAGGAAAGCATTCGGTAGGTTCTGACAAGACTACGACTTCAGTGTTTGCAGCTCTGAATTGCTCCAATTCGTCAAATCTTCTGCTGGATCCTGGTGGTACGTCATGAGAACCTTAGACCGCTGTTCATAATCCCATTCCTACTGTGTTACTACGTGTACCGAATATGTAATGATTATTCAATAGATAAGGTTCTCAACCTTATTTTTACTAAAAAAAATTCTACAGATATCAGTACGGCGTTAAACAACAATATATCCTGGTCTTGGAGTAACTTGCAGTTAGATGTTTATGAGATGAATGCCAAAGTACCAGAGCTAACACCGACCGAAATTAGCGAAAATTTGGTGTCTGGTCCTCAAGTGTAAGCTATAAACGCAGATTAACTATGCTATGTTTTTACAAATGATTGTTGCTTATATTACTTCATATTTCTTTAAGGCTTGATTCGACCACAGCAAATGATTTCAATAATCCCGTCCTTTCCCCCCACGCATGTGCACCTGGTTCCAATGTAGGTAACTCCAACTCCAATACAAATATATCAGTTATCCACTTGTTACCGCACGTAACGATTATATCTGCAGATATAGCACTTTCCGACGTTGGGGATGACGAAGAACGCGATCGAGCTTGCAGCCCATGTACATCCTCTTATGTACCTTCATCCGATGCGTCGGATGATAGCATAGAACACGAGCCGGAAGAATCCATTCGAAATACTAGTACGGCTAAGAATCTCGAAAACTCTCGAAAGTCGGTTGATACTTCAACGGATTTGAATGCATCACTGCTGGTGAACCGAGTCGGGCATAGCGCGCCAGACGATGCCAGAATGACGGTAAAAAACGTGGAAGACGGTATAAAAAAAGATTGGTGTATTTACTGAGACACAGAACAAGGAAAATTAAGCCGCCACATCGTCCGAAAACATCCCACTGAGGAAGACGTCGCGAAGTTCATGAGCTACAGAGTGGGAGCTCAAGAACGGAAGCAGATAATGGATTACATTCGTAAACGCGGACAATTCCGTTTCAATACGAATGAAGCGGTGAATAATGGTGAACGGAAGGTGATGACACGTCCAAATGCAAGATACCGGAAAGGGTTAATTGACTTCGCTACGTGTCCATCGTGCTACGGCGATTATGCGAAGAGTTCACTCCGGCACCACTACCGACGATGCACAAAGAAGAACACTTCAAACCACCGATCCATACTGCAGTCATCAAAACGAATAGTTGGCCGCATTCACCACAAAGCTTCCGACGTACTACGAAAACGCGTTTTCCCAACCATGCAAGAAGACGACGTGGCAAGAGCCATACGCTATGACGAGCTAATTATCCTCTTTGGGAATAAGCTGTGCCAAAGATATACGGACCCTCACTTTTACGACATGGTGCGGCAAAAACTGCGGCAGCTGGGGCGTTTTCTTTTAGAATTGAGGAAGAAAAATTCTAAAATTCATAAACTCTTCGACCTTTATGTTCCGGAAAATTATGAGACGTCCATCAACGCAATTCAGTCGTTAGCTGGAATCAATGAAAGCGGAACTGGCTACGTAAAACCTGCGCTAGCTATGGCAATCGGTACGCTGATTGAACAAGTTGGCAAATTATGTGTATCCACGTCGATAAAAGAGCGCAACAAAGCTAAGCAAATTGACACCGAAGACTACTTGAAGCTTTTTACCGAGGATTTCCCGACCAGCGTCGCTCGAACGGCTCTGGAAACACAAGCCCAAAAAAAAAACGACAAAAGAAAAACGTCGCACTATCATCGAGAGCCGATATTCAAAAGCTGCAGCGGTATTTGAGGAAAAGACTGCAAGAAAACTATCAGGCGTTAAAGGAAAAGTTCTCGCGCGGGACTTGGATGAACCTCGTGGAAGTGTCGCTCATCGCCATTCAACTATTCAACCGACGTAGAGCAGGAGAAATTGAACGCGTATTAATTGAGGACTTTGATAATTACGAAAGCATAGACTCAATTGGCGAAACGTACAACACATTTACGTCAGAAGAAAAAAAAGCTGCTCAGGATTATGTCCGATTCCTAATTCGTGGAAAGTTAGGTCGCACAGTGCCCGTCTTGTTGCACCGGGAGATCCTCAAGGCGTTGAAACTCATTTTGAAATATCGTCGTGAGGCCCATGTACATAAAAAAAATCCGTATGTATTTGGCATTCCCAGAGTCTTGAAAGGCGATTACAAATACCTTCGAGCGTGCGAGTTGATGAGAAAATTTGCTGAAAAGAGCGGCGCAACCAACCCATCGACTTTGAGAGGAACGGTTTTGAGAAAACACGTCGCCACGATGTGCGTGAATTTTCAGTTGCCCGATCACGAAACGTCAGATCTCGCCAATTTCTTGGGCCATACGGAAAAGATTCACAAGGAAATCTACAGGCAGCCGATAATCAACCGAGAAATTCTACAAATTTCAAAAATACTCGAGGCCGTGCAGGGACCTAACGATTCGGAAGAGGACTCTGATGGGGATCCCGATACACACGATGCACCGATCGAAACAAGTACGTTGGGTCCATCGATAGTAGAGCAACCCGAAGCGGACAGCATCAACGAAGCCGGTCCAAGCTGCGTCAATGACAGCATTGATGAAACTTTTGAAAAACCACAATCAAAACAACCGAGAAGAAAGCGGTCTAGTAAGTGTAAATATTTTTCAAACATACCCTTACGCATTACTGACATAATTTTTCTTTTAGCTTCACCATATGGGAAGTGTTCACGAGTCAGATGGAATGCTAAAGAGATTGAAATAGCTACAGAAGCATTTAAAGAGTACCTTGCTCTAGGAAGCAAGCTACCGGGATTCGATGTTATTGAAAATGTTGTTGCTGCGAACCCAGGCGTGTTCAATCGGAATTACGCGACCATAAAAACGTGGATCAGCAATAAAAAAAATTGAGTGTGTGGGAATCACACACGATGGAAGTGAATACTTGTATGCATTTCGCTGGCGCGGTAAATTATTTCTGCCGATGTTTCCAAAGAGAAAGAGAAAGAAAGAGAGAAGGGGAGGAGAGGAAAAGTCAGTGATCGAATTATGAATTGACAAGGAAGTCGAAAGTAGCCTGCACGTTGATATTTGTGTTTTCAAAAATGTTTTTTAATTATTAACGGGGGGGGGGCATAAGGGCTGGAGGGTAGACATCTTTTTTTATAAATATGGATAGAGCAAATTTACCCAAACCTTTTGAACATTATTAAGTATTATTTCGATAACATCCTGTAATCTTTTAATAAGAAAATATCGACAAACAAGCCGGTGACGAAGCTTTTCCAAAAACGTCTTTGGAAAAAAAACGATTTGCAGTGTTGACTATATCTCAGCTGAAAATTATCTAAAATCAAAGACCATTTAAATGTAGTCAAAATATCATGAAATCCTCCCCCCTACGTTCTCTGATTATTATTTTTTAATTTTTAAATTGTTTGTGGTCATTGAAAGTGAGAACTGCTATTTTTCATGAAAAATGACCACGAAATTTTCACTTTAAATGACCACCGAAAATTTAAGAATGAAAAAAAAATCAGAGACCGTAAAGGGGAGGATTGATGATACTTCGACTAAATTTAGATGATCGTTGATTTGAGATAATTTTCAGCTGAGATACAGTTATTACCGCAAATAGTTTTTATCCAAAGACATTGTTGGAAAAGCTTTGTCAACGGCTTGTTCTTCGATATTTTCGCATAAAACAATCACAGAATGTTATCGAAATGATACTTAATGATGGGTAAAAGGTTTGAATGAATTATCTCTATTTATTTATTTATGAAAAAAATCGCAGAAGTGTTTTTTCGTACGCTCCAGCCCTTACCTGCCATTTGAGAGGATCCCAAACGTTTCGCGTCCGCAACAAGTGCGAGAGAGATAGCGCCATGGGCGCTCGCGGCGGAGCGAGAGAGAAGGTGGCCCAAACGTTCGGGATCCTCTTAAGATCCACGTTCTCTCTCGCTCCGCCGCGAGCGCCCATGGCGCTATCTCTCTCGCACGAGGTCTGTCCGTACTATCACACGTATACTCCAGGTATACTGCCGATGACGAGGCACGCGGTCCTGCCCCGTCTCTGCATTGACTCGCTCGCTCTCACTCGCATACCCACAGCTCACGCATCATTCTCGTCCCCTCTCTCTCTTCTTTTATTCCTTCATTCTCTTGTCCCGTCCTACAACGCGCCGGCTAGCGAGCCGATCCTGTGTCGTTTAAGAAGTATTCACTTAAAAAAAAAAGAAATCCCCCGAGGTTCACGGATAAAAGTCTGATGTTTCTAAAAATAAATACCCCATCGTTCATGTATAAAAAACGAATGTTTGTACGAAAATAAATTGACGAAATTATTATGTTCGACTGCTTTAATATTCCGTGGGGTCAAATATTTATATGAAACATTCTTCCAGGGATGGACAGTTGTTAGTCAACTCGACCACGTCGGCGTAAACTCGGTCGCGAAGTTCTCCGTCAAAAATTGCAGGAAATCTTCTGCGTGCGTTTGTTGTTCTTTGTGTGGTTTTTTACTGCATCGCGATATGCACAGTTTTCCCATTCGTTCTAAAAAAATTCCGAGTATCTTCGCAAGCGGGGCTTTCATCTAACCCGGTCTCGTTAGTTGAGAGCTACCGGACGGCAGCGATCGTGACGTAGTTTTTCAGGGAAAAGACACGTAAAATCTTGAATATTATTATCGTACTCCCGGATCTCGATTGAAAACCTTCCCAATTGCCGTAGTTTTTTACCGAATTGTGACATGGTGATGTGGATCCTTATTTCTAAAATAGCTTATTGCCAAAAACTATAACAACTTTTTGTTAACGAATGGCCGCCGTTACAACCTTCTGCCGAATTGTCGAAAATACCAAGCTACGTAGAATGTGGCAAGCTTTCGAATGAATCCGACCGGTGATCCGTTTTGATTCGAAGAGTATCTGTCTATGCTTACCACAGTTTTTTTTTTGCTGCAACGTCTTTAGTGGTGTCGGAGATATATTTTTTCATAATTCCCAAAACATGACATGCACGTTGGAAAATTAATCTCGGTCTTGCCGCACTTTCCATTCGGTCACCTTGAAATTTTCCGTTCGCCGGTATTTGCCGCGCGGTTCCTATTAAGAGGACCCCGAACGTTTGGAGCTCGTTCTCTCTCGTTCTGCCGCGAGCGCCGATGGCGCTATCTCTCTCGCACTCGTGGCGGGCGCAAAACCTTCGGGATCCCCTTACGGGGACTGAGTCACCTGAGGGGTATGAGAAATCGATTTTGAAAAAATTTTTTTTTGAATCTCCATTCGATTTTCTACCTCCGTAGCAAATTTTAGACCGCGATCTTCAAAAATAAAAAAGTTATGAGCATTTGAATAGAGTCGTAAATTTGAAAAAATTATTCAATATTCACGTCTGTACTCAAGTACTCATAACTTCTTTAGTTTTGAAGATTTCGATCTTAAATTTGTTACGTAGGTGGTAATCAGTATCAAGATTTTTTTATCAAAAAAATGATTTAGCAAAGTCAGAGCTGGCGACCGAGATGTGCACTGCAACGCTTTTGTAATTTCTATTCGTTGGATAGTCATCAATGTTTTTTTCCATTTTATTTTTTAAATTTTATTTTTTCTTCTTTTTTTGGGTCATTTTTCCTCTGAAGATAGGAAAAACACTCTCTAAGATCAAGTAAAACCAAAAACAGGAAAGAAGTATCGTAAATACCTCAGCACAGTGAATTTTTCTGAATTTTATCATTGTAATTCGTTTCTCGACACTACATTTTTCTTCGCTTGTCGTAGCTTTCGGACCGCAGTACTGAACGGATTTTGGATTTGGACGTCTTATTTTGTTCGTAACAGACTACACTCTTGGACGAGTGCGGGAATTTGGGATGCTAGGTAACATGAATTTATGGTTACTTAATATTTAACTGTTTATTCAAAGAGTTACAGAATTTTTTTTAATCCACATTTTAGGTCGCAATAATGTCGAGAGAGCATAGAAAAAAAAATTCCACACTCATCTAAGAATGAGCTCTGTTACGAAGAAAATGAGACGTCAGAATTGAAAATCTGTTGAGTCGTATGGTCTGAAAGCTACGACAAGTGAAACATTTTTCGATATATCTCACAGAATTCAGATACTTCATATGGCTATAAAAAAAATTGAATTGAAATTTTTATTCTTTTTATTTTTTTTGTGACTCAGCCCCTTAAAAAAAAGTTGTCCTCTCTTCCGAATCGTCGCCATAACTTCTTTGAGGTAGCACCAATTCCGTAACCTAACGAGGAAGATGCAAAAATCTTTCATCCGGATTCGAAAAGTTTTCACGTACACGCACAGACGTCTGATAACGATTAGAAAAATATCGAAAATGCGGAGTACTTTTTCCTACAAACGAATCTTTTTTCATTCAATCGAAACCTAACTAGTCTGTGATGGAAACTGATTTCCAGCTACGGTACCAATAATACTCCATACAGCAAGGCTTGTTGGTTCCGACAAGTACCCATACAATCCTGTCAGCGAGATCGTAAGGACGAATGTGGGGACCGAACCGACTAACCATTTGTTTTGTCGATGGCCGTATTGCGGTCATTTAAACATTCATATCTACGTATCTTCGAAGTTTTTTAGGTAAATTTCGAAGATGTAGAATCTTTTTTTATTGATTCACAACCCAGCTAGTTTGTGATGGGAACTGATTCCCAGCTACGGTACCGGTAATACTCCATACAACAGAGCTTGTTGGTCCCGACAAGTATCCATACAACCCTGTTAGCCAGATCGTAAGGACGAATGTAGAGACCGAACCTGCTGACTATTTGTCTTGTGGATGGTCGTATTGCGGAAATTTGAATATTCGTATCTACGTATCTTCGAAGATTTTTTTAGGTGAATTGCGAAGATGTAGAATCGTTCGTCATTGATTCGAAACCTAGCTAGTTTGTAATAGGAACTGATTCCGATCGACGATACCGGTAATATTCCATACAACAGAGCTTGTTGGTCATGAAAAGTACCCATACAATCTTGTTAGCGAGATCGTAAAGACGAATGTGGGGACCGAACCTGCGAACCTTTTGTTTTGTCGATGACCGTATTGTGGAGATTTAAATATTCGTATCTTCGTATCTTCGACGATTTTTTAAGGAGAATTTCGAGGATGTGAAAAAAATATGGTTGCAGTCTTGGTGAGCTCTTCTAGCGCGGACATTAGTCCATCGGCGAAACTCGAGCGAGCACGAACCTTCCGTGACACTTTGGGCAAAGAAAAACGTCAATTTCGTGCTTTTTGCAGCACGGCCGATTTTGATAATTTTTAGGGTTCCGTACCTCAAAAGGAGAAAACGGGACCCTTATAAGATCACTCGCATGTTGTCTGTCCGTCTGCCACAGCCGATTTTCTCAGAAACTCTGCGACGTAGAAATTTGAAATTCGGCACAGTACACCTCATTGGCCCAAAAATAGACATCGCATTTACCCAAATATTTTGCACTACACTCGTCAAAAATATTAAGAGACCACTTGAAAACTGCCAAAATTTGTCGAAATTTCAGGCATCTGTATCTCCGCGAAAAAAAGTCGGATCCAAATGATCAACAACTCGTTTGAAAGCTTGATTCTTTTACTTTCGGACTCAGAGGTTCAAGAATTTTCATCTCTCCCTGCCACTCTGTGCCAAGGGCCGAAACAAAAAAAAAACTGTTCCCTTAATTTTTATGAAACTTCTCGATGGCGGCTGGCGTCCGGAAAATTTTTGACAGAAAATTTAGTCAGACCGTTCGAAAGATTGTTTATTTCTGTGCAAAACGGTTTTTTATTCATTGCTGTGCGATTTTTTTTGACCGAGTTATCCCCTCCCAAAGCAAAAAAGACATTTTCTTCTTCAAACGCCTGTATCTCCTGAAATAATGATCGTACAACAATCGCCCGGATGTCATTGGAAAGATGAAATTATACCCTTTCAAATGCCTACAAGAGATTTTCCAAGAGAATTTTTTTTCTTCCCATTATTTACATTTCACAAACATGTAAAATAATGGCACTCTCTGATTCCTTAGTTATTCGGCCGCCATCTTGTAAAAAATGGCAAAATCGAAAAAGTGGCCCTAGCGTTTCTTAATTGATAGTGTCATTAACAATCATGCCAAATCCCGAGCTGCTGCGATTTTTTTTTCTGCGTGTTCGCAGCTGTCAAATGTTTGATTCAATTGAGGGACCGTTCTTTTCGTCATTTTCATCAGAGAAAAATATCCGACAAATTTTTAATTACTGTATCTCTGCGAAAAATTATGCATCTCTTATGAATCAGGGCTTTTCTTAGAGTTTTAATTTTTATGAATAAAAAAAAAATCTGAAATCCGTTTCGCTTTCTTCTGCTTCACCCTCAACTGTTAAAGACCTAAGACAGTCGTTTCTTAATCTTTCATGAGATTTAAAGACATCTGTAGGGTAAACATTTTTTTTTCTTTCAATGATTTTCTTCAAAAGTTCTCGACGATTCTCCCTGACTGGGTTTTATTAATTGCGAGTTTATTAATTGCGAGTCGGCAAGAAAAACTCGGAATTTTCTCAATAACGAGTGTTTCCACCACGATTTTGACTAACCGCTCCGAGTCGTTCTCGCATATTGATGCACTGACGAATTTGCCATTGCGGAATGGCATGCCAAGCTCGGCAAAGTTCGTTCCGTAAATCTGCGAGAGTTTTTATCCGATGCGAGTTTTCTCGAACTCTTCGCTCGATAATGTCCCAAACATGCTCGATGGGATTGAGGTCGGGACTCACTGGCGGATGCGGGATCGTAGGGATGTTGTTTTCCGCCAAAAAATGTCTCGTAACATTTGCCGTATGAGGTCGGGCATTGTCGTGCATCAACATGAATCGATTTCCTATTCGATTACGCATCGGCAAAACGTGAGGCCCCAAAACTTCACGAACATAGCGTTGAGCATTCAACGCAGGGGGGGGTATGATTACAAGGTCTGTACGCGTATTACGCGATACCCCACCCCAAACCATAACTGACCCCCCGTTAAATGCCCTTACCGGCATAGTGCAGTCTTGGCGGAATCGTTCCCCACGCCGTCGCCAAACGCGAATTCGTCCGTCATTTCCATGTAAGGCGAATCGCGACTCGTCAGTAAACAAAACGGATTTCCACTGACGTTGACCCCAGTGGCCATGCGAACGTGCGTAAGCCAACCGCGCACAACGGTGGTTGCGCGTAAGGTACGGAGAGCGAATTGGCCGACGAGCTCTGTATGCACGAACTCTTAAACGATTCCTGACCGTCTGGTCCGAAATCGGACGTCGCCTGCGTTCGTTAACGTAATCCGATGCGATCTGTCTAGCACAGATTGTTCGATTCCCGTGTATTCGTCTAACAATAGCTCGGTCGTCTCGCTCAGTCGTTACACGTGGACGACCTTGACCTTGTCGTCTACGAACGTCACCCGTCTCCCGATAACGAGCCCAGATTCGGTTAATAACCGAGTGGCTCACCCCAAATCTATTGGCAACATATCGTTGCGAATGATTCTCCATTAAGAAGACCACGACCTGCGAGCATTCTTGCTCAGTTAAATGTCGCCGAGCCATTTTTCAAGCAAAAAAAAGACAATATCGGCGATATAAGCTTCGTAGATTTTCGTAATTTTCGTAATAATCGTAGCAAGATACTCAGTCTTGAGGAATTCTACGTCGACTAAATTTGTTATGCCAATACCCTGTTTACGCTCGGATCTACGCTCGGTAGATCCGATCGTAAACGTCCGAGCCGCACACGAAGTCCCCCCCCCCTCTCACTACTACTCGTCGACGCGCGTTCGCGGGCTCGCGAGACAAGTCGAACGACGTCGCGCTCTCAATTTTTTTTTGTACCTTGTTTTCAAATCTCATGAAAGATTAAGAAACGACTGTCTTAGGTCTTTAACAGCTGAGGGTGAAGCAGAAGAAAGCGAAACGGATTTCAGATTTTTTTTTTATTCATAAAAATTAAAACTCTAAGAAAAGCCCTGATTCATAAGAGATGCATAATTTTTCGCAGAGATACAGTAATTAAAAATTTGTCGGATATTTTTCTCTGATGAAAATGACGAAAAGAACGGTCCCTCAATTGAATCAAACATTTGACAGCTGCGAACACGCAGAAAAAAAAATCGCAGCAGCTCGGGATTTGGCATGATTGTTAATGACACTATCAATTAAGAAACGCTAGGGCCACTTTTTCGATTTTGCCATTTTTTACAAGATGGCGGCCGAATAACTAAGGAATCAGAGAGTGCCATTATTTTACATGTTTGTGAAATGTAAATAATGGGAAGAAAAAAAATTCTTTTGGAAAATCTCTTGTAGGCATTTGAAAGGGTATAATTTTATCTTTCCAATGACATCCGGGCGATTGTTGTACGATCATTATTTCAGGAGATACAGGCGTTTGAAGAAGAAAATGTCTTTTTTGCTTTGGGAGGGGATAACTCGGTCAAAAAAAATCGCACAGCAATGAATAAAAAACCGTTTTGCACAGAAATAAACAATCTTTCGAACGGTCTGACTAAATTTTCTGTCAAAAATTTTCCGGACGCCAGCCGCCATCGAGAAGTTTCATAAAAATTAAGGGAACAGTTTTTTTTTTTGTTTCGGCCCTTGGCACAGAGTGGCAGGGAGAGATGAAAATTCTTGAACCTCTGAGTCCGAAAGTAAAAGAATCAAGCTTCCAAACGAGTTGTTGATCATTTGGATCCGACTTTTTTTCGCGGAGATACAGATGCCTGCAATTTCGACAAATTTTGGAAGTTTTCAAGTGGTCCCTTAATATTTTTGACGAGTGTAGTTAACACCTTAGACCATTTATATGAGACTTGAAGAGGGAGCAAATGAGGCACTCGGAAAAAAAACGTCCCATATATCTAATATGTGGGGTATCATTTGAAAGGGCTTGTTATGTGAAATACAAAAATATTTCTTTTATAATTTTGTAAAGCATATTTTAGAAGATATCCTAAAAAATGTGCTAAAATAAATGTTCGCTCACCCTTATCTCCGGAACTACTGATCCTACAATTTTCAAAAAACTAGGGAATACGCCTTACTTGAACTTCACCGGAAAATTAGAACGAAAGTCCTAGGTTTTATAGATTTCTAGAAATTAATTTTACCAACTTATTTTCAATTTGCGGTCGACTGCAAACAGCAGAGTCACGCCAGATGAAGTGAGTAAGCGAATAGCCCCCGCGCGAGAAGATCTCGTGTCTTTTGTTCATTTTTGTATGCTTTGTTCGTTTTGAAAAAAAAAGATAAGGTTAGAAAAAATATGGTACGGGAACCTCCGTGTGCGAGTCAAACTCGAACTTGACCGGTTTCTTTTTCAAACAATATTGACCTACAGAACGTTTACGTTTCGGTTCCAACAATCACTCTTACAAGCCAGCTAGCGCGATAAGACATCGTTTTTCTTGCCAATATTCAACTGCTTTACAATTCATTTACCTGTAATTAATAAGCTGATATGGTTGGTGATCTGTGAAGATTCGACTGTATTTTTAATGCAATCATTCTTACAGTCTTCATCTAGAATTCATGACATGCAACAGTTATTAGTCGCAATCAGTAAAGGGTCCAATGCCAACAACGCAGTGAATATCGATGGTTCCAGTTTTAACCAACATGTATAAAAAAATGGAATTCGCCT
The DNA here is from genome assembly GCA_963662125.1 of Diplazon laetatorius. Taxonomy (NCBI): domain Eukaryota; kingdom Metazoa; phylum Arthropoda; class Insecta; order Hymenoptera; family Ichneumonidae; genus Diplazon; species Diplazon laetatorius. The sequence continues at coordinate 4,112,090 of OY759162.1, read as the reverse complement.
ATATCTTTTTTCCCGAGATATACATTATGTTATCCATGAGATTGTACACCTGTGAGTTCAGTTGTAGATTTTTGTATACTCATTGCCAGATATGTACAATCGGATCCGACATGTACCCGTTCATAAATATATATGAGGTGTTCCACCCCATTTCGAACAGTCAAAAAGTTTTGCACTCCCAAAAAAATTGAAATTTGGTCAAATTATTCAATTAGACGAAAAAAAGTAGTGTGAATTTTTTCGGATTTTTTGGATCGCATTTTTTTGAGTTTTTCAACATTTCAAAATTTTCTAAATAACGTTATATATTGAAAGCATACGATTAAACAGAAAAATGTTTCAGACAAAAAAGTTGCAGTTTTCCATAAACGTTGTGAAAACTTTTTTCTTGGAATTTTTCGAGTTCAAAAAATGACCATTTTCATCAAAAATATACGAAAATAATTTTTTTCGGTCGGTATGTCACCTTCGATTTATCTCAAAAAATTCCTGAAAATACTCTGAAATGTGTAAAATACACACGTATTTTTTTTGTCATGGCTCGATTAGTTGTTCCTAACCTATGCTTTGGTTTATTAATAATATTAATTAAAGTTTTTTTAGAAAAATCAATTATTATGGAAAATCATAATCTCCCGAATTGTTTTTCTCAAATTTACAGATGAAAGAACATTTACAATGATGATATTAATGTTTTGGAGCTTATTGGAGCATAGATAATCGATAACGTAGATGGAATCGAGATTTAAGCGACTGAAAGCTGTACCGAAGACCCAAAAACACCTTTGCATTATATCAGGACCGGATGGGATTCTCCAATGCAAAATATATTCGCTCGCCACGGACTTCGTAACTCACCGAGTCTGAAAAAATAAATAACTCGAAACGATCTGTTTATGCTTCACTTTTTCCCAGTTCTAACGTTGTGATTCATTTACACAACAATAATAAAAAATATGATGTTAGGACAGAAAATTATTCACTTAATCATTGAATTTTTTGAACGAGTGATTATAGAGCGTAGCTTTCGAACGAGTTCAATGGAGTTCCATCTACGTTATCGATTATCCAATAAGCTCAAAAACATTAATAATATTATTGTAAATGTTCTTTCATCTGTAAATTTGAGAAAAACAATTCGGGAGATTATGATTTTCCATAATAATTGATTTTTCTAAAAAAACTTTAATAAATATTATTAATAAAACAAAGCATAGCTTAGGAACAACTAATCGAGCCATGACAAAAAACATACGTGTGTATTTTACACATTTCAGAGTATTTTCAGGAATTTTTTGAGATAAATCGAAGGTGACATACCGACCGAAAAAAATTATTTTCGTATATTTTTGATGAAAATGGTCATTTTTTGAACTTGAAAAATTCCAAGAAAAATGTTTTCACAAAGTTTATGGAAAACTGCAACTTTTTTGTCTGAAACATTTTTCTGTTTAATCGTATGCTTTCAATATATAACGTTATTTAGAAAATTTTGAAATGTTGAAAAACTCAAAAAAATGCGATCCAAAAAATCTGAAAAAATTCACACTACTTTTTTTCGTCTAATTGAATAATTTGACCAAATTTCAATTTTTTTGGGAGTGCAAAACTTTTTGACCGTTCGAAATGGGGTGGAACACCTCATATATATATATGTATATATCATATACATATGAGCGATACCACGTGACTTCAGCCACTGAAATAAAAATTTCCACAAATATTTTTTAAAAATTGAGCTATTTTTTTGCAATATATTCACCGAGTGCCGATTTTTAAAAAAATTTTTCGACGTTATTATCGTTAATTGACGTTTTTTTTTCAATTTTTCATTTAAATGGCTGTATCTTTGGCAGGATTTGACTCATTTACATTTGTAAAAAACGAAAATGTGCGTCTTTCTATGGCTTTCCAGAAAAAAATTACTTTAGATTGTATTGAGCAAGTTGAACGTCCGTTTGAGGGCAATATATGCAAAAATATTTTTTTTTTTAAAAATGCATTTTCAATTTTGTTTTCAAAATTACCCCAAATTCTGAATACGAAAAAAGAATTTTTCGTATTTTTTATATCGTGAAATCGGTAATCGTTAATGCACAATTTTACCGATTTTATTAATAAATTTTTTTCAGTTTGATTTTTTTGCTTAACGCGATTCAACGAGCATTGATTATCATTAATTTCTCTTTCAGGGAGGCTTCTGGACTCGCGTTGAGCGACTGGAGCGCATGAAAAGAAAAAAAAATCAAACTGAAAAAAATCAATAAATAAAATCGGTAAAATTACGCATTACCGTTTACTGATCCCACGGTTTAAAAAATACCAAAAATTCTTTTTTCGTGTTCAGAATTTGGGGAAATTATGAAAAAAATAAGGGTGCAAAGTAGAACCTTGCACATTGCTTCCTCATGAATTTGTACCGTTTTTAAATTATTGAGATGTAAAGTAGAACCTTGATCATTGCTTCCTTATCATTTTACACATTTGCCAAAGATTCCTCTATGAGAAACCATGTGTGGATCAATTTTGGCTTCCGCATAGAGAAAGCTTGGGCAAATGTGTAAAATGATAAGGAAGTCATGATCAAGGTTCTACTTTACATCTCAATAATTAAAAAACGGTACAAATTTATGAGGAAGCAATGTGCAAGGTTCTACTTTGCACCCTTGTTTACTTTTGTGACGTTGAGGGCTCCTTGTGAGTGTGATGTACGTTGAAATCAATATACATGGGGCAATTCATGTGAAATTTGAGAAATTCTAATTCCCATAAAAACTGAACGTCTTGTTCGATTTTGTCCAAATTCAATATGAAACCTCTTTTAATGAAAGTGCAACATCGTACTAAATTTCAGCCGGATATCTAAAAAATTATGGAAGCTAGAGCACTTACATTGATTTTTCGAAAAATTTCAATACGTCATAAAATCTGAACGTCTTGTTGGATTTTGTCCAAATTCAATACGAAATCTCTTTCGATGGTAGTGCAACTTCGTACTAAATTTCAGCCAGATATCTCAAAAATTATTCAAGCTAGAGCACTTAAATCGATTTTTGGAAAATTTTCAAAACGCCATGAAATATGAATGGCTTGGTGGATTTCGCCCAAATTCAATCGGGTATCTCTTCGGATAATAGCGCAACTTCGTACCAAATTTAAGTCCGATATCTCAGAAATTGCGCCAGTTAGAGAGTAAAGACCGTTTTTTTTACATTTAAGAAAGCTTTAAAACAGAAGCAATGCGTGGATTTTTTCCAAATTCGGAATCGAACATCTCCCTGTACTCGTACAACGTTATACTGAATTTGAGCTCGATATCTCTAGAATTGTGGGAGCTAGAGAACGAAAATTTTTTGAATTCTCAAAAAATGCTGTAGAAACGAACGAACTTGATATATTTTTCCAAAAATTAAATTGTGCTATGCGCCGTGAAGTTCACGGCGCATAGCACAATTCAGAGCCCTTCTTTATTTTCCGTAATTTGAAATACTTCCTTATTTGAAATACCGAAAATCATATGAATGTCTCGTCTGAGATTTTGAGATTGAATTTGACAAAAAATATGGTCTTAGCTAATGTAAAAATGTTTGAGAATTGGAGGAAAAAATTACGGAAAGTATAAAAGGGCTTTGAATTTCAAGCCGGTCAAAGCCCAAGCCCACGATGGATTTTGGATTTCGGCCGGCGTAAAATCACGAGTCGGAACGGAGTTTGTATATCCGAGCCGATCAAAATACTACGTCACGGCGTGTTTACATTTTGGCTCGCCGTCAAATCGCGAGTCGAAATGAATTGTGAGTTTAAACCTGTATTTAAATTCCATTTTGACTTGAAGTCTGCCCATCCCTGCCGTGAACGTTCCACATGTGTGACAAATTTCAGCTTGATATCTCGAGCCGTTCTCAAGTTGTGAGCGTTCAACAAATGTGACACACACGCACACACACACGCACCCGCACACGCCCACACACCCACGCCCACACCCACACACCCACGCGCACGCACACGCACACGCGCACGCTCACGCACACGCACACGCACACGCACACGCACACACACACACACCCACACACATCCGGGCATTCTTTCTAAATGTGTTTTTTAGGTGTTTTGAGACATACTGAACACGTTTTCATGAACATCTCGAAAAAAAAAAATTTCACGAAAACAAAGCTTCTTCTATGAGGAAGCGAAAAATTAAAAATGCATTTTTTGAGAAAAAAAATATTTTTGCATATTTTGCCCTCAAACGGACGTTCAACTTGCTCAATAAAATCCAAAGTAATTCTTTTCTCGAAAGCCATAAAAAGACGCGCATTTTCGTTTTTTACAAACGTAAATACGTCAAATCCTGCCAAAGATACAGCCATTTGAATGGAAGAATAAAAAAAAGTTAAATAACGATAAAACCGTCAAAAAAATTTTTTTTAAATCGGCACCTAGCGAATATATTGCAATAAAATAGCTCAATTTTTTAAAATTATTTGTAGAAAAATTTTTTTTTTAGTGGCTGAAGACACGTGGAATCGCTCATATATACATATAATATATGTATATCAGACCTTCGCGGTCTATCTGGGGTATTACATTGATTTTGACGTAAAACAATTAGAACGCTGTGATTTTATACACGTGAAAAAAAAACATTGTGTGTGGGAATCACACACGATGGAAGTGAATACTTGTATGCATTTCACTGGCGCGGTAAATTATTTCTGCCGATGATTCCAGAGAAAAAGAGAAAGAAAGAGAGAAGGGGAGGAGAGGAAAAGTCAGTGATCGAATTATGAATTGACAAGGAAGTCGAAAGTAGCCTGCACGTTGATATTTGTGTTTTCAAAAATGTTTTTTAATTATTAACGGGGGGGGCATAAGGGCTGGAGGGTAGACATCTTTTTTTATAAATATGGATAGAGCAAATCTACCCAAACCTTTTGAACATTATTAAGTATTATTTCGATAACATCCTGTAATCTTTTAATAAGAAAATATCGACAAACAAGCCGGTGATGAAGCTTTTCCAAAAACGTCTTTGGAAAAAAAACGATTTGCAGTGTTGACTATATCTCAGCTGAAAATTATCTAAAATCAAAGACCATTTAAATGTAGTCAAAATATCATGAAATCCTCCCCCCTACGTTCTCTGATTATTATTTTTTAATTTTTAAATTGTTTGTTGTCATTGAAAGTGAGAACTGCTATTTTTCATGAAAAATGACCACGAAATTTTCACTTTAAATGACCACCGAAAATTTAAGAATGAAAAAAAAATCAGAGACCCTAAAGGGGAGGATTTGATGATACTTCGACTAAATTTAGATGATCGTTGATTTGAGATAATTTTCAGCTGAGATACAGTTATTACCGCAAATAGTTTTTATCCAAAGACATTGTTGGAAAAGCTTTGTCACCGGCGTGTTCTTCGATATTTTCGCATAAAACAATCACAGAATGTTATCGAAATGATACTTAATGATGGGTAAAAGGTTTGAATGAATTATCTCTATTTATTTATTTATGAAAAAAATCGCAGAAGTGTTTTTTCTTACGCTCCAGCCCTTACTCGCCATTTGAGAGGATCCCAAACGTTTCGCGTCCGCAACAAGTGCGAGAGAGATAGCGCCATGGGCGCTCGCGGCGGAGCTAGAGAGAAGGTGGCCCAAATGTTCGGGATCCTCTTAAGATCCACGTTCTCTCTCGCTCCGCCGCGAGCGCCCATGGCGCTATCTCTCTCGCACGAGGTCTGTCCGTACTATCACACGTATACTCCAGGTATACTGCCGATGACGAGGCACGCGATCCTGCCCCCTCTCTGCATTGACTCGCTCGCTCTCACTCGCATACCCACAGCTCACGCATCATTCTCGTCCCCTCTCTCTCTTCTTTCATTCCTTCATTCTCTTGTCCCGTCCTACAACGCGCCGGCTGGCGAGCCGATCCTGTGTCGTTTAAGAAGTATTCACTTCAAAAATATTAATGTCAGTACCTGTTTCCAAATATTCGCTATATTCAGAAAATATTTTTTGAAGTGAATACTTCTTAAACGACACAGGATCGGCTCGCGTTGTAGGACGGGACAAGAAAATGAAGGAATGGAAGAGAGAGAGACGGGTAGAGAATGATGCATGAGCCGTGTGTATGCGAGTGAGAGCGAGCGGGTCGACCCCCAGCCAGCAGAGCTGCCAGATTTGCAGGATTTGTCCTGCAGGGGCAGAGCTTAGCTACTCTCTCCACAGACCACGTCGGGCCAGGCGGTTTGGCCTTGAGCTACGATCAGCGGCCGCAGCTAGGCGCACGCAGTCAATAGCGTCACCTTGATTATCCGCCAATCGACTTGACTTTCGCGACTGGTTTTGTTTGCGCGGTAAGATATGATTTGGATTAAACTTGTGAAAATACGATTTATGTACAATTATTCGAGAATAAGTGGATCGTTATTTCAATAAATGTTGTATGATTTAATGGTTGAGTTTGAGATTACTATCACAAGAGTTTCATTGTGTTATGGCAATTAATTATCGATAAATGGTTGGAAAACTCCATATTGTAGTAAAATATTTAAAAAATTACGTGTTATATCATTTTGTAAGTTAACGTAATAATATTAAAATGATGGTGCGATGTGAAATTGCTATGGCCACGAGAATTCCAGCATACATTGTATGTGCCCGGATCGCGGGCGCACATTCACTGCTGAAATTCTACCGAATACGCTATGCTGCTGAGATTCTACCGAATACGAGTGCGGAAACGCAAGATGCGCTCATCGTGTGGCATTGTCATTCGGTTAGGTTGGCTCGCGCGAGACGTCGAAACACGTAAAATTTTGCTTTGATCGTTCTCAACCGGGTAGTGTTCGTTATTATCAATCAATTAGGGACCGGCGGTAAAATCTAAAATGAACCTGTCGAAATAAATGGTGCATTACAGTTTATTTCCTTGATATAAGTATCATTTTCAATACAGAAACGTAATGCACCGCTTATTTGCAAACGGCTGCAATGGTATGTAGGTATATATCAATCATCATCTCTAGGTTCATGAGACCCGTCCATTCGACAAGGACAAATTTGACTCATGAAAGTAGCAAAATTGTTTTGAGGTAATAGTGAAGTGATCATGCATTTTGGAATTTTAAATCCGTGACTTGTCGAATCAACGGGCTTTTATAAGCGAAATCTGCGGTTCAAATTAAGCGCCGCGTACGTGAGAAAGGCGGAGCGTCAGAGTTACCCGATTGGCTGAGGCGCTTTTACCCCGATAACTTTAGCATTTAAAAAAAATTAATTTGATCATGCAATTTTTTGACGCCGTTAGGTTCTAGTGATGGTGTAGAATATGAATGTGCAGTTTTAGATTTGCGGGCGTATTTTGCATTTCTCGCTGAAAATGGTAAGAACAAAATTTATAGAGAATTGAATTCTCTATCTTTTTGATCGAAACAATTTGTGTATAAAATAATTATTTATTGTTAATAATAAGCAAGAAGTTTGAAAAATTAGGACATTGGCCCAGTTTTTTCAACTTTTGGACCATTTTTATTAACAACAAGTGACACGTTTGAATAGCAAAGTTATAGAGGAGAAAATTCTCTACAACTTTTGCAGGGACCATTTTTTTGTAGGACGAAGAGTACACGTCTGGGAACGCGGTCAACACAGCGGATTGGGGAAATGAGTTGAGTCGCTTCCGCTAGCTTCTGTGTTGACTGCGTTCCCAGACGTGTACTCTTCGTCCTACAAAAAAATTGTTCGTACAAAAGTTGTAGAGAATTTTCTCCTCTATAACTGTGCCATTCAAATGTGTCACTTATTTTTAATAAGAATGGTCGAAAAGTTGAAAAAACTGTGCCAATGTCTCCATTTTTCACACTTTCTGCTAATTAACGATAAATAATTATTTTACACAAAAATTGTTTGGATAAAAAAGATAGAGAATTCAATTCTCTATAAATTTCGTTGTCAAGATTTTCGGCGAGAAATGCGAAATACGCCCGCAAATCGACAAATCGCAAAATCTTAAATTTGAGGTATACGCCGTCGCAAATTTTGGTCTAAAACTGTACATTCATATACTACACCATCATTAGAACCTAACTGCGTCGAAAAATTGCATGATCAAATTAATTTTTTCAAATCGTCAATTTCGAGCTAAAGTTATCGGGCTATTTCGCAACGCCTTTTGCCGGGTGCCTCTCCTCACACGCTGTTGCGCTGAAAACCGCGTGGAGAGGGCACCTCGAAAACTTCGCTTCCCCTCAATCTGGCAGCACTGAATCGGTCTCTCGATTTTTCAATGAGGTAAATCGAGAGCTGGAATTTTTTTTTTGATTTAGACAAAAAAAGATCTGTCAGTATTCCGTTTAGCGGTTCTTAATCGATTCCTAAAATATCATCAAATTCTATTTCGTCTACACCGAGAAAAGTGGGCTAACAGCGTCGTACCGTAAGCGACGACATGCCCCCACGATCGGAAAAACCATTGTTCTTGAGAGTTACCCCGAATTATCACACCTACCACATTCTGAATTATTCATTGATAAAATGTACACCCTATCGTTCTCGTCAGTCTGGATGCAGGTGTTGTAATAAGACAGCACACACATTTTTATCATCACATATTCGGTATGATAAAAATGTGTATCGGTCGGTAATCGAAAACGGCAATTTTTTCTTTCGATTTTGACAAAAAAGACCTGCCAATACTCCGTTTAGCGGTTCTGGATCGATTGCTAAAGTTTCCTACAATTCCATTACTTCTCTAGCCCAAAAAGCCAGCCGAACGCATACACGTTATTCGGTGGATCCTACTTACCGACGGCGAGGTCTTCTATCACCTTTAGGCGATGAACCTCAGAAGAGATTCAAGGCTCGAAACTCTATGCAAAATTTCAAGTCCTTACCCATTGCCGTTCCAGAGATACGGTAACATTGGCTGCAAACGCCCACACATCAGTCCGCCCCCTTAGGGGTTTATTTTTGAAAAAATTCCGATTAAGAAACCTCCGCGGGCGTGCGCGAAACAACTTACCAAAGTTCCATCGCAATCGGATGAATGGTATAGGAACGCATACGAGACAGATAGACACAATCATTTATATATATATAGCAATATATATTATTCAAACCGTTGAGATTTTATAGTTATTTTTCAACTCGTTTTTGCGTGTATCGCGACCTCGACGAATTTTATCGTAATATTTCGTAGCCATAATTCCACCTGCCGTTATGTAGGGCCCATGATTTGGTCTTCTCTTTGCTGATCTGTATGTACAGGACGAGATGGTTTCGAATAAATTACATCGACAGTACTTTGGAATACTTATAATCCATACCGAATACGTTAATCATTTTTATAGTGATCATTCCAGCTAATACGTCACCAGTAAACCGCGATTACTGAGTACCGAAATTGTTATTAGCCAAATTTTCGGTTTTTATATTCTCGTTCCTCGGCGCGTTATCTGAACAAAAGATTAATGAACCCAATAGATGTGACGCGTAGTATAACAATATGTACTTCTCTTATTGATATCGTGCTCGCAGTTCAAGGGTTCCCGAAGAGCTGCGTAAACTCTCGAGAAGTGACGCTGAGAAAATCCACTGTTTCACAATCTCCCTACCCATAGAGGGGGCTTCAACATTTTCGTGTGTACATAATGCATATTTAATGTCTAAGCTATTAAACAAATCATTAACCAAAAGTCTTACATACGTTTTTGTTAGCAGTATTAGCGGGTTTGCGTACTACTAGGCTATATATCGCGTACCACAGACATATTATTCAGTGAATTATGATTTATAGCCGAATGGCCGATAATGACTTAAGGGGACTGAGTCACCTAAAAAATTCGAAAATTAAATTTTTTTTCCGTGACACGGCCGATCCAAATTGAAAATCGATTTTACTCTTACGAAGTACGTATACTTAGCTATCATTTCAAATTTTTCCATAGCCGTATGAGTTATCTAGATGCTGTGGGATTTTTCACAAAATTTTTCACTTGTCGCAACTTTCGGACCGCACCGATGAACGGATTTTGGATTCCGACGTCTCATTTTGTTCCAAATCGCAGTCATTCTCGGATGAGTGTAGGAATTTTGGATGCGAGGTAAAACGAATTTATGGTAACCTATTATTCAACCGGTTTTTCAAAAAGTTACAAAAAAATTGTTTTTTTTTCACATTATTGGTCGCCATAATTTCCAGAAAGCAGATAAAAAAAAATCCCACACTCATCCGAGAATGAGGTCTGTTACGAAGAAAATGAGACGTCAGAATTGAAAATCCATTGAGTCGCAGGGTCCGAAAGCTGCGACAAGTGAAAAATTTTGTGAAAAATCTCACAGCATTTAGATAACTCATACTGCTATGAAAAAATTTGAAATGATAGCTAAGTATACGTACTTCGTAAGGGTAAAATCGATTTTCAATTTGGATCGGCCGTGTCACGGAAAAAAAAAATTTAATTTTCGAATTTTTTAGGTGACTCAGTCCCCTTAAGCCGGCCAACATTCTATATTCGTAGAACGTCGAAAAGTACAACTTCTCGTGCGAGTATAAAACATTGATCTTTGTTGTTCCGCTTAATGTCAGAGGCGGGTGCCACGATACTGTATTTGGCAAATTTGCAATAACGAGAGCGTGGTCACATTTTATGGCATACATATCTATATAAATGTGGATGGATTTATGTGATGAGTTATCCTTAAACGCACGGTTCAACGTAATTTCCCGGGAACAAACCAGTTATACCGTCCATCACACCCTCCCACCAACCATCGTCGTTCTTTTTCAGCACGTATATAACACTACTTTCCTGGAAGCTGAGTTCGTCCTCCTTGTCAGCGTAGTAATCGTAAATCGCGACGACTGAAACAGAATAATTGGATTTAAACAGAGATTTTTCGACTCGGGCCATAAAAGAAAAGTATTTGCCAACACGGCCGACCTGAATATTGCATTACTCAGGCATGGGATATTTTAAACAAGCTGCAAGTTGAAACTTGCAATTCGATTTCTCTGAATCTTAGGAAGTTCTCGGAGTTCTGTATGGAAGCATTTTTTCCAAACTTTGGCTTCCTTCCAGCCCAACAATGACAACGGAATTACATAAAAAGTACGTCATCTATATTGTATTTTTAGTAACGATTACGTTAATGTATCATTGAATCAAGACGAAACAGTTGCGGAAAGCGCTTTTATGGACATCCTGAAATGAAGAATCACATGGATCGAGCATAACAAGTTCACAACGGGGGATGCCCATTGCTGCCTTTTGAGCCTCGCCTGTTTCAACTATGGCCGCCAGGACGCGTCTATCTATCCTTTCATCGCGGGCAACTGTGATTTGTCTAGTCCGCCCGAGGGGTGTCGTCAATTCTAACTGAGCTAGCGAGCACCTTACCGACTTAGAGGATTCTAATTGGAGAAGGTTGCAAGTGCTCGAAGAGAAGGTCGCAAGTATCTTCTCTTTACCTCACTCCTATATTAACCGTCGTCACTAGCCCGCACTGATTCCAACTGTCAGTAATCCCAAGTCGACGATTCCCACACATCCCTCATTTAAAATGAAGTTTTTAAACTATTGATCATCCTTGGCCATTGAAATCGATATATCTCGACTACGGTTAGAAATAAATTCAAAACAACGTTTGTTGTCTCTGAATTTTTTACATGCGCCATTCGATAAAAATATTCATGATAATTTCCAATAAAGCAACAATTATAAATCATCAATTAAATATTTAAAACATTCGTTCGGAAGTTATAGCTCATTTTCTCTGACAAATACGGCTATGTAATATACGATATATATTGTAACGCACACTTCGAGCGTTACATAATGCCTCTAAATATCCGGCTTTTTCGGGTCACTTCCCTGTCTCTCTCGGCAGATATCGAGCACGTTCGACAGGGCAGATTAAGAAATATTATTTATAATCTGTTTGTTATACATTCTTTTTTTATGCAGCTAGGGGGACATTACGAAGAATAAGGAAGCCATTGGCGCGGAAACCAATGGGCAATGATTCCCGGTCAATTTATTCCCGATCAAGAACCAATAGAAGAACGGGAATTCGAAGTGCGACCAAGCCGACCGTTAACAGAGACAAGCACGGCATCGACATAGCAATAGTTCCGTGCGAATTTCAGAGCAAAATTTGACGGTAGGCGACAACTGCTCCCCGGCCTCGAAAAGAGATTATACAAAGGTAGTGGGGGGGGGGGCAAGTAGCCGGTCCGCGTACCGAGAGTCGCGAGGCGATGGAGGCATTCGTTACGCAGTCGTTAAGAATCATGGATCGCGGATAAATTTTTCGATAATTGTATTCGGACGGGAACGCGAGAGCCGACGACGGGGAAAACACGAGAGCGTCCAAGAGAATGTCGGGACACGAGAGTTCCCGGAAATTCTTATCCCGGTTTAAAAGCAACGAGTTCCGGAAACAAATGGAGGAACCAGACGAACGAAGCCCATCAGAAAATCGGGGTAAGATCTTTCCCGTGGCAACGCCGTTCGGTTATTTTTCCGTGGTTCGTATTTTTCCGTTTGAGTGTCACATGAGTTTCATTTTGTTTTTGGTACGTGGACACTGCAAGTCTCGGGGAATAAGTCGAGCAGGGAGCGTCTTGGTTCCGTTTTATATTTTTTTTTGGGTGAATCTACGTCGCCTGTAGGCTAAGCCCGAGAATTCTAACTCGTTAAAATCAGGAGTGATTTTCTCTCTCGTGCTTGTATCCGATCCTCGGTATTACGTGGTGTGTTCCCTGTAAACCGCGTGCGATGTTATCGATAGGATAAGATACTAGGGCTAGTCGTGAAAGATAATAATTGGTGTTTTAATTCCGCGTTCGCGTATTGATTTTCCTCTATGTTTTTTTTTTGCATTTATTTCTTTTAACGTTTCTAATAGAGAATCGGCGCTGCGGACTGAGTAGCGGCGCACGATTATAGTAGGAAAATCGATAAGTGTCGTTCCTGAAAATCGCGATATGAATTATTCAACTTTCCGATCATAGGAAAGTTATTGTGATGACCCCGAAAATCTGAAATCGTTTTTAACTTCCCGATTATAGGGAAGTTATCGTGATGACCCCGAAAATCGGAAACCGTTTTTTTGAAGATCTTCACGATTCGAGGTCATTGAGTTCATTTGAGCCTATTTTGAGCAAAATGTTTGTGTGTGTATGTGTGTGTGCGCGTGTGCGCGTGTGCGCGTGTGCGCGTGTGCGCGGGTGCGTGTGTGTGCGTGTGTGTGCGTGTGTGTGCGTGTGTGTGCGTGTGTGTGCGTGTGTGTGCGTGTGTGTGCGTGTGTGTGCGTGCGTGTGCGTGCGTGTGCGTGCGTGTGCGTGCGTGTGCGTGCGTGTGCGTGCGTGTGCGTGCGTGCGCGTGCGTGCGCGTGCGTGCGCGTGCGTGCGCGTGTGCGTGTGCGTGTGCGTGTGCGTGTGCGTGTGCGTGTGCGTGTGCGTGTGCGTGTGTGTGTGTGTGTGTGTGTGTGTGTGTGTGTGTGATCAATTTTTCGTTAACGTTTTCTCCAAAACTATTGACGCGATCGGGATGATCGATGTCTCGCCGGAACTTAGAGCTGATTAGATTTTTCTCGAGATCGGTCAAGTAGTTTTTTAGTTTTTTTAGCAAAAATCATAATTTAAGAACGGAATTGACACTGGAGGGTAGCAATTTGCGAATGCATACGTGCATTCGCAATTCGGCCGTGCTTACGCCATGGAGCGTCGATCGGTAGCGGCGGAAATCTGCACTATATTTCTTAGAAGAATCGATTGTACGGTCGGTAAAGTCAATAAACACCCTAAGCGCCGCCGCGTTCTATACACATCTCGGTCGCCAGCGCTGGCATCGCCATATCGTTTGATATTGCGAGATCGCGGTCAAACTCAAAAAAAAAAAACGAAAGCAACACCGTTTTTTTAAAATAGAGTATCGAGACCCAAGCACGATTCTCCATGAATTTAGGCTGAGGATTAATAAAAAAAAAAATTATTTAAAAAAAATTCTTCATTTTCCTTTTTTTTTCAATCTTACACCGATTACTACTTAGGGTAACAAATTTGAGGTCGAAATCTTCAAAACTAAAGCAGTTATGAGTACTTGAATACAGATGTAAATATTGAATAATTTTGAAAAATGTACGACTTTATTCAAATGCTCATAACTTTTTTATTTTTGAAGATCGCGGTCTAAGATTTGGTACGTAGATAAAAAATCGTATGGAGATTTGAATAAAAAATTTGAAAAAAATCGATTTTTAGGTGACTCAGTCCCCTTAACGCACGCCTGCACATAATTCGTGATAACTCAAGAACCCGTGAAGATTTTCAATACTTATTGGACTCAAATTAAAGGTAAAGCTTCAGAGATTAATGTATAAAATATCCAAACTCCTGAAAAATTTTACCTAGCTCCGGCGGTGAATTGAACTTGATATACAAAATTTCGGAAAAATTTTAATTTTTTACCAATCTTTTTTACATCGTATCTCGGTATTCAGTGATAAGAATATTATGAAAAAAAATATCATTGGATTCGAAATTCCATAAGCTTTACAACGATTCTTCGAAGGAGCTTCTAGCTCACTTTGTCGCAAAGTTGTCGGCGTTCAAAGACAGAACTGTCTCTTGCTAGCGCGCGAGCTTAGTGTCCTGATACTTTCGGACGGTAGTGTTTGTATGTATATTAGGGTGTTTCAAATGAAAAAAAAATTTGATTTTCCGGGGGGCCCAAGCTAAAATAGTAAACTTGGATGAAAAAAAAATGTTGGCAAAAGATGAGAATTTTAGGTTTAGCTTTAGATCCCCCTCAATAAATTTTTGTGTTTTTTTTCTTTTGCTTCCTCATAGAGGAAGCTTTGTTTTCGTGAAATTTTTTTTTTTCGCGATGTTCATGAAAACGTGTTCAGTATGTCTCAAAACATCTAAAAAACCAATTCAGAAAAAATGTCCGGATGTATGTGTGTGTGTGTGTGTGTGTGTGTGGTTGAACGCTCACAATTGGTTGAACGCTCACAACTTAAGAACGGCTCGAGATATCAAGCTGAAATGTGTCACCCATGTGAAGGGTTCACGGCGCATAGCACAATTCAATTTTTGGAAAAATCTATAAAGTTCGTTGGTTTTTACAGCATTTTTTGAAAATTCAAAAATTTATTTTCGGTCTCTAGCTTCGACAATTTTAGAGATATCGAGCTCAAATTCAGTATAATGTTGTACGAGTACAGGGAGATGCTCGATACCGAATTTGGAAGAAATCCACGCATTGCTTTTGTTTTAAAGCATTTTTAAATGTGAAAAAAACGGTCTTTACACTCTAACTGGCGCAATTTCTGAGATATCGGACTTAAATTTGGTACGAAGTTGCGCTATTATCCGAAGAGATACCCGATCGAATTTGGGCGTAATCCACCAAGCCATTCATATTTTATGGCGTTTTGAAAATTTTCCAAAAATCAATGTAAGTGCTCTAGCTTCATTTATTTTTGAGATATCCGGCTGAAATTTAGTACGATGTTGCACTTTCATCAAAAGAGGTTTCGTATTGAATTTGGACAAAATCAAACAAGACCTTCAGATTTTATGGGAATTAGAATTTTTCAAATTTCACATGAATTGCCCCATGTATATTGATTTCGACTTCCATCACACTCACAAGGAGGCCTCAACGTCACAAAAGTAAACAAGGGTGCAAAGTAGAACCTTGCACATTGCTTCCTCATAAATTTGTACCGTTTTTAAGTTATTGAGATTTAAAGTAGTTGGTCATGGCTTCCTTATCATTTTACACATTTGCCAAAGCTTCCTCTATGAGGAAGCCAAAATTGATAGACACATAGTTCCTCATAGAGGAATCTTTCGCAAATGTGTAAAATGATGAAGAAGCCATGATCATGGTTCTACTTTACATCTTAATAATTTGAAAACGGTATACATTTATGAGGAAGCAATGTGCAAGGTTCTACTTTGCACCCTTTTTTTTTAATTTAAGAAAGATTATTTTCAACAAAATTTTTATTTGTGCCTACAGCTGCCAGGGGATCAACTTATGTCTTAAATAAATTCCTCTTCGAATTTTAACTCTTCAGTTGAATCTAATAGGGGCGTTATACAGGGTGGTAACGTGTGTACCTCATTTACGACCGACGTATGCGTTGCACGAAAAAATGTAATACACAAAAGTTACATGGTTTATAAGGCTACCCTATGTAGTGCATTTATTTTTTTTATAGGTGGAGGCGCTTCGAAGATCTGAAGGTCAACTTTGTTTTTTTTTTAATGGAACGCTTCTTTTTTTAAAGCGTTACATGGTAGAGTAGCGAATTCTGAGTAAGAAAGTATGGACCTTTATTTGCCCTAAACCTAATAGCTACCGAGTAATTTCACTTTATTACTTGAATATTTTTTCGACATAATATCAAATTGAAGATTCAACCTTCACTTTATATCAATTCAAACACTTACATTAGTTGCGATAATCCAATAGTCACTCACTGTCACGTAAACATCGCCGGCCTGCGGAAAGCTGTTATAAGGTTGTTCAAGTAATAAAGTGGAATTACTCGTTAGCTATTAGGTTTAGGGCTAATAAAGGTCTATACTTTTTTACTCAGAATTCGCTATTCTACCATATTACGCTATTAAAAATGGAGCGTTCCATTTAAAAAAACATAGTTGACCTTCAGATCTTCGAAGCACCTCCACCTATAAAAAAAAAATGCACTACATAGTGTAGCCTTATAAACCATGTAACTTTTGTGTATTACATTTTTTTGTGCAACGCATATTTTGGTCGTAAGAGAGGCACACACGTTACCACCCTGTATAACTCCCCTATTAGATTCAACTGAAGAGTTAAAATTCTGAGAGAAATTTATTTAAGACATAAGTTGATCCCCTGACAGCTGTAGGTACAAAAGAAAAATTGTGCTAAAAATAATCTGTCTTCAATTTAAAAAAGGAATAAAAATACATAAATATGCCGAATCACGGCTCCACCTCGAATGTGCTCCAAATTTTTTTCTAATGTTTCTTATCACTCAGCAATGGTGCAAGATGCTATAGTATGATGGCGTATGGTATTTAACACCATAAAATTAATTAACACCATAGAAATTAATGGAAACACCAGGCATTGTAAATTGGAATAATGAAACGAATTTATTCATCATCTATTTTCATTTTGAAAAGTAATCGCTGTCAACAGTGAGTGCAGACGTTCTGTATGATCTGGGAATTTACGACGGTACAAAAATTCGGCGATGTATCCACTCATGAGATATTTTCTTCGGCCGTATTTGGGAATGAAATATGCCAGAAATGTACAACATTTCTCCGGTGAAAAATTAAATTAATGTTAAAAAATTAAATATATGCTTGTAGCATATTTGAGAGAGCACTTCCGAGGTGGAGCCGTGATTCGGCATATTTACCATCTAAACTTACTATTTCAGCCTGGGCCCCCCGGAAAATCAATTTTTTTTTCATTTGAAACACCCTAATGTATATATATATATATATATATATAGATGGACCATTCTACCAAATATAAGCATCGGTTTGGATGACCCCCTCTTAGAATCTTTTCTAATTTCTTCAGGATGTAGTCCTTGATAACCTGTATGTACCTGCATTTTTTTCAGATTTTTCCCTCTATTATTTTTGCTGTAGTAATTATAGGCATTTCGTGACATTTCCGTCTTTCTTTTTTTAAATTTAATTTCTTAGTATTTTCGCTGAAAATAAAAATTTTAGCTAAAAATAAAAAAAATAAAATTTCTATGTGGAATTATCTCAACTTGTCGAAAAAAAAATTGAATTTCAGTGTGGACTAACTAAAAGCTCTTAAAATCGAGCTTCAATCATGAAAAGCTATTTTTCAGGCATTGCGCATGTCTGAAAATTCTTTTCAATGTGTTTTTCAGAAAGCTAAGAAAATTCCACAAAATAAAAGTCGAATTCACGTTGGGTGCCCTGTAAAAACTGCTAGAATCAATGAAAATTTGAAAATTCAATGATAGACCAAATTTTCTTTCCTCTATTTAAAATTTATAAATTCATCGTCAAGCCTCATGAGCTATCGATCATTTGAGATTTGAGTCTTTTACATAGAAATGTAATGTCTCGACCACTTCTTATATTTTGCAGAGGAAAAAAGTTATAACGAGGAGTGGCACATAGTATGTTCGCTACGTTTCTGAATGCCGCGGCCGTTATTTGGCGCTAGTGGTCACGTGGCCAGTGCAGGCAAGGTGCGCGGTGGCCATATTGGTCGCATGTATATCCGACCTGCTTCGTTTTCGGGTTACCACTCTAAGGCCGGTATTCACAGTCGTTACTTATTCTTAAGTCGGCCTGAAGCATGACTTAAGACGCCGTTCGGCCAATGGGCGCCATGAAGCTCATGCTTGAGTCCAACTTAAGTCCGACTTACGAATAAGTAACGACTGTGAATACCAGCCTAACAGCCACTCGACTAGCAGCGCCACACTGTGGGACACTTCCGATAGCGACATTCGGCGTCCGAGTTTTCGCATTAGAATAATCCCACGTGTCACCCCCTGCTAGACCAGGAGACCGGGACTCAGGTGGTGTCAGTCAAAATTCGATATTCTTTAAAATATTATAAATAATCGTATAACTTTTTTTCTCTGCAAGATATTAGAAGTAGTCAATACATTGCATTTCTATGTAAAAGACGAAAATCTCAAATGATCGGTAGCTTATGATGATTGAAGAAGAATTTATGAATTTTAAATGGAAAAAGGATATTTGGTTTATCATTAAATTTTTGAATAAATCGAATCGTCTATTTGACATATGGGTACGATGGGGTTAAATCGCCATTTTTCCACTTTTCACGCTCTGCAACCTGCAATTATCAAAATATTCCCAAACATAATTTTTTTTTCTGAAAGTATAAGCCTCTAGCTACGAAATTTATTTAGCAAATTTCGATGTAACTCTCATTTATTATCGAGCACCTCCATTTGAAAAAAAAGTTTAAAGTGGTTTTCTTACTCCACCCGTCGGGGTAAAAAAACCACTTCGTTTCGTGACAAATTAGAATACGAACTTGGTGTTGTAATGTTTTTTTATTATTTATAACTTATCTTGTTAATCTGTCAAAAGATTTTGAAAAATTACTTCCAGCATTAATTATCGCTGTGGTCCTGGCTATGTTCAACGTAATCATCTCTTTTGGGATGATCACGTATGGAACGGCGAAAGGCTACTATTGTTCTGGCGGTTCCTATTTATTTCTCTAACAACTTAAAAAAAATGTTCTCAGCTCGCTCAGCTGCCGCGAATATCTGTCTTTGCTAGGGAAATAACTATTATTCCCTTGGACGCACTTCAACGGTGCGGGGACGCGTGCCTTTTTTACCCCAACGGTCGCTTGGTTGTTGAACCCCACACACGCTTTTTCGCAAAAGTCACGTGATCCGAAAAAAACGCAAAAATCGGAAAATCATTTAAGGATTCGAGTTAATCATGAATTGCTGTTCCAAGAAAACAATTACCGAATTTTTTAAAGCCTAATTTTTACAACTTTGACCAACCATCGAGAGACAGAAATTATTTTTTCACATCGCCCAAAATGCTTATGCCGCTGTAAAAATTGTAAAAATGCAGATGCGTCAGTCTAACCAAATACAAAAGTTGCGCATTATCGATCACAAGTTACCTTATGAACGACTACTCGTTATATTAATCGGTTCAAATATGAGCCTCAAATGGTTATCTTACCAGCTGTCGATTTGACCCTATCTTACCCTACTATGTGAAATTTTCTCAGCTTTTTGAAAAAAAAATTCAGACGTGCGCAATGCCTGAAAAATAGCTTTTTATGATCAAAGCTCGATTTTAAGAGCTTTTACTTAGTACAAACTGAAAATCAATTTTTTTTTTCGGGAAGTTGAGATAATTGCACATAAAAAATGCACTCTAATTGTAAGTGTAATTTTTATTTTCCGATAAAATACTGAGAAATTGAATTGAAAAAAAAAAGAAAGACGGAAATGTCATGAAATGCCCATAATTACTGGAGCAAAAATAAGAGACGCAGTGACCCGGTTGGTTTCGTGCCCGGTTCCCGACCCAAGGGTCCCGGGTTCGAATCCCGGCGTCGACACCAATGGAAAATTTTTTCTATGTGTTTTTTTCTGTGTTCTCCCGGTGGTTCGGAATCCACCGTTGAAAAAAATTGGAGGTCCATGATGCATATGGAACATGTCAATATGATCATTAAGCGAGTTTTCGGGTTCGATTCCCGATGCCGAATAGCGTGGCTGACGATAAGCGGCTGGGCAACGACGAAGCTCCAGATACAGGACGTACGACCTACGACTGTAGCTGTGCGCCCGGCTTTGTTTACAGTCAGCTATCGCTTAGACTAGCTCCGGTATCGTGGAAGAGAACTCGGAAACAACGGATAAGTGAGGCGCCCGTAACTCTTCGGAGATCGGTGTAACAAATACAATACAATACTGGAGCAAAAATAATGGAGGCAAAAATCCGGAAAAATTCAGGTACATTAAGGTCATCAAGGACTACATCCTAAAAAAATTGAAAGATTCCGAGGGGGGGGGGGGTCTTTCAAACCGATGCCTATATTTGGTAGAATGGTTTGGTAGAATATGTATGGTTTGGTAGAATATGTATATGAGCGATTCCACGTGACTTCAGCCACTCAAAAAAAATTTTTTCCACAAATAATTTTAAAAAATTGAGCTATTTTTTTGCAATATATTCACCGAGTGCCGATTTTGTAAAAATTTTTTTGACGGTTTTATCGTTAATTAACGTTTTTTTGTATTTTTCCATTCAAATGGCTGTATCTTTGGCAGGATTTGACGTATTTACATTTGTAAAAAACGAAAATGTGCGTCTTTTTAAGGCCTTTCAGAAAAAAATTACTTTAGATCCTATTGAGCAGGTTGCACGTCCGTTTCAGGGCAAAATATGAAAAAATATTTTTTTTCTCAAAAAATGCATTTTTAATTTTTTTTTTCAAAATTTCCCCAAATTCTGAATACGAAAAAAGAATTTTTGGTATTTTTTATATCGTGGGACCGGCAACCGGTAATGCGTAATTTTACCGATTTCATTAATAGATTTTTTCACAGTTCGATTTTTTCGCTTTACGCGATCCAACGAGCATTGATTATCATTAATTTCTCTTTCAAGGAGGCTTCTGATTTCGCGTTAAGCGATTGGAGCACATGAAAAAAAAAAAAATCAAACTGAAAAAAATCTATTAATGAAAACGGTTAAATTACGCATTACCGATTGCCGGTCCCACGATATAAAAAATACCAAAAATTCTTTTTTTGTATTCAGAATTTGGGGAAATTTTGAGAAAAAAAATTAAAAATGCATTTTTTGAGAAAAAAAATATTTTTGCATATTTTGCCCTGAAACGGACGTGCAATTTGCTCAATATGATCTGAAGTAATTTTTTTCTGAAAGGCCTTAAAAAGACGCACATTTTCGTTTTTTACGAATGTAAATACGTCAAATCCTGCCAAAGATACAGCCATTTGAATGGAAAAATACAAAAAAACGTTAATTATCGATAAAACCGTCAAAAAAATTTTTTAAAAATCGGCACTCGGTGAATATATTGCGAAAAAATAGCTCAATTTTTTAAAATTATTTGTGGAAAATTTTTTTTTTGAGTGGCTGAAGTCACGTGGAATCGCTCATATATGTAGCATATGTATGTATATACCTCATCACCAGTTCGTGATTGATCGAAAATATCATGTTTTCATTTAATTTTCACACACGTTATACAATGAGGATGTTCACGAATGAATAATTCAAACTTGCTTAAAACAAACAATGCACACACGCGAACACCCGCACGCGCGTGTGCACACACACACACACTCACACGCACGCGCGCGCGCTTTCCATTTTCCAAAGGTGTTTTTTTCTACGGTTTGGCACATTCTTATCTTAGTGACATAATCTCACAAAAAAAGTTTCTCTCATCACATAGCTTGCTCCATAAGAAAGCAAAATCGTGTAATGTACAAAACATCTTTTAGCTTTTTCGTATAATGGAGTTTAATGACCGAACGGTCGTTTGTGACGTCCTGCCGAATTTTCGAATAGAGAATATATATGGCGCATTCCGGGACCCAAACCCGGGAATGTTCCGCCCCGAAGCGAGCGGGAAGGTAAAAATGCATCGATTTTCATATAGTTTTATTTTTCACTGTCCAAACGCTGGATAAACAACGCTATATAGATTAAAAGTTCACATAAACAATGTTGTAGAGAATTAAATTTCCTATAAAAAAGTCAGCGACGGCATATATCTAACTTTGATAATTTACGCGTGGAAAGGCTTGAAAGTCGGGAAAAGTTGAAAACCGCGACGACTGGTAGGCATTCGGAATATTGTACGTAAGGTACAATGCGATTCGAAATTTTGACGATTCGAAACAATTTTATTCTGCCCCGCGATCGTTCGTAACATTGTCGTTAGGAGTATTGCGCGTTCAGAATTTTGGCCCTTTTGAACATTGCTCATTTTGAATTTATAGCCCCTACCGTAATCTACAACTTTCGCCATAATTAACGCAGCTGCACGGATTTTCAAATGTCTAAGAAAGCGTTCCAAATGTTGGCGTTTTCAAATGTCTAAGAAATGCCCGTTACGCCTGTAAAGCCCGAAAATTTCAAGATATTTGTCCAGATAGATATTCAAAAATAGAGTCATGCCAAGGGATATTTGGTATTGCATTTGAACCATATGCATAAAGAAATTCGGGCTTCCTGATATTTTGAATTTTTAGAAAATCAACTTTATCACTCTAACGCGCGTTAATTTTAATTCATCGAACCCGGATTCCCTACAGGAATGGAATATCATGAAGCCGTGATGTGTCAAATTTGCTGAAGAACGGCACAAGAGATCAGATTTAAGAATAATAAAAATTTTTCAACTTTGAACCTCTCTCGATAAAAAAATATTTGTCTAACCGTGCTTCATTCAGTTAAGGAGACATACCTAGCGTGGGGGCCCTAAAATTAGATAATTTCTTCTGACTAAACGAATAAAGATATTGACGATTTCTTTTTTAGTGTTTAGTGCATTCATTAGAGAAGCTTCAATATCATTTTGAAGTAAAAAGTCACAAAATGGCGGAGTTATACTGGTTCTCCCGGCGTGATTTTTTTTGCGGTAGTCACGATATTTCCCAAAATAAGGGCCTGAAATCAAAACCGGTGATTGCATATCGTTTTAGAGAAGTTAATCTTGAGAGTAAGAAACGGATTAACATTTTTTTTTGTGCAAATGGCAGGTTTTTGACGTATTTGACGTTTCTGACCCCATTTTTCGTTAGTTGTTTATAAATACAACGAGAACAATTTTTTTTCAAAAAAGCTTTCCTTACTCTCAAGAGGATGCTTTTCGCTAGGTATGTTCCCTTACTATACCTAAGATAATCCTTAAGAATATATAATATCGAATTTCGTAAATATCGACAAGCACACCCGAATTATTGGAATCATTGATAATTATTTTCTACGAACGTCATTCTTCAAGCGATCAGCGTATATGCAAAAAGCTGCAAGGTAAAACCAGGAACCTGCTTTCTCGACCCTAGGTAGTGCACCAAAGTTCCCTTATAAGGAAGCCAGAAATTAATAAAAATGTTTCCTAATAGGGGAACTTAGTGCACTAGCTAGATTTCTATTTAATCAAGTTTGTGAAATGGAGATTTATAAACAAAACTTGGCCACTGTTTTGGTATGAAAAAGACGGAGCATACACCATCGGCATATCTTGATCAAAATATTGTGGAATTGGCGAATGTGAATTTAAAAATATAAGATTACCTTTTTCTATATAATTTTTGGGCACCCAGCCAGGTAGATCTTCCTCATCCGGAACTATGGGCATTAGCGTACCGGTAGATTGTTGTGGTCGTCCAAACTGCGGATGCTCATCATGTTCAGGCGGCGGTGGCGGTGGCAAGGGGGGACTGCTCGTCCCGCTACTACGACTGATTTGATGAGAAAGTCTGTGAGATAAGGGTTGGTGGTCACTGTAATCACTCATGTCACTACCAGCTCCGACTAATGGTGATGGAGGTACTGTAAAAAGAATGCGATAATATTAAAAGCGTTGCTTATCCAGTTGACAGTGTACAATTCCGTAGTCGTTAGATACTGATATGCCCTGCAGTGATTACAATCTCATGTAAATTTCCATAGCGAGTACTAAACTGTTGATTCGCCCATGCGACCAACGATCTAGCGTGTACACGAAGGATTCATCTTTGAAAAAAAAGATATGGACGGAATCTCCAGAATGTTTTCAGCAAAAAAATAAACCCTCAAAATTCAAGTAGCGGTTCATTTTTATTAGTGCATAAATGCTTAGACTGTCATAGATTCTCTAAACAATTAAGAGAAAATATTTTGTGCAAGTGGAAAAAAGAATTCTTGTTGAATTTTGCAGAAATCTCTGTGAAAATGAGGTTCAAAAGAATTCAAATTCACCAAATCGTCGGCGATATATGTGTGAAAAAGTCGGATCAATTTTTCAATAATTGCGTAACTCTGATATTTGAACCTCTGGATTATGGGTACGAATGATCATGTCAGTAAATATTGATTCTAAAAGGGCTCAAATCTAATTACCAGGCTGTACGGAGCTTTAGCGGCGGTGGACCATATATTTCGTTTTTTGCTTATTATATATTTCTTTGCTAAAATATCTTACTGCTGTGGTCTGAGACCTGTTTAGATTATTTTATTATTTTGGCCTCAGTTTCCTATACCAATTGATTGTATTTGCAGTGTTACTTATGTGTGCTGGTATTGGCTAGATTTTTTGGTTACTTGGCATTTTTATAGGTTATGTTCCTAATGTTTAAATCGTGGAGCCTAGAGGTAAGGAGTACGAACGACTGTGGAAATCACGGTTGAAATCTGTTTGCTGCAACGTCGAAACTAATTTTGTAGAGGACCGAAGTAAAGTGAGCTATAAGTTGGTAGTCTACATAGTTAATTGGTCTAGCCCCCATGAGTAGTCTCCATAGTTTAAATGTTAAAGACAATCTGGCACACGTGGTTTAGCATTTCATTGTTCGCCTTATAAATTACCGGAATGTCCAGTCACATCTCAATATCTTAACAAATGACAAAATCAATATCTCAAGATTGTAAGTTATCTACATAACTTACAAAGTTGATAAGAGACCAACACATTCACCCCTAACACCAACCCACATCAATAACAGAAAAATACGCAACACAGCAATTAGTATTGGACAAAAACTTTAACTCCGGGGTGAAAATAAATATTTAAAAAATAAATTCTTTTGAAATATTTTCAATGAAGAAAAAAAAAGCATAAAGTAATTCAAGACATGATCTTAATTTATTCATAGGTTAACAGCCAAACGGTCAATATTCTTCTAACAGATTTTTGTACACCGATTCTGTGGGACCCACAGATAGTTTATGGACCATAATATTCAAAATCGGATGGGGTCTCATGAAGATCAACGTTAAAGAAACACATCGATTTCAAATTTTTCATATTGCAATTCACCAGAGCACAGTTCAAGCGAGGCCGCTGATTGCCTGAGCAATACTCGCAACATCGTTCGCAACCTGATTTGATACGTAACCGATACTGGGTCGTCCGCTAGCCATGCCAAGCAGACGATCAGCTGGCTCGTTCGGAATTGTCGAGCCCGCTAATTGGCTGGGCCAATCAGTTTTAAAAACTAGGTCCAGTTTAAGAGCAACGACACGTCATACGGCTGAAATAATCTTACCCGACTGTATAATGGAAAAGGACAGAATATTCAACGCTTCGCTACCTTTCTCGGCAGGCGCTTTGCGCAAGAAAAAAAAACTGACATTTCGGATATTTATCGCGCGGTATGTGTTGCTTATGTTTTTATGATATCATTATTGAGTGATTCTTTTGTTCATATTATTATTGAGTGATTAATTTGCCTGTGATTTTTTGTTTTGCTTCCTCATAGAGGAAGCTTTGTTTTCGTGAAATTTTTTTTTTTCGAGATGTTCATGAAAACGTGTTCAGTATGTCTCAAAACACCTAAAAAACACATTTAGAAAAAATGTCCGGATGTATGTGTGTGTGTGTGTGTGTGTGTGTGTGTGTGTGTGTGTGTAGCAATGGTTGACCGCTCACAACTTGAGAACGGCTCGAGATATCAAGCTGAAATTTGTCACACATGTGAAGGGTTCACGGCGCATAGCACAATTTAATTTTTGGAAAAAACTATCAAGTTATTTTGTTTTCACATCATTTTTTGAAAATTCAAAAAATTATTTTTGGTCTCTAGCTCCCACAATTTTAGAGATATCGAGCTCGAATTCAGTATAATGTTGTACGAGTACAGGGAGATGCTCGATACCGAATTTGGAAAAAATCCACGCATTGCTTTACTTTTAAACCATTTTTTAATGTGAAAAAAACGATCTTCACACTCTAACTGGAGCAATTTTCGAGATATCGGACTTAAATTTAGTACGAAGTTGCGCAATTATCCAAAGAGAAACCCGATTGAATTTGGGCGAAATCCATCAAGCCATTCATATTTTATGGCGTTTTGAAATTTCTCCAAAAATCAATGTAACTGCTCTAGCTTCCATAATTTTTGAGATATCTGGCTGGAATTTAGTACGAAGTTGCACTACCATCGAAAGAGGTTCCGTATTGAATTTGGACAAAATCCAACAAGACGTTCAGATTTTATGGCGTTTTGAAATTTTTCCAAAATTCAATGTAAGTGCTCCAGCTTCCATAATTTTCTAGATATCCGGCTGAAATTTAGTACGAAGTTGCACTATCATCCAAAGGGATTTCCTATTGAATTTGGATAAAATCTAACAAGGAGTTCAGATTTTATGCGAATTATAATTTTTCAAATTTCACATGAATTGCCCCATGTATATTGATTTCGACTTACATCACACTCACAAGGAGCCCTCAACGTCACGAAAGTGAACAAGGGTGCAAAGTAGAACCTTGCACATTGCTGCCTCATAGTTTTGTACCGTTTTTAAATTATTGAGATGTAAAGTAGAACCTTGCTTATGGCTTCCTTATCTTTTTACACATTTGCCAAAGCTTCCTCTATGAGGAAGCCAAAATTGATCGACATATGGTTCCTTATAGAGGAAGCTTTGGCAAATGTGTAAGAAGATAAGGAAGCCATAAGCAAGGTTCTACTTTACATCTCAATAATTTAAAAACGGTACAAAACTATGAGGAAGCAATGTGCAAGGTTCTACTTTGCACCCTTTTTTGTATTATTCGGCAGGTAAGCGGGTGACCATATCCTCAAAAACGTTCATGTAAAAAAAAAGAACAAGTAATTGAAAGTAGACTCGTAGTAAAAAAAATATAAATTTAGAATAATGTAAGAAGTACGTGGAATAGTTGTAAATAGAAATTCATGCATGCGTATTGTGTAATACGTAGATTTGTCCCCATGTGCAAGTAGCAATTGGAGCCAGCTCTCAATCCTACACTGCTGCGACTACTATGTTTTCCATTCTTCCTCGACGCTATTCTTTTTTCAGTTTCCCACTTTATGCTCTTCTTTCCATTTGTCAGTGATGCAAATTTTTTCATCCATTGTGTATACTTTTTTCTTTCATCCGTTCTCCCTGTTTTTTCATTTTCATTTATCCGTTCTCCATGCTTCGTCATTTTTTTTTATCCATTCCCTATGCTCATTTATTCCATTTGTTCTTCACGCTTTGTTACTTTCTTTCATCCGTTCTCCATGCTGAGTTATTTTCTTTCATCCGTTCTCCATGCTTTGTCATTTGGTTTTATTCATTCCATACGCTCTATTCTTTCATCCCTTCTCCATGCTTTGTCATGTTTAATTATCATACTCCGATAAAACTTGAGACAAAGCTATTTTTACTTTCCGACATGTGTATATTTGTGTGTTTCAATCATAGAAAGCTCCTCGTCGAAGCGACTCTAAGATTGAAGGATAAGTGTAAAACGTTGACGGACTGCCGAATGCTGCATGGAGCTGTCCCCGAACATTATTGGAGATGAAAAGCGCTGATATTTGGTTGAGGCTCTGCCAAGCCGCGCTCGTAGGTTGTTGGAAATGGGAAGGGCTGTCGTTTGGTCAAGGCATTTTTTACATGGCTAAGCAGAACCAGCATCTGCTGAAGCTGGTTTAGACTTGTTAAGGTCTTATTATATCAAATTTGTTTGCGCAGTGACAACGAATAGAAATTGAATTAATGAACGATTTCAGAAGCCGATTATCAAATAAAATGGTTTAATTCCGTTAGAATGACAATTTAAAAGATCTTGTAATTCTTATAATGAAACCGAAAAAAGTCTCCTAATAAAAAAATTAATCGATTGAATCCGATAATTCATTAATACATTTTATGAAAATTAATTAATCACTACAATTTACAAATCAAATTTATTTGTGAATCATGGGGTTAAATCGATTGTTTCATATTGGAAGTCTTTTATTCAGGGATGAGCATCCATTCAACGCAAATGTATTTGAAATACCTAGCTCACGGAATAACGATCGATTATAGAGCCTATTGAACATTTGAGTCCATTGTAAAATCATAACTCATCCAAATTGTTAGCAATTATTGCAGAAACGTGGAAATATTCATCATTCCATAACGATCAATCATTGTTATTTGTTCAGGGATGGGCATCCATTCGGATGTCAGTTCCGGTCAGCCTACATTTTTTTTTCTTCCGAAGAAGAAAAAACAATTTTTCTAAAAGAGATATTTAAAAAATGTTTTTCTCCAATAAGGCGGGGAAAGGGAATTCATGTCTTCAAAGTTTAATTGACAACATAATCTTGATTAAGTATTTCGAAAAAATTAGCGAAAACTTATTTTTCTGACATTCAACTGAAGTTCGAAAAATTACCGTATTTTGCTTTGTTCTTTTGTACACCATTTCCACAAAAATGAATATTTTCCGATGATTTTCATTCAAATTTACTCTGGAATATCTAAACACAAAGATATCCATATGATACAGGACAGGAAAAAGATTATTTACTTACTAATTTTTAATAACGAGCACAAAACTTGTACCATAATAGCCCGAACTGCCGGGCTTTTATTGGTATTAAATACCAAGTGAATCGTAAAAAATACATACCGGGCGGTAAATATCCGATCTGACGGCGTTGATTTCGCATAGTGCATTATACACACACTACTACACGAAAATACACACAACTGGGCCGTCAAAGGAGACGACCCGGCGTCGGAATGAAGCCAGGCTATGAACGAAAGATAATCGCCCTGCCCTGGTGAATTGCAATATAAGAAAAAATGCTGAAACGCTCGTTTTTAAGACATTTGATATTTTTACGAGTTGGATTCCGATCATAAATATTATGGTCCATAAATCTCTACAACCCACAGCGCCGGCGTGCAAAAGCCTACTCGAAGAAATCAGCGGTTTGGTCCCGATTGAATGTAACCGTTTTCACGTCAATTCACGACGGTACGACAAAACCCATAACTCCCGTTTTCATCTAGGAGTGGAAAATGATAAAATAGGTCTCAGATCACAAGGAGAAAACGGTCCATCAAATTAAAAACATATGACCACCTCTCGCCGAAGTCCCCAAAAGCCTAATTAATTACTACGGCCAAAGTAAATCATTACAATCATACTGATTCTTCTTATTATCAATTTGAGTGAAATATATGGTTATGTATAAACAGCTAGTTGAGTATCGATTGAAAAAGTATGAAAACTCTACTGAATTATATTTATCGACGGATCGTTTAGTAAGAATGACAAACAAATTATTCTTACGAGGCATGGTATTGTGTTGTTCGGAGGCGTATCCAGTGGATCCTGTGACGCTTGGTGGTGCGGGCGATGGCAACTGCGAATGACACTGGAGTGGATGTACCGTGCCGATTTGGGGCGGGGTCGCGTGTTGGACTGCCGTATGAGAATTTGCCGAGTGATTATTGATGTGCGACGAATGGGATGTCGTGTGCGCGTGAAGAGGCAGTGTGCTGTAACCGGGTGCACGTTCGCGCCTTGGATGTCCCAATGGATAATTAGGTGCATAGTGGCTAGGCACTTGTGGAGGTGCTACAGCTGGTGGTGTTCTGTATTCTCTGGAACCTTTGCTTAATGTTCCTGTTCTCACAGTTTGTGGTGGAGTAGGCGGCTTAGTAGTCGGCGCAGGACCGACCGTTACCGTGGCTAATCCCGATCCTGTAGACGCGGCGCTGAGACTCTGGACACTACCTTGACTTCCGCCTCTCTGTTTGCTTCTTGGCGTGCCACTGTTTCGAACGCCGTGGCCAATCTCATCGAGGATTGTGTAATCAATACTTTTCCTTACATATTTGATTGGTTTTTCAGGGTTAGCTGGAGCAATGATCTTGTACTGACGCGTCGTCATTTTGTTTGCAGTTAAAACACCGATCTCTCTCCTGGCCACTTTCTCTTTGTGTATCATGACCGTTTGATCAATGTGATTCATCTGGCTCTCCATCTCTGCAAGCTGTGAGGTCTGCAGATCGAGCAGTTGCAAGAAATTGTATGCTAGAGTGTTGATTTGGTATGCTACACTAGCGAGGGACTGCGTTGTGTAATTCTTTGTCTCTTCAAGAGCAATTCTTTTATTCTCCGCTTGGAAATAATTTGCTTCACAGTACTCAGCGACTCTTTCAAGATTTGTGTGACTGTCAGCAAGGTTACTCCTGCCCTCAGGAATATCCTGACGAAGCAACGCTGCGAGTTCCGCCATTCTCAAGCAGTAGCTTTATTTCTGATGTCGGTGAATCCAAACAAATCCTCCTGGAGAAAGTTAACAAAACCATATTAGTTTAGGAAAATATATCGCTGCAGTAAGACTGACGTTACTTGTATTCAGAATTCAAGTTGCGAGAACTGATTCAACCACTGTGTTTAGCTGTTAAGACAATAAACTACATCCACTCGCTCGTTCTCCATTGCTTTGTAGCAAGCGCTGATGGCGAAGCCTCTCGAGCACTGCGCAATATAGTCCTTCACCTTAATAAAAATGAAACACAGCTGAGATTCCTAGATTTTGATAATTCCTTCTGTTGAAGCTACTTTCATTTCGTAATAAACATAATACAAGGACAAATCGGGGATTCATCAGAAATACATTGATATGGTCTGAGACAAAAAAACGTATTTACTAATTTTTATGAAAAAAGTAGTTGTGAAATAGTAGCCCTAATAGCGGGGCTGTTATAGTACATACTGTTCTTGGTAAAACTTAGCAGTTATCATTGACCGAATATGGACAATATTCCTAAATTCTACGAACAAAAAGATTCTCAATTCCGATTTATGGGAAAGCATGAGGGAGGACGAAGCTTTTTTGGATGGGAATACCCAGTCCACTGTACGGTTATACTTAGAGACAGACAACCGATTCTTGTATCCATTGTATTTTCTACAATGAAACTTACATCCATGGAAGTGAGACATTGGACAAGACATAGTGTATGTTCGTACCTATGGAAAAAAAGGCCTTTACTGGCATTTCTCTTATGAACTTTAAAGGCGATGTCATGGTGTCCAGTAAAAAGTCCAGCGCCGATATGGCGTCCAGTGAAAAGTCCATATGGAATCCAAGGACATTTGTAGGTTGTGTTAGGGCATTTATCAAAAGTGAAAGTAAAAAAAACATTTATCAAATAGTATCTATTTCTCTTTTAGAACATAAGCAGTGGGGAAGACCATTTACTTATAATAAAAATTATAGTTTCGTTATCACAAATAATGGTTTTTATGACACCAAATATTTGATACCATTTTTGTATAAAGATCACATACTCGTCCAGAAAAGTTTTGTTTCACAATTATCGTTCAAACTTTCAGTACACAAGGTATAAAAATGTAAATTTGCGTACACCATGTGCGTCTTGCTTTTCGATGCTTTTTGCATTTTTTGAAACTCATCAGAAAATGTTAAATGGTACTAGTACTGTATTGTATCTATAATAACTTCAATGATTGTTTCTATGTTGTTGGAATCAGTTAAATAAGAAACTATTCAATAGGGACGAATGTATATAATGTAATTTTCAATGAAACTGACGGATTGATGTTTTTGAGGATTATTTCCGATAACATAAGTTTTTAAAGAAACTCAAATTAAGGTGATGGAAGACTTATTCGAGTGCGAGAGAGACAGCGTCATCGGCGCTCGCTGCGGAGCGAGAGAGACGGATAGAGGTTATGTCTTCCATCGTCTTAAGAGGAAATACAAAATTTAAGTACATTCCAGGACCTTTCGGGGGCAGGCAAAGTTCAAGGGTAGTTCCATGACTTCATGGATTTCAAGGACCACTGGACACCATGGCATATAGCGCTCTCTTTCGTACGCTTGGATGTAGTCCATCCCCTCAAGACAATCTCAAAGGTCTGGAGCTCATTCTTTGTCGCTCCACCACGAGCGCATATGGGGCGATTACTCTCGCACTTGTTTCGGACACTGAACCTGGGGACCCCCTTAAGTAATAAGAACTTTGAATGACTATTGACGAAACATATTGATTCCACAATAAATCAATGCTGAAGATGAAGTAAAACTTGCTTTACAGTAAACACAATATAAACAATATGTATAACCTAAGATAGTCCTGGAAACGATGAAGATTTATATAATTTCAAGAAACTAAATACGAAGGTGAGTGAAGCTTGGTCACTGATGGAAAGAGCTTCATAATCGAAAGAATTCGATAATTCGTTTGACTATCCGAGAAAGGTCACAAAATCTACAGTGGAAAAGGGTGCCACGAAGGCTGGTCCACGAAGGATAGAAATGTAACATTAAACCTTACTTCGATGTAAACGTTGATCGATAGTGGTATTGGATACACTCGGCTGATTAAAACCCTTTGAGCAGTATAGGAACGTCATTTAATTGAGGAACCAGTTGATAAATACCCAGGTAGTGGAATCCGTGATCGATGTATCGTATCCGACCAAGTACCTCTGATGATGCACACTGATGCACACGGTTCTGGCTTCGGGCGTTCACGCAGTCGGGGCCAGGGGGGCAAAACTCCAATGGTGCCAGCGAGGTTCGAGTTACGCCGGAACCGACTAGGCGATGGCGCTGCTGGGCATACTCTGTCGCACTCGCACTGTGTTGCTGTTTCAGTCGCACTCATTTGTTACCGCGACCCGCCCGACAACCGCTGTTTTCGCCGTGTTTTCAGCCATTTTACTGGTGTTTCGTTTGGTTATACAAGTGTTTATTATTTGTTATTTTGCAAATTTCTAACACCCATAAGTTTTGAACGAATACGGGACTTTCATCGGGGGTTTTCATCTATTGTGCCTAGAAAATAAATTATTTTATAGGAATACATAATTAATGTAAGTTCCGTTAATATTTTCGACGATAACATTGAACTAGGTTATGTGACGCCACCGATATCACATTTGTCAATCATACAAATGTGATATCGGCTTTTGTTTTATTGCAATATTCATCAATTTGTGACACTGAAACAGAAAAGTTATTGTGTTCAATTTCATTCTCAATGATAAATATTGATTGTGTGTTGTAAGTATTACATGTATATTGACTATTCACCGAAAATGAAAAGTTTTCATCGTGTATGTATATATATATATGTGTGTAATTGAATATAATAATTATCTATATAATAAATACATGAATATTGTTTTATTTCCAAAATAAATCAAGTACCCCGTAACACGTCATATTTTATTCTATGCTGAATATTATTACATTTCCAATGAGCCCATATACTTATACCATCGAGCTTGATTCGTGACGTCACTGGGCGCTAGTGTGAGACAGAGAGATATAGAAATAGTGTGCGAATGAGACAGAGTATGCCCAGCAGCGCCATCGCCTAGTCGGTTCCGGCGTAACTCGAACCTCGCTGGCATCATTGGAGTTTTGCCCCCCTGGTCGGGGCTGAATGATATAGCAGCCAGTGCTGCCAGCAAGAAGACTAGAGACCAGGAGACTGAACTGCTTACAAATTTGGTGGTGGGGGAAAGTCAAAATATAGCTGCAAGCGGTGGCGCTGCGGTCGAGGTGGTTCCGACCGATCGGTGCTATCATGCTCACCATTTGCCAAGCTGCCCTCACATACGTGTAGAGCAAGCGAACCTGCTAGGGATATGGAGAGGATAGAGATAGTCCAGGCGAAAAGTCGAAAGTTCACGCTTTTTTGTCGAGGCAATGAGAGGGGTCCTATCTTATAGGTTTCGACCTCGCGAACACGAATATCGAGGTTTTAAAGTTTTTTTCCTATGGGGTTTTCGAGCATCCCCTTCTTAAGGGTTGAAATCGCGATTCGAGAATGGTTGCATGTATGAAAAAAATGTTCAAACAAAAGTTGTAGAGAAAAAAAAACCACGAAATTTTTATTCAAACTTTTTTTTCGTAAAATCATTAGGTGAGTCAGGAGACGCGATTGAAATTAAAAACCCCTCGTGCAGATAGCCGTGATGGAGGGGATACCCCTGACGCGCTCACGGTATAGCTCGAAGTGGTGTGCGTTCGCTCACGTACACGGAAGGTTGGGTTCATACGCATGTAGTAGTCAGTGATGCCAGATTAGGGGAAGTGGCTCGAAAAATCTGCCCTCTCTCCATGCCTGTTTCGAGTGGCGCTTGAGGAGAAGCGGGCTGGTGACACCGCCCACGTCATGGCATGCAGCGAATAGGGTAAACAGGCGCTCTTCTAGCCGTCCGCCTATCGACTAACTTGTTCCGATGCGCGCCAACTTTCAAAATTTTAATTAAAGTAGTAAATCTAAACTAACACACACTAACCCCAGCTGATCACCGTGCTCTCCACTGGTTTGACCACCCTGATCCGCCAGATGTCAAATTGACTGTCTCAAAGATATACCTACCATCCGGTTGTGGTATACATAACATATATAGAACAATTGACGATATGCTGTATGCATACTAACACCGATCGATTTTCGCTACGCGGCCCAGTTGTACAGCAACAGTTAAATCATATTTCACGATAAACCAGATTGCCTCAAGCGAAAATCTTACTCGAGCCGCAGTAATCATTGCAAATAATGAGGCTATAATTTGCAGTCTTTCCATGTCTGAATAATTGAAAATGATTTTGTGATAGCAGATCGTTAATTTGGTTAAGCTTTCAATTCGATTTTTGGCGCCGATAAAGTCACCGATACTAGCGACGCCACGTGCGCTGGCACGCAAGTAGCGGACCCGAGAGAGCCATTTGATTGGCTCGTGTCGGCTTTAAAAAAAGATGGCGCCAAGATCAACGATACGGGCGACGCCGTGTGTGCTTGCACGCAAGTAGCGAACCCGAGGCAGACGTTTGATTGGCTCGTGGCGCCAAGGTCCCCGATACTAGCGACGCCGTGCGTTAAAAGAAGGTTCTTGGATGGGCGGGAACTGTTAGAGTAATCTTGCGCTCGCGCGAGCTGTGGGCCGGGCCGACATCTGCGAAAAGGAGCTGGAAGGGGAAGCAAATCGGGAAAAAATCCCGGCATCTGGCAAAACTGGTAGTAGTAAGAGACTCGCTCGAGCGTGACGGATAGCTCGAGTCGGTGTGCGTACGTTCACGTACACGGAAAGGCCGGCGGGATACGATGTGGTAGAAAGTAAACATCGTGACGTCGCCGAGAAACACAATCCGTTCGGTCCGAGTTTTTCGCTTTCTACCCTTTTCACATCTCTTTCATGAGCGAACGGCGCGATTATATGAATATAGATCACGAAAATTTAAATGTTATAGACATTTATTAATTAATTACATCGGATGCTTTTTTGTATTATCTTCTTACATTAACGGCACTGATGCTAACATTGCAACGGCATTGGCTGCCAGAATGCAAGATCGGCCGAGGTCGACCGGATCCTTGCCGAACAATACGATACAAGCAATGACGAAGGCGACGACGAAAACGAAGTCGAAGAAGGGAGCAGTTAATTTTTTTTCAAATCGGTTTTACGCCAATTTATAAATTTTGTAAATATTTTTTTCAAAGAACGAAAAAAATTTGCCATGGAGTATGTAGAAATAAAGTTAGGTTCTCCGTAATGATTTGTTAAATCCGGATCGGGTACTGTACTTGGTGGAATGGCCCACATATATATAATTTTTTTTTCTTATTTCGTTCATATACTTATAATTTTATATTAATTTTTATTGAATTTATTTTGAACCTCTTTTTCTCCTGCTTGTAAAATAACGCACATTTATACTACACATGTAATTTGAAAAAAAAATCTCATCGCCAATACAACTATTATGACTTATAAATAAACATTTTAT
This sequence comes from Diplazon laetatorius, assembly GCA_963662125.1. Taxonomy (NCBI): domain Eukaryota; kingdom Metazoa; phylum Arthropoda; class Insecta; order Hymenoptera; family Ichneumonidae; genus Diplazon; species Diplazon laetatorius. Next base: position 4,075,734 of record OY759162.1, on the reverse strand, counting down.
GTGAATTTGTACTGAGTAAAAAGTTCGATTAAAAAATTATGCACAAAATTCAAAACGTTCAAAAAAATAATATAAAAAGGTTAATGTGAGAAGATAATACAAAAAAGCATCCGATGTAATTAATTAATAAATGTCTATAACATTTAAATTTTCGTGAGCTATATTCATATAATCGCGCCGTTCGCTCATGATGGGTGGATAGCGAAAAACTCGGACCGAACGAATTTTGTTTCTCGGCGACGTCACGATGTTTACATTCTACCACATCGTATCCCGCCGGCCTTTCCGTGTACGTGAACGTACGCACAAGAGAGCAGTGCCCGGACACTCAATGCAAACCGAGACCGTCTTATTCGACCAATTCGTGCCTCGCTCTCATTGGCTGAAGCTGATTCCAGCAAAACTGCAACTCTCGTTTGGGTAGTATCGATAAAGCGTAATCGATATATCGAAACTACCGATGTACACACACACACACACACACACACACACACACACACACACACACACACACACACATATATATATATATATATATATATATATATATATATATATATGTGTGTGTGTTTATATATATATATATATATATATATATATATATATAAATGTGTGTTATACATCTGATTGCCGTTAATTATAAATAAAATAATACCATTGATAAATAATTAAAGACAAAAATAGTATATATATATTGTTATTTATTATCGTCGTAATTTTGTTATTTATACATTGGTTATTTACGATGTTTTTAATTTTTTCACAACTGAATTGTGCCGCTCTAAGTAACGTGAACTTAAAACTATAAAACACTTGACACTATACACAAGTTTATTATTGTTACGGAAAATTGAAAAATTATGAAAAAAACTATGAAAAAAAAAATTACTGCTATGGAAGGTGAACGCAAATAACCCAAAACTTTGTTAGAAAAATCGCGTCGGAAATTGGTCGAGGCCACTAGTCTTGACAGATGCCGAGATTTTTTCCCGATTTATGCCCCTTCCAGCTCCTCTTCGCAGATGTTGGCCCTGCCCACAGCTCGCGCGAGCGCAAGATTACTCCAACAGTCCCGGCCCATCCAAGAACCTATCTTTAACGCACGGCGTCGCTAGTATCGGTGACCTTGGTGCCACGAGCGAATCAAACGTCTGCCTCGGGTTTGCTACTTGCGTGCAAGCACACACGGCGTCGCTAGTATCGTTGACCTTGGCGCCATCTTTTTTTAAAGCCGACACGAGCCAATCAAATGTCTCTCTCGGGTCCGCTACTTGCATGCCAGCGCACACGGCGTCGCTAGTGTCGGTGACTTTATGGGCGCCAAAAATCGAATTGAAAGTTTAACCCAATTAACGATCTGTTATCACAAAATCATTTTTGATTATTCAAACATGGAGAGGCTGCAAATTATAGCCTTATTATTTGCAATAATTACTGCGCTTGAAGCGATCTGGTTTACCGTTGAATATGATTTATCTGTTGCTGTACAACTGGGCCGCGTAGCGAAAATCGACCGATGTTAGTATGCATACAGCATATCGTCAATAGCTCCATATATGTTATGTATACCACAACCGGATTGTAGGCATATTTTTGAGACAGTCACTTTGACACCGAAATCGCGGGATAGATTCAATCAGCTGGGGCGGGCAAAATAAGTAATCAAAGATTTTATCGTTGTTTAGTAAGCGATTTTGATTGTCGTCAGCAATTGAGATATTTGAAGTGAAAGTGACGATGAATCGGGCGGATCAGGGTGGTCAACCCAGTGGAGAGCACGGTGGTCAGCTGGGGTTCGTTTGTGTTAGTTTAGATTTACTATTTTAATTAAAATTTCGAAAGTTGGCGCGCATCGGAACAAGCCAGTCGATAGGCGGACGGCTAGAAGAGCGCCTGTTTACGCTATTCGCTGCATGCCATGCCGTGGGCGGTGTCACCAGCCCGCTTCTCCTCACGCGCCGCTCGAAACAGGCATCGAGAGAGGGCAGATTTTTCGAGCAACTTCCCCTAATCTGGCATCACTGAATCGAGGCTCGCGATTCAATTGTTTGAATCGAGCGCCATTCCAACCAATGCCAACAGCCAGATGTGTGAACATCGCTGGATATGGATTGGTGTGAACATTGCGGCTTGCACTTTTGCTGGAATCGTGGCCGAGCGAATAAGAAGTGGTGGGGGTATACGAACTGTCCGAGCACTGCAAGAGAGTGGCACAGGTCCCCAACGAGGGACGAGCCAACCTAGGCTAAAAAAAAAAAAAAGTACGCACACCGACTCGAGTTATCCGTCACGCTCGAGCGAGTCTCTTACTACTACATGCGTATGAACCCAACCTTCCGTGTACGTGAGCGTACGCACACCACTTCGAGCTATACCGTGAGCGCGTCAGTGGTATCCCCTCCATCACGGCCATCTGCACGAGGGGCTTTAAATTTCAATCGCGTCTCCTGACTCACCTAATGATTTTCGAAAAAAAAGTTTGAATACAAATTTTATGGTTTTTTTTCTCTACAACTTTTGTTTGAACATTTTTTTCATACATGCAACCGTTCTCGAGTAATCGCGATTTCAACCCTTAAAAAGGGGATGCTCGAAAACCCCATAGGAAAAAAACTTTAGAACCTCGATCTTCGTGTTCGCGAGGTCGAAATCTATAAGATAGGACCCCTCTCATTGCCTCGACAAAAAAACGTGAACTTTCGACTTTTCGCCTGGACTAAGAGTACTGTGAAAGTCCATGTAAACGAGGTACATATTTATTAATTGCATTTTTTTTTAATTATTAGGGGTTCCATATTTAATATTTTCTAACTAAAAACACGTTTCAAAGTGATTGTGTATATATAAGTATAATTCATTCACTTCGATTGAAAAATGCACTTACCTTTGGAACCTCAGACAGTTTTCTCTGACTCAAGCCACCACCGAGATATTTGCTTCTGCAATTTACTGTAGAATAAGGTTTGGGCATTTTTGCACTTCATACTTATTCATGAATCACGGAGAAACAACTATTGCAAATTGTTAGGGGTTATTTTGACGTACCGCAGCGACTCACGCGCAGGGGGTGGGGGGGGGGGTAGCTATTTACCTCACGCCGAATTACCTCCCAATTTACCCAATCCCAGTTCGGTTCCTCCCGATTTACACTCACTTCGAGATGGCCCGTCATCTGAAGCCACCACGTGACACCCGTAATATGAAGCGATCACGTGACACTCGGCAATGCCGCGCACGGTCGTATACACAGGTCTGGAAACGAAGCCGGATTTCAATGGTAGGCCCTGGTCGCCTTATTGACCCCATTTTTTATTCCGTCGCTGGCCACCTTTCAGGGCAGCGCTGCTATCGCCTGTACCCGGTGTTAGGAGAAGTTTTCATTTGGCCACGGTCTTATTTAGGTTAGATGGTACCATGCCGCGGAAGTGTGTCGTACCGAATTGTAAGCCGGACTTAATTAAAAAAATACTTTTCTTTCCTTGTCCCGAGCATGCATCCGATATTTTATCATATGCATTATCCTATTATATACGTTTAAGGATGAGGCAAAATTCCTACCAAGAAAACAGTAAATTGAAAAAACAATTCGTTGTTCAAAAAAAATTGTCGAAATTGACAAAACAATAAAGTAGACGTTTTTACGGATTTCAAGCAAATTATTATTTCTTCTCCCCTCACTCCGTACTAGGCAAAAAAAAATCTGAAAAATTATAACTGGAACGGCAGACGACGGTACCTGGCACGAGCTGCGAAAGAAAAAAGAACAAACTAAAAAACGACCTGAAAAAACATAATTGACCTGAAATAAAAAAATCGGAAAAAAATACCTGAAAGAGTAATAATACATTTTAAGAAAGCAATAACATATATTATTGAAGCTGTAAGGCAGCATAGGCCATATTTTCCTTACCGTAATCTCAAGAAACCTAGAAAAATACATGCTAAACTTTTTTTTTCAATTTACCGGGAGTTATTCATTCGTTATTAAGACGGATAACAGTATATTTATTTCATTTGCTGTTTTCCATATCTGGTCCTGCCCCGATAAAATAATATTTTGAAGGAATGAGCGCGTATGTGTGTGTGTGAATTTGGTTAGGTCTGATCACCGTTGTTAGGAACGTAACCACGGGTACAGGCGATCCATGCGCCACCGGTGCCATGCCGTGCAGCTGAAATAATTTTGGCGTCAATAAGGCGACTACCCCCACCACGCTCGTTTCCAGACCTGTGTATACGACCGTGATGCCGCGTCAATGCCCGAGTGTCACGTGATCGCTTCAGATGACGGGCCATCTCGAAGCGAGGGTAAATCGGGAGGAACCGAACTGGGATTGGGTAAATCGGGAGGAGTTAATTCGGCGGAAGTTAAATAGCCACCACCCCAATAACGCGTGAGGAAAAGCAACTCGCGCCCGCGCGTCGCTGCTGTAACGTCCGCGCATCATACTCACGGCTCGCCCCATGGTTATACATGCCGCGCCACAATGTCACAGCGGCGGGCCCCCGAACTATGACCACGTTTTTCAACACATCGAAACAATGCCGAGGCGAAGCGTAAATTGGTACGGGTGCGAATGATAACAATGAATGGACATAGTGTGATGAGTGCACGTATGATATTTTTACACTGAAACACGAACGTTAGGAAAAGGCATTACGATTTTGCAGAAATGCTATTTTCTAACGTTCAATAAATAAACATTGAGAAAAAACTTAATGATATTTTATGAAAATAAAACTATAATAAAATAAATTCGTTCGAGTATTGAAATGCAATAAAATATAATTGTCAGATTTGTTTAATGAAATAAATAACGACAACATGATACATATTTGAAGAAAATAGAAGAACGGGTCAACCTGCAAATTCAAACCATTAAATAATAAGAAAAACAGAAATTCATAATAATTATTCGGACAACCATTTATATTCCATACATTTCAATAATCACATAATAAATACAGTTTCATATGTAATAGTTATAGATTATCGTAGTTTAAGTTTTTCGACGTTTTTTCAGTCGAAAGTTGAATTGAAAGGAACACTGAATTTGTTGAAGATTATTGTTAATGAAGAAACGTTAGATGTGTAACGAATCTTCTTCGTCGAAAATAGACGTTATAAATATTTCGAGGAAGTCATATAGATTCGGACAGGATTAGCGTCGGTTTTCGGGGAAGCGAGTAATCATTGATAAACTTTCAATTTTTGTTTTCTTTTTCATACATATTCTTGAAACCGTACGACGGAATATTCATTTTTTTATTTAATTCATCCATATCCATTTTCTCATTCACACATTTAGATTTACAGTTAATTTTTCATGGTCCTAATTTCAGTGCACGTCGAGTCCACAAATCAATCTATTTATATAAAGAAAAAGAGCACATTCGATTTTAATCACAGTCAATCTCCCATAGTCCTGTTGCAATGCGTATGTCGAGTCCGCAAATCAATCCAATTATACAAAACACAATTTCATTATTCATTTCATTAGACGAGTTCATTGTTCGATTCATTACACGATATCATTGTTCATCCTTTTATACGATTTCATTATTCGTTTCATTATACGTTTTCATTATTCACTTCATTATTCACTCCTTTACACAATTTCATTATTTGTACGATTTCATTATTCATGTCCATTAAACGAGCCATTATTCGGTTTATCCGTTTGCGTTCACGATTCAATCATTCACTAAAGTTCTTCTAATAAGTTTATTATTTTGATAACTCCGATTAGTTGATTATTTGGGAGTTTGCCCATCGCGAGGCATCAATTTTTAAATTTCGGCGTAGGTAAGGTGTCGTTGTCCGAAACGATCGACGCGTTCGCGGACGGACGGACCAGGTGACCGCGGGAGAGTCACGGTGGTTACAGATGCTTGAAATGAATAACAGTTCTCGGTAATACCGATATAAAAACACACCACGGGCAGATGAAAGATCGCCTAAACATTTGCGTTCCCCAATCTTATCATGTAACCGGAAACCACCCAAGAAATTCTTTGTCCACTATAAACAATAAACACACTATAAACAATAGGCATTATTATTATTCGATTGCGAACAAAGATGCTCTAGAACACAACGCAGAGTATTGTGGTAATTAAATAAAGTAGTAATTAAATAAAAATAATTGAATCAAAGTATTGTAGAATCAGTCCGAACGATTTCAGTTTTTGTATTTTAAACATCAATATATTTCAAGTTTTATTCCACTTCATCTCATCGACATCGCCAACCTTGAAACTACTCTATTTGCACACTCTGAGTCTTAGGATCAGAGCCGGTTCGCTAGAAGTTTAAGGGTACTAGGCAGCGAGAAAATTCGAATTTTTTCGTTTTTATTTTTTGTCATATTCTGTTACTGCAATCTCTTCCGAATATTCTGGTACGAAGCAGACTGAAAAATTCGCAAAATTGAGCTCAGGAGAGAGAAAAAACACTCCGTACACGGCTGGCGCGCCGCGCCTAGCCGAGAACGGAGTCCGCAGAGGCGCCAGAACTTTAAACGCGTTTATCTCGAAACAGCATTTTTCGAAATAAACGCTAGCTTAACCACGATAACTCGAGAACGGTTAAAGATATCACCTTGTTTTTTTCAAAATAAAGCTATAAATGTTCTCTACCAAGTGAACCAAACTCTATGGAAAGAAATTAATCTTTTATTATTGTCATTACAACAAATGTCAAAAAATTCCGCCCGTTTTTCGATTTTTTTCGAATTTTTTTTCGAATCGGCCACCCGGAATCGTGGTTACGCTGAAGCAATGCGTGAAACGCGTCGCCATCTTTATCACCCCGTATCTCCTTTGAATATTTATATTTTTCAAGTTGCGACCTGCAAATTTAATAGCCGAAATGTCAATAGAAACATTGCAAAAAGAAAATTTATGTACGTTGTTTTGTTTCTTTACAAATGCCATTTGAATTTTATCGCATTTTCGGCCTATTCTCGCTGCCTTGTCCCCTTAACTGTAAATCACGAATAAAATATAGTACCGAATAGCATTCTGTTAAGCGACGAGCTAACAGACGGTAAGTACAGGCCGAGAAAAGTGCTAGGTACATATTTCCGAGTGACTCCGCGCATAAAATTTATCGCGTATAACATAGCGTAAACTATTGCGTAAATCATTGTTCAACACGTTGAGTAAAACTTGTGTAAACTGTTTAAGTTATCCTATATTTTAAATATCAATATTGTAACGCGAATTATTTTCGCGCCCCTCCAGACTTTGCTCCCGCTACTCCCGTCACGACGACACCGACGAGGCCATGGTCAGGATAGGGAAATTGAACGTATTTAAATTAATTCTTTTCGTTTTATTTTATTTTTCATATTTGTAATCGTCCCGAACGACGAGACGTTACCGAACGACGAATATTACCGGGAGCTTCGGATTGGGCGAAGCAATCGAGCGAGACGAGAGGGGTAGTCTCCCGCATGTCAGCGAAGCGGGGTACCCCCAGTCAAGACGCCACACGGACTTCTCCGTTTCCCGAATTACGAGAGGAGAGATATCGCGAGCGTGGACACCCGAAAAATACGCGAGGGGTGAGGGGTCAGAGTTGGTCGCCTGCCCCCTCCGGCGATGTAATGTGCGAAAGTAGGGGCGTGAGGGCACGAGCCACCTGTCACGACAATTATCTAGGCTGTTCTGCGAAAGTCGTCGTGACGAGAGGTTCGGAAAAACTAAATAATTAAAGTACCGGAGGGCCGAGAGACAGAAATGGTCCCGTGGGAGATTTCGATTTAATACCGTTCGAATCTTTGTTCCGGGGATTTGTAATCGTCGTTTCCGTACCGGTGAGTCTCGTCTATCTGATTATCATCTCGGGACGAACTTAAAATATTATTGAGCGATTCCACGTGACTTCAGCCACTCAAAAAAAAATTTTTCCACAAATAATTTTAAAAAATTGAGCTATTTTTTTGCAATATATTCACCGAGTGCCGATTTTTTTAAAATTTTTTTGACGGTTTTATCGTTAATTAAAGTTTTTTTGTATTTTTCCGTTCAAATGGCTGTATCTTTGGCAGGGTTTGACGTATTTACATTTGTAAAAAACGAAAATGTGCGTCTTTTTAAGGCCTTCCAGAAAAAAATTACTTTAGATTCTATTGAGCAAGTTGCACGTCCGTTTCAGGGCAAAATATGCAAAAATATTTTTTTTCTCAAAAAATGCATTTTTAATTTTTTTTTTCAAAATTTCCCTGAATTCTGAATACGAAAAAAGAATTTTTGGTATTTTTTATATCGTGGGACCGGCAATCGGTAATGCGTAATTTTACCGATTTCATTAATAGATTTTTTACAGTTTGATTTTTTCGCTTTACGCGATTCAACGAGCATTGATTATCATTAATTTCTCGTTCAAGGAGGCTTCTGAACTCGCGTAAAGTGACTGGACCCCATGAAAAAAAAAAAAAATCAAACTGATAAAAATCTATTAATGAAATCGGTAAAATTACGCATTACCGATTGCCGGTCCCACGATATAAAAAATACCAAAAATTCTTTTTTCGTATTCAGAATTCAGGGAAATTTTGAAAAAAAAAATTAAAAATGCATTTTTTGAGAAAAAAAATATTTTTGCATATTTTGCCCTGAAACGGACGTGCAACTTGCTCAATAGAATCTAAAGTAATTTTTTTCTGGAAGGCCTTAAAAAGACGCACATTTCCGTTTTTTACAAATGTAAATACGTCAAACCCTGCCAAAGATACAGCCATTTGAACGGAAAAATACAAAAAAACTTTAATTAACGATAAAACCGTCAAAAAAATTTTAAAAAAATCGGCACTCGGTGAATATATTGCAAAAAAATAGCTCAATTTTTTAAAATTATTTGTGGAAAAATTTTTTTTTGAGTGGCTGAAGTCACGTGGAATCGCTCTATTGTAATAATGTATTTGTTAAACTTTTATTCGAATCATCATTTTCTTTTTCGCCGCGACGACGGTTCGGCCACGAGGTCGAACTATTCGATTCGTTGTTTGTTGTACCGGCGTGGGTTTTGTCGGTTGCGATTTGTCGCGGAACAGTCAATTTCGTATATCGTATGTTACCGTTTCTTTTTATGTTGAGTGAGTCGAGTCGATGGGGTTTGCTCGCGTATTAATTATTTTGTGAGTCCGTCACCGAATTGGTCGAGGATCACGTTTTTGTAAATTCCCTTTGCTTATTAATTATTTTGTGAGTCCGTCACCGAATTGGTCGAGGATCACGTTTTTGTAAATTCCCTTTGCTTATTAATTATTTTGTGAGTCCGTCACCGAATTAGTCGAGGATCACGTTTTTGGTAAATTTCTTTTTTCTGCGAACTCCATTGGCATTCGACTTTCGCGACGCCGGCACCGAATTGGTTGAGGATCGCGCACTTTATCGTAAATTTAATTGGTGTATGATTGCGAGATTTCCGGGATTGCACGGGGAAGACGGACGGTCCGCGTGCATGTGTGTGTGTGGAACGCGTGGAAATTATTTGTTTATTTATTTGTTATTTGTAATTCGTTTGACGCGGTGGATCGAGTAGCCGCAATCGGTGGGAGAATGAGTGTCGCGGTTTTCTTTTGTATTTTATTTTATTTTGTTTTCGGAAGAGTGAGAGTGAGTGAGAGAGAGTGTGAGGGCCGTCCGGCTTGTACCGCGAGTGCGAGCGAGAGCGTGTGTGTGTGAGAGAGAGAGCGTGTGTGCGTGAGAGAGAGCGAGAGTGTGTGAGAGTGAGTGCGAGCGAGCATAATTATTTTCATTTGTGTTTTCTTTTATTTTATTTTGTAATTCTTTTTTTGTAAAATCAAACCGATCCCGGCCAGGTTGTGGTTCGGGGGGAGTTGACCATTGGGACGTGTTTTACCGGGACGTGCTCTTCCCGGTAGATAATTAAAATTGATACTCAATTCAAACCTATATTTCTTTTGTTTATTATTTATTTAAAATAAATCCACACGACGACCTACGAACCCCGCCACTCTATCGAGAGCAAAGCTGCGGTTAGTCGGGAAACCCAGCTCGACTCCTCAATATTTTCTCCGGTGCATACGCACCTGGCGCCCATGAAAATAAAAGGAGAAAATATGGGGGGGTCCTAGCTTTGTACGTGAGGACGAAATTTACGTTACAATATATATTACACGTTCTTTTCAATTTATGAAAAAATCTACTTAATTATTGAAAAGAAACCTTCCATAGAAAACCTGGAATTGTAGCGAAGATCTTCATCAAGAGACGCGGTAGCGTCTAAAGACAAGTACATTTGCCTATTCAGTTACCTACCTTACCGCCCTTCTCCCGAGACGCGACTGCACTCTCTTATTCTGTGATCCAAGCTAACTGTAACCCCACTTCAAAATATTTTTATAGATACACAGCGCCATTCATAAATGTTTAAGCGCAATTAAATGCGTTATTTTTTTATATTTCAATTGTGACGAACACCAGTGCTGTAGGTGCTGTTATGCGGGAGATATCGAATTATTTTCATGATTAAAATCATGTTTCCGACGTTTTTCGCCGAAACAAGCTGTCGCACACTTTTCAGTGGTCATAGCTTGTGAGATCAGACGCGACTATCCGCTGACATATCGCTGTCATCGCAGTCTTCACAGGTTACAATCACTGCGGACCAGCCAGCCTGCCTGACGAGATCAGCTGACATAAGAGCGATACAGATAGGGAACAAGCTCCGAAATAAAAACGTTCGAATATGACAGTTCGCGGTGTTTTTGAAGAATTAACCAAAAACCATGTATGATATATGAAACTGATAACGAATTATTCGAAACGTATTCTTTTGTGGGGTAAAGTAAGATGAAACGTTTTTAACAAGTTTATATATTATCTTTGCAAAAAGTAGTTAAATCGGAACAAAAGCCCAATGGGTAAAAAAATTGGGACAAGTACATTTACGCGAGCGTGCTCCAACAAAAAGGTGTTACATCAACTGGAAACATTGGACGCATGTATTTGCTTCAAGTACATATTGCTTTGAAAAATGATTTTGAAATTTATAAATTCTAATTTCTTCAAAAATAACAGCAGTACTTGGCGAGTTTTTTTCAAAGTCAAGACAGACGCTTAATTATTCAATAATGATGTAAAGATATAGCCTGTCTATTTTTACGAAATAAATGAGTTACATCTTCCATCATTGAGAAGTAGCTGTAACATATTAACTCGCCAAGTACTGTTGTGATTTTTAAAAAAATTGGAATTTATAAATTTAAAAATCATTTTCCAAAGCATACTTACCTTTCCCTGAAACAAACTCGTATAGGGCTGAACAGTTAGCACGTTGAGTTCCCTTTGAATTTCCAACCGATTTCCCTTTTTCTTGAAACAAACTCGTACAGTGCTGAACAGTTAGCACGTTGAGTTCCCTTTGAATTTCCAACCGATTTCCCTTTTTCTTGAAACAAACTCGTACAGTGCTGAACAGTTAGCACGTTGGGTTCCCTTTGAATTTTCAACTGATTTTCCTTTTCCTGAAACAAACTCGTACAGTGCTGAACAGTTAGCACGTTGGGTTCCTTTTTGAATTTACAATCCAACCCGCTACAGTGACAGGTTGTCCATTATAAATAAATATATATGAGCGATTCCACCATTCTCGAAACCGGTTCTGGGCGTCCATATCAGCGATCTTTTTGTAACTTTGAGAAATGGAAGCCCCCATTTAGCAATGAACTCTGATTTTTTTTTAGATTTTTCCGTTGGTTACTTTCGCTGTAATTGTATAGGCAATTCTGTGAACATTTCATGTTTTTATTTTTTCATAAATTTTTCAATGTGTATTGATGAAAAAAAATAGTCTCGTCCATGTTTTCTATGTAAAAAAAGCTCAGCTTTTCGAAAAAAAATAGAAAAACATTGTCTTGATTATTATATAATCAAAACACCTACGACTTGGGAATTCCGTGAACGTCATCCGTCACTTGTGGGTCTCGGCGAGGAGATGCAGCCAACCGGAATACCAATCATCGCTTTGGATTAACCACCTTCAACCCGCTACGCTCTTACGCTCATCTGTTGCCGATGAACTACAACACCTAAAAAAGGTAAGGAAACATTTTATTTAAACACAATATACATGCGGTCCTTTTGACGTTATCGCTAATCATACAGCTTCAAACGGGTCTCCCGTCCCTGATTGGCGCATTCCAGTCTCAAGAGGGAGCCACTTCTTATAACTCTCGCGCATCCCTCGTCCATGTTACGATTCGTGTCATAGACTATGCCAAACTAGATTCCGGGACGTAACACTGCACGCTAAGGGGCTGCGCCAAGAAGACTAGAGACCAGGAGACCGAACTTCTTACAAATTTGGTGGTGGGGGTATGTAAGAAATATAGCTGCAAACAGTGGCGCTGTGGTCGAGAGGGAACCGACGAATCGGTGCTATCATGCTCACCATTTGCCAAGCTGCCCTCACATACGTGTAGAGCGAGCGAATATAACCCTTGTGTGTGACGCGCTGGCATTTTATACGCAAATTGGTTGAAGCCGTAAGTTGTGATTAAAATGAAAATAATATAAAATTGTAATTAAAATGTATGATAAGAGAATTTGAAAAAATGTTCTTCCTTGATATACATGGAGAGAATAAAGAGTACTGTGAAAATCTAAGTAAACGAGGTACATATGTATTAATTGCATTTTTTTCAAATTATTAGAGGTTTAATATTTAATCTTTTCTAACTAAAAACACGTTTCACAGTGATTTTGATAATATCGGTTAGAGGTATATTCCCCTTTCTGGGCAATATTCCCAGGCGAGCCGGGAAAATTATTGTCCTATCGGTTACTTTCACCGACGGTCTTACCGGAGATGAGTAGAGAGATCTCCAGTGTCGTGTTAAAATTTCGTAACCTGGGCCGCCGGATTTTTCGTCCCGATTTAACGATGCCGTTAGTACCGAACGATGTCGCTCAGGCGTCGTGGCGATCGTCTCAATATAACGGGAGTTGGCTCAACGCTCCAGGTCGTGCTAGGTTACGATGGCTCCAGGGAGAATAGCGGAAAGCGGGGTGGTGGCTATTTAACTTCCGCCGAATTAAAAAGTGAGCGCTCGGGCATCGACGCGGCTCGGGTCGATCACGTGACGCCCGACATAATGCGGGTGTCACGTGATCTTTTCGGATGATCGGCCATCTCGAAGCGAGGGTAAATCGGGAGAAACCCGAACTGGGATTGGGTAAATCGGGAGGAGGTAATTCGGCGGGAGTGAAATAGCTACCACCCTGAGGAAAGGAGACCGAACTTGCCCAGATTTGGCTTTAAAAATATGTCATGGAAATCTGGCCGACCTCCTTAGGTCCAGGGCGGCCGAGAGCAGCGCTGGCTTCAAATTGAGCCCACTGTTCCGGACCTACATAAAGTTAGCCGATCGAGGGAACCGATTTGAATTTGGAAAATTCTAAATGATTGTTGGTAAATTGTTGGAAACTGTTGGGACAAAACCAAAAACTGTCGGTGCGTCGTTATTTTTAAAATAAATAAACGAATTTGACCGTCAAGTTAGCCGAAATTTTTTTCAATGTAGCCGGATTTAATTGTTGGTCACGCATATATCAATAAAAAAACTGTCGGTCCTTATTTTCCAAGAAAATCGAAGTTTTTCAATTTTCGAAAAATTCCCAAGCTCGCCGCCAGGTGGCAAAGCGTCGTACAATAAAATCTCAATCGATTTTGATAAATAAGGGGCTCAACCGATACGAATGGTATACTCATATATTAGTAGTAGTCGTAGTTGGCTATCATTGACTCGTCTGATTTATTCCCCTCTTTTATTCTAACGTTCACCGTACGCCTTCTGTTCCTTCCCATCCGTACCGTGCTCTGTGGAGGGGATAGGTTGGTGTCTCGGCGAGAGTAAATCTCACGACGATTCAAAAGGTAAGTATGCTTTTGATTATTATTGCAGGTACAAATATCTATATAAATGATCGAAGTCCTTTGGACTAGACTACGAAGGTAATTAATAACTAATACTGTTCTCGGAAGCACACGCGGCCGACGCGTCTTCCACTCGCACACGTGGGTACACCCGATACCCGTAATGGCGGCTCAACCGCCACGCTTCGTTCTATCGTCCGTTCGCTACCCGCGGTTATCGTTCTCAGTCTCAGCACCCGGCTTCGACGCGACTACTATTTCGGCTGCCTACCTGGTTCGACTGCCTTCGACCGACTACCACTTCGCCACGCAGCTATGGCTCACACCCGTGCCTGTAACGCTTTCGTCAGAAAAGCGCGGCATATTCGAATTTGCAATTTAAAGATTTTACGTAAAAAGGTAATTAAATGGGGTTCGTTGCGCTACGAAGAGCGAAGCTCACGTTGGGGAATGAAGTTCGTTTGAAATAATTAAAATGCGTAATCAAATATTTTGTGGTGTTAATTTATTATGAACTCAACAACGTCTTTCAAAAATCAAAAGTTTTACAAGTACAAATATTGTGAGATTGAAGATCTCTTCTGGTATTTTGAACTGTCGCGTAAGACTGTCGCAAAAGAAGTGATGATCAACTCTCTGACTTTTCTATCCGCGGACCCGATGATGGCGGAGGTCACGCCCCTAAGTCCCCGAATAAGCCAATCAACCCCTAGCCCGCGCGTCGTGCCACCTCCGCGTGTACGCGGAGACCACCCGCTCGAGATGCGTTCGGTCTTGGCGCTGTTATGTCCCCGAAATTAACACGCGTCTCAGAAAGGATGCGGGTTGGAGGGGATATATGTTTTCGTAGGGATCGTTTACCGAATGAAGAGTTCAACTCAATAAATTAACAATGGGTTTTGAATTTATTTTACGATGGTGAGAATGAACTGTTCTTTTGATTGTACAAGCTCGTGATATCGCTTTACAGGTGTAGCGATGTCGCGTTAATAATAAACTTTATCTCAAGGGAATCGTATTCACCCGTCGCGTGGTGCGAGTTATCTACTTGTCGGCGCGCGTCGGGTTATCTCCTCACGTCGTGTCGCGAGCCGTGATACATGTAAGAAATACAAGTCCAGCGGATCGCGTCGCGAGAGTCTTTTGGAGGAGATCTTTTCGATTTGATGTTTCAGTTCAGACTGACAATCGATGCTTCGGATCGATCGTCGCGATCGTCGTTCAACGATCGCGTGATTCTATGTCAGCAATTTTGACGGTCACTCGCGGCCCGTGTGCACTCGAAATTGCGTGATTCGGTTGGCGCAATGACCTTCGGGTCATTGCACGATTTAACGTCAGCTTTCTGTTGAAAGAAAGTTTTGAAATGATTTTGCGGCGGAATTCCGCAGTGTTGAAATAGGTTCGCGAGGAATTCCGTTCGAAATAATATTTCCCAATAATATTTCCCAATAATGTTTCCCAAGTAAAGTATGATTAATTATGACAATAGGTTATAATTAATTTAGTTTAACAATTTTGAATTTTTCGGGGCACATCATCCCTCCCCCCTGAAAAGTAAAAATTTACACAGTGAATATTTACTAGACGATTACATTGAAATTATTTCAAAATTGTAGGCCTTGGTTTCTTTGGTCGGACGCATCGGAAGTACTGGCCCAGCTGACGCGCGGTTTCGAGTTCTTTCTCGTCATCTACATGCGCGCTTCGGCCTTCGCTCGGGGCGATGGCCTCCAGATTGATAGCAACCGTAGCGGAAGGCGACGGCTGCGCGTTCGTTGACGCGAGACGCTTACGTTTTATTTTATACGCAACGTAACTGACCAGTACTGCCGTTGCGGTAAATATGGTCACGTACGTCCCGATCGCAAGGGAGTATCGTACGTGGTGATCGAACTTTTCGTCGATTTTTCTTTTAATATCTCGGATTCTTTCTCCTAGATTTCGTAGTTCAGAAGGGTTGCGGAATACATTTTTCAAGGTGATTGGGTGTTCACTTTCACTAGCTGCAGGCACGGTCCTTTCGATGTCTGTCAGGGAGAGATTTCCAGGCGGTAGGTAGTCCTCGTTGACCGCCTGCGTGATTCGTCTTCCTGTCCGGACGCTGAAACCTCGGGCAGTTACTATGCATACCCCTACCAAAGCCAATACCCCTATACCCGATAGTGATTCGTGGTGATTGATTTCGTTGTCGCATTTAATGTCAATTGGTTCGATTTCGGGTGCTATATGTAACCATTTACCGGGCTTTTCCATAGCTATTATCACTGTTTGCGTTAAGCTAATCGCCCGTTTTTCGCATTTTGACCCGCTATCGGTGTCAAGTTTCGCGTACGTACGCACTTCGCACGGTGCGTCGTCGGTTAACGGCAATGTCGGTTGTGAGCTGGGACAAACGTACAATGCATCTGTAATTTCACATTTCGCGATATCTGTCTTTGTCATGTGTATATAATTTCCGTTTGCTTTGTCCACGACTACGAATCTTCGGTTGTGTCGATGTACACGAACGTATTCTCGGTTGACCGAAATGGGAGGGGATAAGTTTTACTAACGTTGTATCGGCGTTGGTTGAGGAGTGGGATGTCGATAACCACTACTACCGTGCCGTTACGGTAGTAAGCCATGATGTCCGCATGGTACAAACGATCGCTTATTTTTCCTCTTTCCAGTTTTGCGGGAAACGAGCAACCTACCGGTAGGTGGGGGAGCGCGTCGGTAAGATACCGTACGAGCTTCCTCGGTGGTAAAATCGCGACGTCGATTTTACCTTGCTCGATTCCTGTAATTAATCGGTTGAGCTCCTTGACGTCATCGAGGAGGGATTCCACGAGCACGCTCAAGGTCATAAGATTTTCGTCGAGCCGCTGTCGTCTCGTAGCCCGAGTCCATTCGTTGGAGATTCTCTTACTCATGAGAGAAACGAGATCTCTTAATCTGAATTCGTTTTGCTCGATGGTTCGTGCGGTGGAATTAAATATATCCATCGCACTTTCCACTACCTGTAATTGTTCATTAACCGCGACCTTGAGGGCTTGTTGATCGGCTCTGACCGCGATTATCTGATTATTTATTACTGCAGCATCATTGGCATCCATGTTGCCAGTTATGACCTTGACCACGGTCCCAAGTCCATTGATCAACCCCCTACGGTTTCGGACGGGGTGAGGTCCCAATAAATCACGGTATGTTTCGATACCGTCCGTGATTTTTTGCATTATCGGCGTTAACGCGTCTTTTACCGTGGTGCAGAATTCGTCGGTTTTTATTTCGTCTCGGCACGAGCGAAGCAAGGTGTTAACATATCGCTGCATCGACTCGGCGCGGTGTGCGAGGGGAGCTACATTCAGGGAGACAGCTAGTCTCCACGTGGTTTCGGTTACGGTGAGGCTTCCGATTTCCTCGTAGAAGATGCCAGGGTTGCCGGTAAACTTGGTTTTCGCGTAATTTGGCATCGCTGCTTCGCTGTGTCTCCGAGCGAGAGACAGCGCGATTAGCCTGGAACGGAAAAAACCAAGTTACCGTGGGACTGCTGACTAAGGGTTTTTGAGTGAGTTCTCCCACTTTTTAAGAAATTCGTGCGCTTTGCGACGGTGGGTCGAGAGCTCGCAGCTCATTAAGCAACGGACTTTTGAATAGTTCGCTTCGCGCAAAAATTTTTTCTCAAAAAAAAAAAAAAATATGCATTCATTTCGAACACCGACGTCGTCCCGCTACGTGGTGTTTCCGCCGTCGATGGACGTCCCGTGGATGTATGAAGTAAGTACGCGGTTGTTTAACGTGGTGATATCCATGATGAATGGATGTAATAAAATAATTCAAAAATTTGTTTTGTTTTGTTTTGTCTGTTTCAGCCCTTCGACCTGAGGTCACCCTCCGAGCTGACCCCGGAGGAGTGGGAGCTAGTTTTCGACTGGGAGGTCAATCTCCCTTCCTGGCCCGTCGGCGCGTTGAGATGGGAGGTGCGGCGGCGACGCGACATCCGCAAGCGCCGTCGCGAGGGGCATGCGGCTGCCGACCACTTTTGGGGCGGCGACCTTGCCCTCGGTCTCCTTTTCGGGACCAAATAAAAAATCGAAAAAATAAAACAAAAATTATATATATGAGGTGTTCCACCCCATTTCGAGCGGTCAAAAAGTTTTGCATTCCCGAAAAAATTGAAATTTGGTCAAATTATTCAATTAGACGAAAAAAAGTAGTGTGAATTTTTTCAGATTTTTTGGATCGCATTTTTTTGAGTTTTTCAACATTTCAAAATTTTCTAAATAACGTTATATATTGAAAGCATACGATTAAACAGAAAAATGTTTCAGACAAAAAAGTTGCAGTTTTCCATAAACTTTGTGAAAACATTTTTCTTGGAATTTTTCGAGTTCAAAAAATGACCATTTTCATCAAAAATATACGAAAATAATTTTTTTCGGTCGGTATGTCACCTTCGATTTATCTCAAAAAATTCCTGAAAATACTCTGAAATGTGTAAAATACACACGTATTTTTTTTGTCATGGCTCGATTAGTTGTTCCTAAGCTATGCTTTGGTTTATTAATTATATTTTTAAAAGTTTTTTTAGAAAAATCAATTATTATGGAAAATCATAATCTCCCGAATTGTTTTTCTCAAATTTACAGATGAAAGAACATTTACAATGATGATATTAATGTTTTGGAACTTATTGGAGCATAGATAATCGATAACGTAGATGGAATCGAGATTTAAGCGACTGAAAGCTGTACCGAAGACCCAAAAACACCTTTGCATTATATCAGGACCGGATGGGATTCTCCAATGCAAAATATATTCGCTCGCCACGGACTTCGTAACTCACCGAGTCTGGAAAAATAAATAACTCGCAACGATCTGTTTATGCTTCACTTTTTCCCAGTTCTTACGTTGTGATTCATTTACACAACAATAATAAAAAAATATGATGTTAGGACAGAAAATTATTCACTTAATCATTGAATTTTTCGAACGAGTTCAATGGAGTTCCATCTACGTTATCGATTATCCAATAAGCTCAAAAACATTAATATTATTATTGTAAATGTTCTTTCATCTGTAAACTTGAGAAAAACAATTCGGGAGATTATGATTTTCCATAATAATTGATTTTTCTAAAAAAACTTTTAAAAATATTATTAATAAACCAAAGCATAGCTTAGGAACAACTAATCGAGCCATGACAAAAAAAATACGTGTGTATTTTACACATTTCAGAGTATTTTCAGGAATTTTTTGAGATAAATCGAAGGTGACATACCGACCGAAAAAAATTATTTTCGTATATTTTTGATGAAAATGGTCATTTTTTGAACTCGAAAAATTCCAAGAAAAATGTTTTCACAAAGTTTATGGAAAACTGCAACTCTTTTGTCTGAAACATTTTTCTGTTTAATCGTATGCTTTCAATATATAACGTTATTTAGAAAATTTTGAAATGTTGAAAAACTCAAAAAAATGCGATCCAAAAAATCTGAAAAAATTCACACTACTTTTTTTCGTCTAATTGAATAATTTGACCAAATTTCAATTTTTTCGGGAATGCAAAACTTTTTGACCGTCCGAAATGGGGTGGAACACCTCATATACACACACATATACACATGTATATACGTATATACATATAAAACACATATCTATATATATAAATTTTTTTTTTTCTTCAACCGCAGTATATATATATATAGATATGTACTCTTACGCGAATATATGCATCCTCATACAGGTGCATATACCCGCGCATGTGTGTGTGTGTGTTTTTTTTTTTCAGTGATCCACGACCGGTTTGCGTCGGTTTGCGTGGACCACGAGGTCTTTTCGCCCCCGTTTTATCACGTAGGTGACCGGGGTTCGTTTTTCTATTATTTCATATGGGCCTACCCATTTCAAGGTGAGTTTGGCAGACTGGCCGCGGCGCACGGTTTCGTCGTGTAGCAACACGGAGTCGCCGACGCGGTACTCGGTCTCTCTCGCTCCTTTATCATACGTGTGCTTCGCTGTCTCTTTCGCACTTATTAAGTTTTTGCGGGCGATGCTCCACGACGCTCTCAGTCGCTCTCGCAGCTCGTCGGCGTAATCGTCAAACGAGTAGCTGGTTCGCGGCTCTTGTTTGATTGCAGTCGGTAGTGCCGCTGCCTGTCCGAACACGAGTTCGTGAGGCGACAATTTGGTTGCCGTGTGCGGAGTCATGTTGTACGTGAACATCGCGTATGGGAGCCACTCGTCCCAATCGCATTGTTCATCGTCTATGAAATGTCGCAAATATTCGGCGAGAGTGCGGTGCGATCGTTCTAGCGCGCCGTTACTCTCGGGATGATATGCTGTGGCTTGTATTTTCTTTATTTTCAGCAATTTGCACATTTCTTTGAACGTTTTGCTCAAGAAATTCGTTCCTTGGTCGGACAGGATGATTTCCGGCATTCCGAAACGGCATATCACTTCCGTGACAAGCGCTCTAGCGACTGTATTGGCTTCTTGATTTTTTATTCCCATTGCAGCGCTATATTTTGTCAGAGCGTCTTGAAAGGTGAGTATATATTTGTTTCTCCTTGGGGATTCGGGTAGCGGACCGACTATGTCTACGGCCGTTTTCTCGAATGCCCGGGAGGGGGTGTCAGTAATGACCATTGGAGCACGCTCTTTCTTATGTAGTTGTTCTTCTGGCAGTTCAGGCATCTCGTTACGTGCTCACGCACGTCACCACGGATGCCGGGCCAATCATATTCGGTTCGGATCCGAGATAACGTTCGCTTGAGGCCCTGATGGCCGCCGAGGGGCGTGTCGTGATATTCATGCAATATCTGGGCCCGCTCCTCGGGGCGTGGGCACGTTATCTCCGGACGGAGGCCATTTTTATTTTCAGCATGGCCGTCTTCGTCGTCTCCGGATAGCGAGCTATGCTCGTTATCGCTATTGCTGTCGCTCTCGCTCACCGCCTCCTTTCCGTCGCTCGCACTTGGTCAAGCGGGAGGGAGGGCGCGAGGGCCCCGTCTGGCGAGATCGGGATGGTGTAATCCGGGCTTGTGGAAAGCAGAACTCGGGGATCCGAAGACTCGGCGAAACGAAGGCCAGTGGAATTTTGCGACCGTGGAAAGTTGGGCCACGGGATGCTCACTCAGCTTGGCCCCGCCCCCCGATCCCGACCGAGCCCGACGGTGCGAGAGATCAGTGGGTCTCAATCTTCGCCTTTCCACCGAAGCTTCTTACAGCAAATCCAGAGCGCGTAGTTGGCGCGATTTTTAAAGCAGCGCGTCCGGACATAATCATTAGAATCAAATGTATTTTGAATACACACGCACACGCGCACACACACACGCACACACACACACACACACACACACACACACATATATATATATATATATATATATATATATATATATATATGTGTGTGTGTGTGTGTGTGTGTGTGTGTGTGTGTGTACCTGAATTTTCGAAGAATTTTTCATCTATTATTTTGCCTACGATTATTTCGGGCATTTTGTGATATTTCCATTTGATTTGTTTTCTTCTCAATTTTGGTAGTATTTTATGGCTGAATAAAATTGATACTCACAGTGATTTTCCATGTGAGATCGTCTCAACTTGGCAAAAAAAAAAATTTTGATTTTCAATTTGGAATAACAAAAAGATCTTGACATCGAGCTTTTTTTTTTAATAATTATTATAATAAACTATTTCTCATGCGTCGGGATCTCCGTAATTTTTCCGAAGAATTTTTGACTTGATTGATTAATCCTAGAATTGATTAATTTCGAAAAACATATTTTCATGGATTTCAAAACTGGGGCAACGTCGAAAGAATAGTTTCTTAAGTTTCAAATTTGATTTTGACGTATTATCGACGATCGGAATAAAGATCTGATCGTTTTATTTAAAAATTGAAACAAAGTCACGTGAAAAAAAGATTTTTAATATATTTTTTCACCAGCGTAAATAGCATGCACGGAAGAAAAAAAAAATTGGAAAATTAATTTGTTTATTTGAATTTTTGTTCTTGAATAAAAATACAGTATTCCTGTAAAATTTTATTAGCTTTTTAATGAGAATATTCTAAAAAAATTGTATCCACTGGCAACGCCCGAAAAATAGCTTTTTATAATTGAAGCTCGATTTCAATGTTATTGGAAATTGAAATATATATATATATATATATATATATATATATATATATATATATATATATATATATATATATATATATATATATATATATATATATATATGTGTGTGTGTGTGTGTGTGTGTGTGTGTGTGTGTGTGTGTGTGTGTGTGTGTGTGTGTGTGTGTGTGTGTGTGTGTGTGTGTGTGTGTGTGTGTGTGTGTGTGTGCGTGTGTGTGTGCGCGTGTGCGTGTGTATTCAAAATACATTTGATTCTAATGATTATGTCCGGACGCGCTGCTTTGAAAATCGCGCCAACTACGCGCTCTGGATTTGCTGTAAGAAGCTTCGGTGGAAAGGCGAAGATTGAGACCCACTGATCCCTCGCACCGTCGGGCTCGGTCGGGATCGGGGGGCGGGGCCAAGCTGAGTGAGCATCCCGTGGCCCAACTTTCCACGGTCGCAAAATTCCACTGGCCTTCGTTTCGCCGAGTCTTCGGATCCCCGAGTTCTGCTTTCCACAAGCCCGGATTACACCATCCCGCGAGATCGCCTGCCCCGCTTGCTTCTCTGTCGCACGGCGGGACAGTTGCGTTCTCGCTCTCCTCTTTGTGCCGTGGTTCGTAACACGTACACGGTTGCTACGAGGAGGTTCTTTTTCTGTTTCGCGCGTGGGGGAGATGTCGTTGCTCTCTCTCCTGCTTTTTACTACGCGATCGCACGTGGGGGCCGTAGTATTTTCAGCTGGACGCTGGCACGCCTCTCCGTCCTTTTCTTTCGACGTTTCGCGGCGTTTCGCACTCGCCTTGGCGGTACTCTTTCCGCGGCCATTCGTGTCGTTCTCGGCGAGACGAAGACTTGCGCTGTTTTGATGTCGCTCTTTTTCTCTCGCTCTCGTAACGGCGCATATGCGACTGAGCGCGTCAGCGTTCGTGTTTATTTTTCCTGCTTTGTATTCGATGTCGAACTCATGCTCGGATAATTTTATTTTCCACCGCATGAGTCGAGATCCGGGGTCTTTAACACCGAACAACTACGTGAGAGGTTGATGATCCGTTACGACGGTGAATCGGGTGCCATAAACATATGGTCGGAATTGCGTTATTGCCCACACAATCGCGAGCAATTCTTTCTCGGTTGCGGTGTAATTCTGTTCCGCCTTGTTTAAGGTACGACTGGCGTAATAGATAGGCAAATCTTCACCGATTTTTCCCTGCGACAGGATAGCGCCGATGGCTTTATCGGACGCATCCGTGGTCACAACGAACGGTTTACCGAAATCCGGATATTGTAATATCGGTGCCGTCGTCATGACCGTTTTCAGCTGCTCGAAAGCCGCGTCTCGGGCTGCAGTCCACTCGAACTTTGCGTCTTTTCGCACGAGTTCGGTTAGAGGCTTCGCGATTTTAGAAAAATCCCGTATGAATTTGCGGTAGTAGCTGGCCAACCCGAGGAAGGATTGAACACCTTTCACGTTGACCGGCACCGGGAAATTTTTTACGGCTGCAACCTTTTCTGGGTCGGCTTGCACTCCGTCTTCGGAAATTATGTGGCCGAGATAATGCGTCTCTTTTCGGAAAAGTCGGCATTTGCTCGGCTGGAGGACCAATTGAGCTTCCCTGAGGCGATGAAAAACTTCTTCCAATCGTCCATTGTGCTCCTGCAAGGTCTTACCGTGGATGACAATATCGTCCAGGTAGACGTAGCATTTTATTCCGTCTAGTCCCGCTAATACTGCGTTTATTAGCCTTTGGAATGTCGGAGGAGCATTTTTTAAACCAAAGGGCATTCGATTGTATTCGAAGTGTCCTTGGGGGGTTGAGAAAGCCGTTTTTTCCTTGTCCGCCGTCGCCATCGGTATTTGGTGAAAACCAGAGGCGAGGTCGAGCGTGGAAAAATATCGAGCTTTTCCCAACTGATCCAAAATTTCCGTGATATTGGGCAACGGATACGAGTCACCGATCGTGGCTTCATTTAATTTTCGAAAATCCACTACGACTCGCATGCGTCGCACACCGTTTGCGTCCGGTTTTTTTGCTACGACGAGTAGCGGAGCATTCCACTGGCTCTTACTCGGTCGTATAATTCCCTCGGACAACATTTCTTCCGTCTGCTTTTCAACCTCTCTTTTGTGGGCTTCCGGCAGACGGTAAGGGTGCACCTTCGTGGGTAACGTACCCTCCTTAAGGAGGATATGGTGTTCGACCATGTGAGTGCACGGCAATGTGTCCCCGGGGAGGTGAAATATGTCTTCGAATTCGGAAATAATTCCGTCGAGAGACAATACTTCTTCAGCGTTGAGGTGTGAGAGATCGAGTTCGCCTCGTTATCTCTCAAGGCGCTCGGCCCCGCGCCCCGCGCGCACCGCATTTACGCTCAAGGCCTCGGCCGCGTTATCTCTCAGCGGCTCGATTACTACGGTTGGTCGTAGTAGCGAGCACGTGCGTTCGCTGATGTTTACCAAGCTGACCGCGCACGTGCAACCTCTCGGCGGGGTGACGCATGCTCCCATAAAAACGTCTTTGTTGATTTCTATTTTTTCGACGAGACCGATTGTTTTACTTCTTGTCTTTCCACGAACGATTGTTTCGCTTCGTGGAGGCAAAGTAATTTTTTCAGTTCCGTCGATGAGGGGCATCTCGTGACCATATATTTTTATTTTTTCGCCACCGAGGATATCGGCTTTATGCTTTTTTATGAAGTCCATGCCGAGTAATCCATTTACTTCGAGCGGTACTTCGTCTTCCACCACGTAAAAACAATGTTTTACGGTGACGGCTGGAACGTTGATGAGCACTTCCGCTTTGCATATCGGTCGAAACGTCATCCCCGATATGCCCTTAAGCGTCACATCCATGTCCTCGATAATTGTTTCTAACTGCAAACAGCCGCGTTTAATCACGCAACATTGAGCTCCGGTGTCCGCTTTCAGGGTTATTATCCCATCGGTGGAGCTCGGTAATTCGATATCAAAATCGCTGGCCGCTGACGCAGGAGGAAGCGAAACATTTAGTATTCGCAGCGTGCATTCATCAGCCAGCGCCGGTGCACTTTGCAATTGTTCATTGCCAGCACGCAGTAATCTTGTATCGTTTTCGCCGACCAACGACGCATGTGACGATCCATTGAGAAATCGCAACATGCGTCGGTTGCCCGGCGGCGGCGCCCGTTGAATTTCTCGATCGATTTCCATTTGATTCTCTATACGATTTTTCAGGCCGTCATCTGGGTTCGATTTCGTCACGAACGACAAGTTCCCAAAATTCTTTTCTGGGAGCCATCCTGTTCCGATCTTTGCGACTGGCCGGTTTTTTTATTCGGCTGATTCGTCGGCTCGTTTCTCGCGGGACGTGGTGAGGGTTTGCGGGAGGATTGGTTCTTCGAATCTCGTTCTTTTGCGAGTCTCAACCTGCGATCCTTCCACAAATGCCCCTTTTTATGGTAATAACTGCACACGATTTCCACATTGTCCACCGTACGATTGTGATCGGGAGCGGGGAGACTTGCCCGTCCCGATCGTCGTGGACAATTTCTGGAAACGTGTGAGGAGTTGCCGCAGTGGAAACAGCCTCGACCGTCGTGACTCGGTCGCGAGCCACCGCTCCTCCGTTGGGGGACCGTCGAGGTTCCCCCGGAGCCCCTCTGGTGTATCATATTGCTGATTTCCAGGGCTCCATTCACGCACTCTTGCAGCGTTGCATAATTTCGAGCTCGCACGAGTAGCTGCAGATCTCCACGCAAACCGTTTTCGAAATTCGCCTGAGCACTGCTTCTAGTCGAATGTTCGATGAATCGTGAATCGCCCGGCGTGGAAACGCGTTCGCACAATTTTCCTATCAGTTCGACCGTAATTTTTTCGGCTCGAGCTGCATAGGAAGCTACGCTTTCTCCGTTATTTTGTCGGAGGGAACTAAATTCCATCTGTAAGGCCGCCAGAGATTTTCTCATCCCGTACAGGGCCTCTAGCTCGGCCTTGAGCACGCCGAGCGTTTGGATGTTTTTATGTTTTAGTTCCTGGGCCGGTCGACCAGTGATATTGCTAGATATAATGAATTCTAGCAATACCTCGTGGTCGTCGTACGCGACCCGGCGGAACACGGTTTCGAACGAGCGTAGAAACTCGTCCAATTGGTCGGGACCACCTCCGGAAAATGATCTAACATGCTTGAGTGCTGTGTTCAGATCGATTGTCCGGCGTCCGGTGTTTTCCCGCGGATTCTGATTCGCTCGTTGTAATTCGAGCTGGTCCATCCGTTCGTAATTCGCGATTTTGGGCTTGCAAAATCCGAATTAATTCGTACGGGTCGCTGTTTACATCACGGAGCGTTTCGGCCATGTCTCGACGCACCGTCGTGTCATGAGTGGTCGATTGCATGCGCGAACGATCGTCTCCGCGACGGTCGGGACCGGTACTATCTAGCACGTGCCATCGTGGCGAGTTATCTCGTCTCCGAGTGACATTGCGATTTAAATCGCGTCGGCGCGAATCATCTATATTATCGTATCGACGTGAAGCGTCATTATCTACATCACGCCGGCGTGATTCGTTATTCTCTAACCTGCGTCGCCGCGATTCATTGTACTCAAAATCCCGACAACGTGCGTCGTCGTCGGGCGAATCGCGGTGGATGGTGTCTTGATCGTCCGAATCACGTTGAGGTATTTCGACATCCTCTAGGTCGTATCGTACCGTGGGGTTCGCGTTGCGATTATTTCTCGATATCTCCCGCGGTATTGCTCCGAGATTTCGCGGCAGGCTGGGTCGAGCTAGTGCATTGCTTGGCTGACAATAATTTTCTCCGTTTCGGAGACTACGAATTTCTTCGTCGATCATGTCTTCCGTTACTGATCGACGCGAATTCCGACTTAATCGAGGGAGATCGAAATCGGATTCGATCATTTTCGCGCGCGACGTTCCGCGCTCAGTTGTGCCACCGAGTTGTCGTAGGTTATTCGACAACGCGGCCCGTTGGCCGGGGGGCATCGCTCCGTCCGGTGACACCTGATTCAAAGCCTCGTTCGTACGGAACGCGATGTCGCCGATGGCGGCATCGAGCATGGCCAGGGCGTTAACCTCCTCCCCCGGCAAGGGGGATTCGGTTGAATGCGCCCTGCGCGTGCTTCGACGGGGGTCGTTCGATATTTTTCGTACAAAAAATTTTTTTTTCAAAATTCCAAGATCGATCGGTCGATATGAAATATTTATTGAAATTTTTTTTTCTATTTATCGCGGACGCGGATTAATTATTGTTAAAACTTTTCGCGACGGTCCGCGACCTCTCAGGTTCGTTCTATCCAATTATCTTCGGTCGCGCAAAAATTTTGTTTACCCCCGGCGCGAACTACGCAATAATATAAATTTTTTCTCAACTCGATTTTGGCTTTGGTAGTAAAGTACAATATAATTGCCACTTACGGGTAGATGATCCTTGTTGGCATGATGTCCTTCCGAGCAGGTCGTTCCCTCAGTCCTCGTCGTTGTCCTTGACTCTCTGGAGTTGCTGATGGGCTGCTCGTCGCCTCCTCACGATGTCCTTGTGGTCGTGGGAGGACCAGGCTGGATTTCGACGACTGCGTGTCGAATCGAGCTCTGGGTTTGCTTTCACACAGGCACTGTTTTTTCACTTTGAACGGCACTGTGTACCCAGGTTAATTTCGTGACGTCTGCGTGTCAGAAATTTTTGTAACTCTGGGGTTTTTTCCGCGCGCGTGCTGACGTTGCTACTTGTGCAGCACCGCGTAGCCAGGCCAAAGTAATCGCGACGACTGCGTGTCGGGATTTTTGTTACTTTTGGCTCTGCGTGTTTTCTCGTGTTCAAATTCGTGACCGCACTGAATTTATTTCGGCAGATCTAACCACTGCCACCAATGTTATGTCCCCGAAATTAACACGCGTCTCAGAAAGGATGCGGGTTGGAGGGGATATATGTTTTTGTAGGGATCGTTTACCGAATGAAGAGTTCAACTCAATAAATTAACAATGGGTTTTGAATTTATTTTACGATGGTGAGAATGAACTGTTCTTTTGATGGTACAAGCTCGTGATATCGCTTTACAGGTGTAGCGATGTCGCGTTAATAATAAACTTTATCTTAAGGGAATCGTATTCGCCCGTCGCGTGGTGCGAGTTATCTACTTGTCGGCGCGCGTCGGGTTATCTCCTCACGTCGTGTCGCGAGCCGTGATACATGTAAGAAATACAAGTCCAGCGGATCGCGTCGCAAGAGTCTTTTGGAGGCGATCTTTTCGATTTGATGTTTCAGTTCAGACTGACAATCGATGCTTCGGATCGATCGTCGCGATCGTCGTTCAACGGTCGGGTGATTCTATGTCAGCAATTTTGACGGTCACTCGCGGCCCGTGTGCACTCGAAATTGCGTGATTCGGTTGGCGCAATGACCTTTGGGTCATTGCACGATTTAACGTCAGCTTTCTGTTGAAAGAAAGTTTTGAAATGATTTTGCGGCGGAATTCCGCAGTGTTGAAATAGGTTCGGGAGGAATTCCGTTCGAAATGATATTTAAAAATAATATTTCCCAATAATATTTCCCAAGTAAAGTATGATAATCTATGACAATAGGTTATAATTAATTTAGTTTAACAATTTTGAATTTTTCGGGGCACAACAACGGTCTTGTGTTATATATATATATATATATATATATATTGTAACGTCTTTTTCCGGGACGTATACAAAAACGCCTCCTCGGCCGGTATATTTGATATTTAATAAAAAATCTTGGGCGCCAGCCACGCTTATAGCGTGACCCGACCGGGAAAGAAAAATGAATTTTCAAGATGTTAAAATGAGAGACGTGGGGGGGTTTGCTCGACTAGACCGCAGCCGTCACACGGGTAGAGGGGCGGTTCGGGGAAGTGTGATTTTTGGCGGATTTTGAGGATGATCGAAACAAATGAACATTCTTGCAGGCACGCGAACACTATGAAATTTCCGGGTCCTTGCCCGATAGATTTATTTCCGAAAAAAAAACAAAACAAAATACAAGAATAAAAGAAAACACTCCGCGATTTTCAAGGACGACACGTTACAATTCCCTACTACAATCGTCCACCGCTACTCGGTCCACGGGGAACGATTGCCTACTCGAAAAAAAAACAATCCACAAAAAGATTTTTAATACCGCGAAGCTAATACGCGAGTCGATACTGTACGTTCAACCGGGATCCTACTAATTGTTCCACGCGACACTCTCACGCACTCGATATTCAAACCGGGAGAACAAACCAAAAGCAAAAGCACCCGATCTGCGAGCGTACGCGATGTCGAAACGCGTGAGCGAGTAACGGATCAAAAATAACGACGATCACACAAAAAAAACGATGAGTTCGATCACTCGGAATTTGAATTGATTAGAGTTAAAATTCGGACCGGGGGATTGATCGACCGTGAGTGGCGACCGACTCGACGTCCCGCCCGAGCAGTGGACCGCCAAAAAAAACAGAGAAAAACCAAACAAAAAAAAAAAACGAAACTTGGATCGAGAGGGTAGAGCAATGAAAAAGGTCTTACCTCGCGGGGACTTTTCGCGTTTTTCTTTTCTGTTCCTTCCTTCTCTCTCTCGCTCTTTTCGTTCCGTCCTTCCTTCTCTCTCGCTCTTTTCGTTTCGTCCTTCCTTCTCTCTCTCGCTCTTTTCGTTCCGTCCTTTCTCCTCTCTCGCTCTTTCGCTTCGGTTTCTGATATTACAATACTTCCTTGTGCTTCGACGCCTGGAGATTAACTGTCCACTGCCCGCGTTACGCCGGCCGGCCGAACGTCCCCCCTCCCTCACCCTTTTCAAAATTTCTTTTCGCTACCCGGGAGCTGCTGTCGCCTACCGTCGAACGTCGCATCTAATTATCTCCGGGACTATTACTATATCGCTCGCACTGGATCGCCGCTGTGCTCATCCTTGGTGGTCCCGCTGCTCCTGAACGACTTTCCATACGTCGGAGAACACTCTCCTTTTCGAATTCTCGACCGCTGATGGGTGGCTAGCTGGGAAATAATTTTGTCGGGAACAATCACCATTGGCGCGTCCCGGTGTGAGCCGATATCTGTCTCCGTCTCTCGTTTCATGTGAGCAGAGAAAAGCAAAAAAATATATATAAAAAGAATTGATTAATTTTTCGAATCCAGCGGATTCGCCCCCTTTTTTTTTTCTTCGGCCCTGGCCTCCGACGGAATCCGCCGTAGCGTGTGGCTTCACCCCACCACCAGCCGGGAAATACGAGGCATCATTGTAACGCTTCAAAATAAGCGTTACAAAAGGCCCCCCTTCCTCACCCAAGGCTGCCCTCAGCCTTAAGACCTCCTCACCACTCCCCCTGCTCGATCCTTTGCTATTTTCGCGCGTGAAGGCAAGCCCGGGCGGGTTCGTCAGGTTCCGTCTCTTACAATCGTTTTTGACATGTCCCCCTCCACCAGGTAACCTCAGGAGTATACAGCCCAAAAAAACAACAAAGCCCCCTCTCGTCATTTCGGGAATGTTCCTTTCATTTATTTGGTCCCACAGGCCGGGACCCTAAACCACCACCGACACGGAAAACAACAACGAGTAATAAACAAAAAAAAATTTAAGAAAAACTGTGTATCGTCGCGTGCCCCCCCCCCCCCCCCCAAAAAAACCACACAAAAAAAAACTCGTTCATTTGCCACCGTTTCTTCCCTCGTCGTTCCGCCGCCCGTGGCTGCTCCTCGCGGCAGCGTTCGGGCCGCCGTCCGCCCAATAGGCCGGCGCACACTGGGGGCACGTTGCCAACGTGTAAGGGCGGCGCCCGCACCACCCACAGAAACGTCCTCTCGGTTTGGGACACCTCGGAAAACGGTGCCCCGGCTCTAAACAGTTCCAACAGAGGCCAGTACGGACCCCATTCCGGGGAACCTCCTTCAATGTCCGGTAGCGGGCAGACTTCCCTCTTCGGTGGTTCGGGGACCTCCTTGCGCGGCTCCAAGATCTCGTCCTGTGGCTCCGGGATCTCTTCGGGTGGTTCCGAGATGGCTGCTGACGATTCCGGGATCTGCGAGGCCCCTTCCAAGGAGGGGGTGTCGCTATTCGGGGTCACCCGTTGTCGCCATTCCCTCAACGTTCGCCGGAACCACGGTTCCAAGTCCATGCCTCCTAGCACGGGTGTCGTGAAATCGAACACCGCCTCCGCCTTGCTGGCCCATTTGACGGTTGCCCTTGCCAGCTCTTGTTCCGGGAAACGGTGCCCGTTGGCCCTGATGAGAAGAGGCATCAAGGCCTCTAAGATGAATCGGGCTCGCTCCTGATCCATCGTACCTACAATTGTTATGCGGTGTCATGATACGGTCGCAGGTCCTCAATCGACACCTTCGGTATACGCTCCCCATTCTTATTCGCTACCTCATAAACCACAGGTGACAAGACCTTTGTAATTGTACAGGGACCGTCGTACCGTTTCGCTAACTTTGCCGCGACGTGTTGTGTCGCCGACGACAATATTCGTATACGCCGCTTAACGATATCCCCTACCTGGAAAGACATGACTGACCGACGCTGGTTATATTGTAGCGCTTGACGCTGATATGCCTCGTCTAGCTCGTATCGTATTCGCTCTCGAAAGGGTTCTAACCGTCTCATATGGTCCGACCATTCTTCGACCGGTAGGGAGACCACCTCTCTCTCACCGGACTCTCGCCGAAAGAATTGGTGGGGTCGTGGCTCCCGACCTAGGTTTAGGTAGGCGGGCGTGCAATTTATCGACGAGTGATACGCTGTGTTATACGCGAATCGGAACTCCGGGAGCTGTTCGTCCCAGGCCCGATGATCATTCTCCAAGAAGGATACAATCATCGTTTTTAAAATTCGATTCACTCGCTCGACGGGGTTTGCCTGTGGGTGGTAAGGGGGAGTGGTTGTGAGGAAAATTCCGTATTCGTCGGCGAGAACGCGTAACGTTTGATTCGCGAACTCTGTCCCATTATCGGTTAGGAGGACTTCGGGAGTGCCCCACCGGGAGATGACCAGTTCCTCCAACTGCTTCTTTGATTTTCTTCCCATTTGCTTGACGGAGCGGGCAACACTCCACCCACTTACTAAAAAGATCTTGTATCACCAACACGTAGGCAAACCCAGCGCGACTGCGGGGAAATGGCCCCATAATATCGGCCGCCACCACGGTCCAAGGATGTTCGATAACCCGCCTCCCCATCAGCCCCAACGGTGGACACTGGGATGGTTTAGTCAGTTGACACACATCTCACCGGCGTACGTGTCGCGTAATGTCGCGTAGCATTCTTGGCCAAAAGTAAGCCTCAGCTATCCGACGGAATGTTTTGTCGACGCCGAGGTGACCGGCTTGGGGAATATCGTGATTTTCTCGCATTACCTGGGAGCGATCGGGGAGTGAAACGACTAATTTCCATTCGGAATCGTCCGGCTCCGCGGTTAACTTCCGGATCATCCGTCGCCGGATATACAACCGGTCACCCACGATTTTCCAATCGGGGCACCGTTTTGGGCTCTCTTTGACCTCGCGAAATCGTCGGGAGTACCAATTGTCGTCCGCAACTTGAGTATGTGGCTTTTCTATTTCCGATCTGGGAGTTTGAGGAACTACGACCATTACTTGTGACGATTCGTTATCCACTGTCTCTCCGGGAAGTGTTTCCGATTCATACATCCGGGAGAGTGCGTCCGGGACCTTGTTCAGGGACCCCTTCCGATGGATAACGTCGAAATCGTATTGCATCAGGGCGTATGCCCATCGCGCTAACCGTCCCCTAGGATCTTTCAAGGATCGTAGCCAACACAAGCTACTATGATCGGTGATGACCGTAAAGTGGTATCCATCCAAATAGGCACGGAATTTGTCAATCGACCACAAGATGGCTAAACATTCTTGTTCCGACACGGTATAATTCTTTTCAGCTGTCGATAATGTCCGACTCGCATATGCGATGGGATGTTCTTCCCCTTCTATCGTCTGTGTTAATACCGCCCCTAAGCCGCACAAACTTGCGTCAGTTTGCAGAACGAACGGAACGGCGAAATCGGGACGTGCTAGAGTAGGTGGATTCGCTAATGCGTTCTTCAACGCTTCGAACGCACTCTGTTGTTCGAATCCCCATGTCCACGCTAACTGTTTCTTGGTTAACCGGGGAAGCGGCTCGGCGACCGTTGCAAACTCTGGGATGAAGCGTCGATACCAAGACGTCATACCTAAAAAGCGGCGAACTTGGGTGACCGTTCAAGGTACCGGGAATTCACGTACCGGGAGCGTTTTCTCAGGGTCGACCTGTAGGCCTTGCCGATTGACGACAAAGCCAAGGTACTTCACTTGACTACGACAGAATTCGCATTTGGCTGGGTTGATTAATAATCCCGCCGATACGGTACGATCCATGACCATTTTTAGCCACTTCAGGTGCTCGTCAAACGTTTCCGCCACAATGATGATGTTATCCAGATATGCGAACGCATGTGGCTCCATATCTGACCCGATTAACCGATCTAATAATCGCTGGAACGTTGCCGGTGCGCTCGAGAGACCGTAGGGCATCCGTTTGAATTGAAATAACCCCCTTCCGGGGACCGTAAACGCTGTGATCGGCCGGGATCGTTTCTCTAAAGGTATCTGGTGATAGGCCTGGCTGAGATCAAGCGTCGAAATATATTTTGCGAGTCGTAACTTATCTAAGATGGAATCCATATAGGGGAGGGGATAAGCGTCCTTTTTGGTCACATCATTGACCTTTCGGAAGTCTAGGCAAAATCGATATGTGTTTTTGGGTTTCTTGATCATGACAACCGGGGTGCTCCAATCGCTGTCCGAGCGCTCTACTATTCCGGCAGCGATCATCCTATCCAGCTCTTTATACATTTCGTCTCTGACGACGGGGGTGACCGGGTAGTACCTTTGTTTAACGGGGAGACTATTTCCCACGTCTATGCGATGCTCAATGAGCGTGGTTAGACCGGGAGCCCTCTCCAACCGGGGAACTTCTCGCGCCAAAATTTTTTCTAGGTGTCTGGCTTCGTCGGGTGCAAGGGTCGAGATAGCCGCACAAACTTCGGTGCCATCGGGACCTCCGACCTCTGCGAAACGAAACCGTTGTTTGGCCTGTCCCGAAAAATACCATCGGTTCTTCGCATGGTCTACCACCATCCCCAATGTCGCCAGGGAATCCAGCCCGAGCAGCAGAGGAACCGGTAACTCCGGGAAAACTCGAGCAGTGATAATTCGTTCTCTTCCTTTGAGCCTAACCCTAAGCTCGATCTCGTCCAAACAACGGATTTTCTCCCCATTCGCGATGGTACTAGGTTTGCCCTGTGATTCCCGCCGAGGTAAGCCAAGCTGAGTTGCGATATGAAGACCGCCTGGGCCCACAAATGTGTGAGTCGCCCCGCTATCCACCAATGCCGGGAGGGTCTGACCTTGGACGTCTAATTGAACGACCAGGGCCGTCCGGGGACCCTCGTCCGTCAGGGGACTACACAGATATTCTGAAGCGTTTGTCGGGGGGTTATAGGGAACTAGCGGAGTCGCGTCTACCCCTTCTGGCGGCTCCGCGACTCGTTTCCCGGACAATCATGGGGGGTGGTTGTTGTCACGTCTCTTTTTCCACATTTATAGCAATACAATCGCTTGGGTTTACCACACCCCCTGGCAAAATGCCCCGTTGCGTCGCAGTTCCAGCACACGGGGTCGCTAGGTGTGGGATTCGGCATTGGATTGTTCCGTCTATCCGGGAGCGACTGGGGACGTTTTGGGGGATTATCATGGGCGGGAGGTGGTTTCGGGAAGGGTGATCGTTTATTGGGGGTGGACGGGGTGTTGTTTCTCACTATGCGTGTCGAAGAAACCGCGGTAACTAGTTCTCGGTAATATCGGTCAGTTATCTCTTCCTCACGGGGAGCAGCAACGTTCGAAGAGGGAGCCGCATAGGTGTCATCGAGAACACCAAACGTGACGTGTCCGGGGTGTCGTACGGGGACCGGTGGCTGGTGGTAGGCCAATTTCGGGAACCGGGATTTTTCTGGGGCTGGCGGAGCTTGATAGAACTCCGCCGCCACAAAACTCCTCTCAACTCGGGCGATTACATCCTCGAACTCCTCCATCGTTCGCACCTCGGTACGTGCAATAGCGACTCGATAACGGGGAAGCAAGTTTCGGTGTGCGTATGCCAGTTGTTCGGCCTCACTCATGGGGGGATCTACTCTGTCGAAAAGAGCACGGAGACACGTCAAATAGTCGGTTACCGGCTCTCGCAACCCTTGGGTCCTACGGAAGATTTCTTCGCGAAGGGAGAATTGAAGGTCGGGATCCCCAAAGCGTCGACGCTACGCTCGCGCACATTCGGGCCACGAACCCTACTTCCTTCGTTCGTTCCGGAACCAATGTAAAGCGATCCCCTTTGTAACGCGAAATAATTAGACGCGCCTCCAAATTCGTACCGTTCCTCCCGTCACGACGACACCGACGAGCCCAGGGTCATTATAGGAAAATTGTACATATTCAAATCAATTTCTTTTATTTTATTTTATTTTTTTTCATACTTGTAATCGTCCCGAGCGACGAGACGTTACCGAACGACGAGCAATACCGGTGACATCCGATTGGGCGAAGCAACAGAGCGAGACGAGAGGGGTAGTCTCCCGCCGGTCAGCGAAGCGGGGTGGTCCCCCGTCAACGCGCCTCACGAACTTCTCCGCTCCCGAATTATACTCGGATAGATAACGCGAGCGAGGACCCCGAAAAATAGGTGTGCGGTGAGGGGTCAGAGTTGGTCGCCTGCCCCCTCCCGCGACTGAATGTAAGAAAGTAGGGCCTAAGGGGCACGAGCCACCCGTCACGTCGAAAATCTAGGCTGTTCTGCGAGAGTCGTCGTGACGGGAGCGCCAAAATTTGGAGAGAGAGAGATGGCACGGAAAAATATAGATTGTACCGGAGGGCCGAGACACGGAAAAATCCCGTGGAACGAGTATTACCGAAAATCGTTCTCCCGGAGTACCGTAATCGTCGCTTGAGTACCGGTGAGTCTTGTTTAGCCGATTTCTGTCTCGGGACGAACTTAAAATATTATTGTAATAATGTTTTGTTCAATTTCTATTCGAGGCGTCGTTTTTTTTTGTCGCCGCGACGACGGTTCGGCCACGAGGTCGAGTTATTCGATTCTTTTTTTTTATTGTACCGACGTGGGTTTCGTCGGTTAATAATTTCGTGGAACAGTCATTGTTTTATTGGTTTGTTGTATTTTGTTTAATATTTTGTTAACGCGCGGGTTTCTCGTACCGAGGGGTTTGGATCCGCGCAATCTATCGTTATGTTCGATATCAAACCCAATGGTTGAATTTGATTCGAATTATTTCCCGTTGACACGAACCGTGAACCGTCACCGTAGAGGTCGAGGTAAAGGTCTCGTATAAAGTTGTTTTTCAGTTGGAGACAAACCGTGAACCGTCACCGAAAAGGTCGAGGTACCGGTTCCCGTCTCAGATTGTTTTTTTGTTGGTATTTTGACACAAGCTGTGAACTATCACCATCATGGTCGAAGTAAAAGTTCTCGTCTCAAATTGTTTTGTTTTTGGATGATTTAAAATTAAATAAAACGCGATTTATTGTGCGGATTCAGTACCGAGATCCCGGTCGTTCGTGGGTTTGCGCGGGGAGGCCAGGCGATCCGAGTGCGGGTGTCGAGAGTGAGAATGAGTGAGAATCGCGGTAATTATTATTTATTGATTTACTTTTGTATTGTTTTATTTTGATATATTCGCGGTGGATCGAGGAGCCGCAATCGGTGAGAGTATGAGTGTTGCGTGTTTTTATTATATAATATTTTTCTTTTCGTGAGTGTGTGGTAGTGAGAGAGAACGAGTGTGGATCGCCGGGTCTGTACCGCGGGCGAGTGAGCGAGACGCGAGCGGAGTGTGTGTGTGTGTGTGTGTGTGTGTGTGTGTGTGTGTGTGTGTGTGTGTGTGTGTGTGTGTGTGTGTGTGTGTGTGAGAGAGAGTTTGAGTGAGTATGATTTTACTTTGTACCATTTTATTCTTTTGTTTTCTTTTGTTGTATGTTTTGTTAGTTCTCCCGGAGTGTCTTCCCGGGTAGAACGTTAAATTAAAACGAGTCAATTATATATTTTGGTTTCTTTTAATTTCTTTTCATTTTCCAATTATATAAAAGTACCTGCACGACAATACCGAATACCGCCACTCTACCGGAAGACAAGGCTGCGGCTTAGCCAGGCAAACCAGCTCGATCTCGTCATTTTCCCCGGTGCATTCGCACCTGGCGCCCATTTAAAAATAAAGGGGGAAGTGACGAGATCCATAGCTTTGTGGAGGATATAGAAATCTTGCTACACCTTAAAAAAAACGGGAGACACCCCAGCAAATGTATATCGTTGACCGGGATTAATGAGCGACCTTCTTCCACCCGAATCAGAAAATCCTCTACGTCCTCGCCTCGTTCCCCCGAAAACGACAGGTTCCATTTCCTCATGAGTTCATACGCGGCCCCCCCAGTAACGCGTGTACGGGGACCCCATT
This sequence comes from Diplazon laetatorius, assembly GCA_963662125.1. Classification (NCBI taxonomy): domain Eukaryota; kingdom Metazoa; phylum Arthropoda; class Insecta; order Hymenoptera; family Ichneumonidae; genus Diplazon; species Diplazon laetatorius. The sequence goes on along the minus strand of OY759162.1, from coordinate 4,038,212 downwards.
CCGAACTAGGCGGCTGCGTCGGTTGGATCGGACAGTCCTCTCGGAACCTGTATGGGTACGTCGCGTGATGGGGCGACGACCGCCCATTTGGTGCTGAGAATTCGGGATCCCCGGGGAAGTTTGCGTACTTCTCGGTAACTATGCCATTCTCGGGGACTAAAGATACGCCGAAACCCGGATCGCCATAGGCGGGGAGAGGTGGTTCGTGATACTTCCATCGCGGTGCGAATTGACATGGTCGGGATGCACAGGATACCGGGACTACCCGGGAAACCGGCTCCCTTCGCTCAGGCCATGACAACGTAGGCGGTCGCGGTAGACTGGGATATCAAGCCTCTGCTTGCCTAACCCGCAGATCCAGTGGCTGGTCCCCCCCCCGCGAACTCGTACTCCTCCCGGGAAGGTAATCTCGACGTATTCGATAAGTACCCCGTGTCTTGATCAGGGAAATTCATGGCGGGCTCCGTGTTCGGAAGATCGTATCGAACGGACTCGGGGAAAGGGGGTGCCGTCCGAGTTGTTTCGTTCATGGGGTAGACGGGAATACCTTCCATTTTCCGGCCCGGGAACCGTGATTCGTTACAAATTATCCGGCGACCCGGGGGAGCTACAAAAAAAAAACTTGTCACCTGGGTCTAGCCTGCGCACCGGCTGCCCACTAACTACGGCGCTGTTCAATAATGAGCCCGATGGACGGCCGAATTTGGCAGATATTTGGCCCTATCGACCCAAAAGAACACCGCAACAACAACAAAAAAAATATCGACCCCAAGCAGCGGGGTCCGCGCTATGGCTACTCACCCCAATGCTGACTCGAAGACCAAGGGACCCACTTCAAACATATACCGATCGGACTTGACCGTCGGGGAACGAATCTCGGTTAATAATAATAATACAAAGGTAGTTCTTGATCTGAGAAAAATTTTATCCACGAATCTCCACGACTATAAATTGATAATATGAGCCAATTAATCCACGTGTAAATCCAATGTCCGTTCATAAAAACTTCTCAAGTTCAAAATATCGGGATTTTCCAAAATCGTCCAAAAGTTAAAACGACCAGAATTACCAAAATTGTCAAAAGTTAAAATGACCAGAATTACCAAAATTGTCAAAAGTTAAAATGACCAGAATTACCAAAATGGTCAAAAGTTAAAATGACCAGAATTACCAAAATTGTCAAAAGTTAAAATGACCAGAATTACCAAAATTGTCAAAAGTTAAAATGACCAGAATTACCAAAATTGTCAAAAGTTAAAATGACCAGAATTACCAAAATTGTCAAAAGTTAAAATGACCAGAATTACCAAAATTGTCAAAAGTTAAAATGACCAAAATTACCAAAATTGTCAAAAGTTAATAAAATCCACTGAATGTAGAGTCCAAGATCATTTAAATAAAAAAAAAAATCAGCCTCAAGGTCGATCGCTAAAAGTTCTATTAAGAACAGACAAAAAAAATTTTTTTTTTTTTTTTTTAAGCCGAGATTCACGGATAAAAGGTTTCAGTAATCAGTCAATGGATCAACAGTCGAAATAGGTCGACCACAAAAAAAAACCCCATGAAAATTTTTTAAGTCTTTCCCAAACGACCGAATTTCACAAAAAAAACTTTAAATTTTCGACCAAAAAAAACACTATGAAAATTTATAAGTTTTTCCAAACGACCGAAGTTAACACAAAAAAAACTTTAAATTTTCGACCGAAAAAAACACTATGAAAATTTATAAGTTTTCACAAACGACCGAATTTCACCAAAAAAAACTTTAAATTTTCTACCAAAAAAAACACTATGAAAATTTATAAGTTTTTCCAAACGATCGAATTTCACAAAAAAAAACTAAATTTTCGACCAAAAAAAACACTATGAAAATTTATAAGTTTTCACAAACGACCGAATTTCACAAAAAAACTTTAAATTTTCGACCAAAAAGAAACACTATGAAAATTTATAAGTTTTCACAAACGACCGAATTTCACAAAAAAAAACTTTCAATTTTCGACCAAAAAGAAACACTGAAAATTTATAAATTTTCACAAACGACCGAATTTCACAAAAAAAAACTTTAAATTTCCGACCAAAAAGAAACACTATGAAAATTTATAAGTTTTTCCAAACGATCGAATTTCACAAAAAAAAACTTTAAATTTTCGACCAAAAAAAAACACTATGAAAATTTATAAGTATTCACAAACGACCGAATTTCACAAAAAAAAAACTTTAAATTTATCAAACACGAAACCCGAATAAATAACGGGACGACACAAAATAAATTAACACACAAAGACAAAATCACCGGACGGACCAATATTTCGCTCTATGTTAATTCGATCGGCGCGCTGGGCAGCCGGTATTTTGTAAATTTTCGTCGTCTCAAATATTATTTCGTTCGGAAATATTCGCTATGATAAATTTTAACGTGTCTTATTCCCGCACCAACGACGGTTTTCGGTTCGCGGACAACACGACGATCACAACACAAACGTAAACAACGCGCTTGCTCGCTCACGGTCACGCGCCGCTGGCTTGGCTCTGTCGCACGGCGCTCGCGAAAAAAAATTTCTGAAAATGGTTCACGCCTAACTTCTAATCCATCCTCCGTTTGCTCGATCCACTCAAAAAAAGTTTGATGTTGAAAAATAAATTCCGCAAAATCACACTTGATGTTATTTTTACCACGTTGGGCGCCAAATTTGTAACGTCTTTTTCCGGGACGTATACAAAAACGCCTCCTCGGCCGGTATATTTGATATTTAATAAAAAATATTTGGGCGCCAGCCACGCTTATAGCGTGACCCGACCGGGAAAGAAAAATAAATTTTCAAGATGTTAAAATGAGAGACGTGGGGGGGTTTGCTCGACTAGACCGCAGCCGTCACACGGGTAGAGGGGCGGTTCGGGGAAGTGTGATTTTTGGCGGATTTTGAGGATGATCGAAACGAATGAAAATTCTTGCGCGCACGCGAACACTATGAAATTTCCGGGTCCTTGCCCGATAGATTTATTTCCGAAAAAAAACAAAACAAAATACAAGAATAAAAGAAAACACTCCGCGATTTTCAAGGACGACACGTTACAATTCCCTACTACAATCGTCCACCGCTACTCGGTCCACGGGGAACGATTGCCTACTCGAAAAAAAAACAATCCACAAAAAGATTTTTATGTCACGCTGTCCGTAAAAGTGCGGTTTTACGCTCACTTCGTTCGCTTCAAACCGCATTTACGGACCTTGTGACATAAAAAATCGTACGACACTCGTACGAAAAACGTTTTCTGGACTCGTGTGATTGCAGTACTCGCCTTCGGCTCGTTCTGCAAACTCACACTCGTCAGAAAAAATTTTTTCGTACTAGTGTCATAATATACTATTAATACCGCGAAGCTAATACGCGAGTCGATACTGTACGTTCAACCGGGATCCTACTAATTGTTCCACGCGACACTCTCACGCACTCGATATTCAAACCGGGAGAACAAACCAAAAGCAAAAGCACCCGATCTGCGAGCGTACGCGATGTCGAAACGCGTGAGCGAGTAACGGATCAAAAATAACGACGATCACACAAAAAAAACGATGAGTTCGATCACTCGGAATTTGAATTGATTAGAGTTAAAATTCGGACCGGGGGATTGATCGACCGTGAGTGGCGACCGACTCGACGTCCCGCCCGAGCAGTAGACCGCTAAAAAAAACAGAGAAAAACCAAACAAAAAAAAAAAAAACGAAACTTGGATCGAGAGGGTAGAGCAATGAAAAAGGTCTTACCTCGCGGGGACTTTTCGCGTTTTTCTTTTCTGTTCCTTCCTTCTC